>JAOANR010000004.1:62293100-62837515 GCA_030278955.1 Hygrophila difformis | reverse complement strand
TCCATAAGTCCAGTTGTGGACGTCCGGGGATAGACATTAGTAATTTACATTGTCGGAGGGAGATCTTTTGAAAAGGGTGGGGGTGGGATTTTATTAATAAAAAAAGTAGTGGCATTGATCCAAATCCGAAAGAATTTCCATCTCTTTTCTGTCAAGTGTGCCATAGGAGTCCGGATCAACCAACCCGACCCGTCTGACAGACGACCCAATCCGGATATGTGGAACAGGCAGATAAATAATTCAAGCAGACAGGAAAATGCTTGGAGTAATCCGGATCAAAATTCTAGTGGGCTTACACTTATTGGACTACAAATAATTAAATGGACAAAGGGAGTGAAGAGCCCAATTCTCACCAGCCCAATCTGTATCCTCTTCATGGGCCGAGCCATCTCCTCGTGCAGCCCATTCCATGACCCAACAGAAAATCCCACAAGCCCAATTCTCCTTCACATGGCCCAAGCTGTAGCCGGCCCATTCCCATGCAGAACCGGCCCACCACTATTCAGCCCAGACGGATGCCGCTCCAGCCCACGCCCATGTCGATTCCAAGGGCTGGCTCCGATCATCTTCTCGGCGTCGCCTCGAGCTCCGGCCAGCCACCAACGTCGACAAGGCAACTCCTGCAACTGGATCATCTCCGTCCCTCAGAGTTGTATCTTCATCGCCGGCGACCTCGTCATCCCTTCCATCACCTCCATCATTTCCGTCGTCTCCATCATCCCAAATCGGCAGCAGCTCTCCCTCTCCGATGTCCTTCGTCGATGCCAACGAGCTGCCCCCATCTCCGGCGAGCATCGCCATCAACAGTCTCCTCCGGCCTTCAATGGAACCACGGACAGCCCCGGACTATCGACTAGCTTCTCCGACCCATCGCAAGCGCCCTCTCCGGTCACCGACCTCGGTGGACAAAACCCCAGAATTATTATCCCTATGCCGGCCAGGATGCGCGCTTCCCTCTTCACTATTGGAACTTACGGACAGACCTCGGCCATGCCTCCGATCACCATCTCCATTATTCCGGCCACCCCGAAAAGCGAAGCTACGGCAAAGAGGAAAACCCCGATTCGCCGCTATCTTCTCCGGCAAAGCATTCTTCGACTCCGGTCACCATGTCCGAACTCCAGACGACCTCCAGCAACCTCTGCCATGCCTTGGTCCGTCTCCGACCATCCTCCACCAATGTCAGCACCCATCGTCCCCATCGGAAGAAGGCTCCGGCAGAAGCTCCCATCGACTATGACGCCAACTACGCTATTCTCTATCCCATCCTACGACGTCAAGCTCCATCACGCTCGAGAGTTCAGCATCGTCCTGTCGCCGAGGGTTCAGCGTCGTAGCATCGCCGAGAGCTCAGCGTCGTCCTTCAGTTGCTCAGCGTCGTCCTTCTTTTTTCACAGCGTCGTCCTTCATGCTGCTCAGCGTCGTCTTTCACTTTGTCTAGCGTCGTAGTTACTATTATTTCAACACTTGTTTTATTTCCTAGGATTGTTTAATCTTTGTTGCTAGTTGTTTAATTGCTTGTATTTTGGAATGCCTATAAATAGGCCATTCCCAACACTTTGCCATTTACCTTTTGAAATGAATAAAATGATGAACACTTGGAGAGTGTATTTTCTTTGTTTGAAAGGTCATATGAATTCTTCCACCAAGGTTGGATTCCTTTTGAGTATTTGAGGTGTGCTCAATCGTATCGACACCTTGATGATATCGGTTGAGGGATTGATGAACACTTATGTGTTAGTAAATCCAATATTGAGTATCCAATGAGGTAATCTCACCTATCCTTTTATCTTTGATTTCATCTTGTTCTTGTTTATAAATCGTATCCAATCCTCGATCCATGGCATCTCTTGGTATCAGAGCCTAGATTGGATCGATTTATCATTTCCATTTCTTGTCAAAAATTCCAAAAAAAAAAAAAAAACTCAAAAATAGAGTTTCTGTGTACTGTTCACCGAACATCCGTTTTGCTCAGGCCATAATCTTTGATTTCTGAGTTCATATTTGGATTGAGTAGGTCGATTACATAGAGATTTATATAAAGTTCTTCCGATTTGGCCAAGGGATCAATTTTCTATGAATTTTTGAAGTTCTTGGTCATTTTTCACCAAAAATATTTTTCTTCATTTTTCTTGGGTTTGATCTTGTGTTTCACCTCACCATTTGGAAGCAATTTTCATTTATCAATATTATATCACCCATTCCAAGGGGTTATGCTGCCCAAATTTTCCCAAATCCATTTCCTTCACCAAAACTCCATTTCCAAACCCTAGAACATAAGAACCTGTCCTCTGTCCGAATTTTCTGGTCACAGGTTGTTCATAATTTTGCAAATCTGAGTCTATAATCTTGTTCCTCTCATCGAATACATAGGTTTGCATATAAAGAACATCAAAAACGGACATCGGGAGCCAAAGTTATGACCATTTGAAAATTCAAGCAAGTTCTTGATGTTCTTCACCAAAAATCCAAAAATCTCCATATTTTGCTTTTTGATCTTGTGATTTGTTGTTTCTACTCACTGTTTGGATTGTGTTTGCATTAATTATATGTTTGTATGCTTAATCGGTTATTATGCAAGCTTAAATCCTTGAGTGTTGAGTGTTTTGAGTGTTGGGATAAGTTAGGGATTGTTCATAGAGTTCCTAGTGTTCTGGGTGTTCTTGAGTTGTTCTTAACATCTTCAAGCAACATTCAAGAGTGTTCTTGATAGTTTTAATTTGATCCACTTGAATTGTTTTAAGGGTGTTAAGGGGATTTTACAAGGGACAAATAGTACAAGTGCATTAATTGGGAGAAAGGGACATTGTTGGATTATATATATATATATATAGTACTATTATTTGTCTTGATCCATTTAAAAAAAAAACCAAGACTTTGACAATATTAGCCACAATCCACTCGGCCAAAACAAAGAAAAATTGATCAAGTTGTAGCATTAATTGCACGTGGGCCCCACGGATTTATTTGCACTTGGCTATTGTAAGACAACCAAAAATATTTCAACAATTGAGCCAAAAATTCCACAAGTGGGTCTTGAAGATTGAATTTAGTAAAGTTTGGTTTAATTAATTGGGCAATCACTTTTATTGTTCAATTGGTTAAATTAAATTGGGTATCTATTTTACCGTGCGATTTCACTGATTTAAATCACGAACGATCTATCGGGTTGAAGTTCTGTCAGTGTTTACACCTGACAGTGGAATTCCCCGAGGAATAAGTGCTTGTCACCGTTCCTCTGATTTATTTCACAAATCACAGAGTTGAAGCTCCGTCTGCAATTGCAGATAGTGGAGTTCCTCAACAGTGAATTTTTACCCGGCTACCCTTGTCAGCAGTCCGATTGTATTTTCTGGGTTTGTGTGTGAGACAGATATTGTGAGATTCCGAGCGTTTTATTTTGTGAGGTTTTTACTTTGCACTTTAAAATTGCGAGGAATCGGATTTATTGCTTGCAGGCTGATTAAATTTGCAAACTATAATTTGTGCACTGCAATCACACACAGAATCTGTGCCTTTCATTGATAGAGTCGAACATTGCATTCTGATTCTTGCACTGTGCGTCCAATAATTCTATTTTACTCACCATCTGATTGTTGGTTGATACGAATGAGCATTATCTGGATTATTAGGAACCAACCGGTGGAGAATTCGGACCTACAGAGAGAGAAACAGTTGCGAGATCACTCTATATATTTCAGTTGATTTTTCACTAACCCATTATACATATATCTAGTTTGTCTTTCTGATATGGCAGGAACCACTAGTGCTGAAATAATGGAATTACTGAGGAGCCTGAATGCAAGCATGGATTCCATGAGTCATGATATGAAAGAGATGAAGGCTGAAATGACCCACGAGTTCAAGAAGGTGAACCGCAAAATTGAGAAGGAAAATGCCAGTCTCTCTTCAGAGCTACATGGGGAGCTTAATGGCAAACTCGCGAAGGATCCGTGCAGCACATCTTCCTCCACTGACGAGCCTTCTGCGGAACAGGTTAAATTTGTCCATAATTCCTTAAAGCTCCCAAAGGTACATTCCTTCCATTTTTCAACTCTGATGATACCCAAAGAATTTCCAGTCCATGAGCAACATATTCCAGATGATAATTGCGTAATTTCTGAATCACATTCTGAATATGTTGATCCATTTTGGGAACATGCTGAAAATTTGAAACCAAATCCATATTGTTTGCATTTATTAGAAAAATTGATTTTACCTGATAAAATGCATACTGATTATGGTAAATTTCATTACACTGGTAGAATCCCATTAAGTCATATGCGCTACTTAATATATTATTTGGGACTGAAAGGATTTAGGGTGCATATGCGAGCTCATCATTTCCCGCCATCAAAGTGGAGATCCTTCCGAGGTCGTGAAAGAGCATCAATTAATGGCGAAGATCTGTCTAAGGCCAAACATGTGGGATATAATCCAGGTGATCATGTTTCAATTCTTGAGAATTTCAAATCTGATTTTAAAAGAACGATGACTGCTGCATCTGACGAAAATAATTATTTTTGCAGGAATTTTATTTCTGGAGCTGATACCGTCAGCAGTCTGCAATTTATTCTCAAAGGAGACTCTGAGCATTATCTTTGCATTTTGGATCATATTTCTGATAATTTTATTGAAAAATTTTGTTTTACGAAATTGGTTCAAAAATGCGGTACTTATGGGATATCGGTTTGTGCAAGGTCAAAATTTGTGGTTGATCCGACCGGTGTAATTTCTCGCCTAGCTTTGGAGTCCAAAGCTCTTGAAGGGGGAGAGGATGCCATAGGAGTCCGGATCAACCAACCCGACCCGTCTGACAGACGACCCAATCCGGATATGTGGAACAGGCAGATAAATAATTCAAGCAGACAGGAAAATGCTTGGAGTAATCCGGATCAAAATTCTAGTGGGCTTACACTTATTGGACTACAAATAATTAAATGGACAAAGGGAGTGAAGAGCCCAATTCTCACCAGCCCAATCTGTATCCTCTTCATGGGCCGAGCCATCTCCTCGTGCAGCCCATTCCATGACCCAACAGAAAATCCCACAAGCCCAATTCTCCTTCACATGGCCCAAGCTGTAGCCGGCCCATTCCCATGCAGAACCGGCCCACCACTATTCAGCCCAGACGGATGCCGCTCCAGCCCACGCCCATGTCGATTCCAAGGGCTGGCTCCGATCATCTTCTCGGCGTCGCCTCGAGCTCCGGCCAGCCACCAACGTCGACAAGGCAACTCCTGCAACTGGATCATCTCCGTCCCTCAGAGTTGTATCTTCATCGCCGGCGACCTCGTCATCCCTTCCATCACCTCCATCATTTCCGTCGTCTCCATCATCCCAAATCGGCAGCAGCTCTCCCTCTCCGATGTCCTTCGTCGATGCCAACGAGCTGCCCCCATCTCCGGCGAGCATCGCCATCAACAGTCTCCTCCGGCCTTCAATGGAACCACGGACAGCCCCGGACTATCGACTAGCTTCTCCGACCCATCGCAAGCGCCCTCTCCGGTCACCGACCTCGGTGGACAAAACCCCAGAATTATTATCCCTATGCCGGCCAGGATGCGCGCTTCCCTCTTCACTATTGGAACTTACGGACAGACCTCGGCCATGCCTCCGATCACCATCTCCATTATTCCGGCCACCCCGAAAAGCGAAGCTACGGCAAAGAGGAAAACCCCGATTCGCCGCTATCTTCTCCGGCAAAGCATTCTTCGACTCCGGTCACCATGTCCGAACTCCAGACGACCTCCAGCAACCTCTGCCATGCCTTGGTCCGTCTCCGACCATCCTCCACCAATGTCAGCACCCATCGTCCCCATCGGAAGAAGGCTCCGGCAGAAGCTCCCATCGACTATGACGCCAACTACGCTATTCTCTATCCCATCCTACGACGTCAAGCTCCATCACGCTCGAGAGTTCAGCATCGTCCTGTCGCCGAGGGTTCAGCGTCGTAGCATCGCCGAGAGCTCAGCGTCGTCCTTCAGTTGCTCAGCGTCGTCCTTCTTTTTTCACAGCGTCGTCCTTCATGCTGCTCAGCGTCGTCTTTCACTTTGTCTAGCGTCGTAGTTACTATTATTTCAACACTTGTTTTATTTCCTAGGATTGTTTAATCTTTGTTGCTAGTTGTTTAATTGCTTGTATTTTGGAATGCCTATAAATAGGCCATTCCCAACACTTTGCCATTTACCTTTTGAAATGAATAAAATGATGAACACTTGGAGAGTGTATTTTCTTTGTTTGAAAGGTCATATGAATTCTTCCACCAAGGTTGGATTCCTTTTGAGTATTTGAGGTGTGCTCAATCGTATCGACACCTTGATGATATCGGTTGAGGGATTGATGAACACTTATGTGTTAGTAAATCCAATATTGAGTATCCAATGAGGTAATCTCACCTATCCTTTTATCTTTGATTTCATCTTGTTCTTGTTTATAAATCGTATCCAATCCTCGATCCATGGCATCTCTTGGTATCAGAGCCTAGATTGGATCGATTTATCATTTCCATTTCTTGTCAAAAATTCCAAAAAAAAAAAAACTCAAAAATAGAGTTTCTGTGTACTGTTCACCGAACATCCGTTTTGCTCAGGCCATAATCTTTGATTTCTGAGTTCATATTTGGATTGAGTAGGTCGATTACATAGAGATTTATATAAAGTTCTTCCGATTTGGCCAAGGGATCAATTTTCTATGAATTTTTGAAGTTCTTGGTCATTTTTCACCAAAAATATTTTTCTTCATTTTTCTTGGGTTTGATCTTGTGTTTCACCTCACCATTTGGAAGCAATTTTCATTTATCAATATTATATCACCCATTCCAAGGGGTTATGCTGCCCAAATTTTCCCAAATCCATTTCCTTCACCAAAACTCCATTTCCAAACCCTAGAACATAAGAACCTGTCCTCTGTCCGAATTTTCTGGTCACAGGTTGTTCATAATTTTGCAAATCTGAGTCTATAATCTTGTTCCTCTCATCGAATACATAGGTTTGCATATAAAGAACATCAAAAACGGACATCGGGAGCCAAAGTTATGACCATTTGAAAATTCAAGCAAGTTCTTGATGTTCTTCACCAAAAATCCAAAAATCTCCATATTTTGCTTTTTGATCTTGTGATTTGTTGTTTCTACTCACTGTTTGGATTGTGTTTGCATTAATTATATGTTTGTATGCTTAATCGGTTATTATGCAAGCTTAAATCCTTGAGTGTTGAGTGTTTTGAGTGTTGGGATAAGTTAGGGATTGTTCATAGAGTTCCTAGTGTTCTGGGTGTTCTTGAGTTGTTCTTAACATCTTCAAGCAACATTCAAGAGTGTTCTTGATAGTTTTAATTTGATCCACTTGAATTGTTTTAAGGGTGTTAAGGGGATTTTACAAGGGACAAATAGTACAAGTGCATTAATTGGGAGAAAGGGACATTGTTGGATTATATATATATATATATATATATAGTACTATTATTTGTCTTGATCCATTTAAAAAAAAAACCAAGACTTTGACAATATTAGCCACAATCCACTCGGCCAAAACAAAGAAAAATTGATCAAGTTGTAGCATTAATTGCACGTGGGCCCCACGGATTTATTTGCACTTGGCTATTGTAAGACAACTAAAAATATTTCAACAATTGAGCCAAAAATTCCACAAGTGGGTCTTGAAGATTGAATTTAGTAAAGTTTGGTTTAATTAATTGGGCAATCACTTTTATTGTTCAATTGGTTAAATTAAATTGGGTATCTATTTTACCGTGCGATTTCACTGATTTAAATCACGAACGATCTATCGGGTTGAAGTTCTGTCAGTGTTTACACCTGACAGTGGAATTCCCCGAGGAATAAGTGCTTGTCACCGTTCCTCTGATTTATTTCACAAATCACAGAGTTGAAGCTCCGTCTGCAATTGCAGATAGTGGAGTTCCTCAACAGTGAATTTTTACCCGGCTACCCTTGTCAGCAGTCCGATTGTATTTTCTGGGTTTGTGTGTGAGACAGATATTGTGAGATTCCGAGCGTTTTATTTTGTGAGGTTTTTACTTTGCACTTTAAAATTGCGAGGAATCGGATTTATTGCTTGCAGGCTGATTAAATTTGCAAACTATAATTTGTGCACTGCAATCACACACAGAATCTGTGCCTTTCATTGATAGAGTCGAACATTGCATTCTGATTCTTGCACTGTGCGTCCAATAATTCTATTTTACTCACCATCTGATTGTTGGTTGATACGAATGAGCATTATCTGGATTATTAGGAACCAACCGGTGGAGAATTCGGACCTACAGAGAGAGAAACAGTTGCGAGATCACTCTATATATTTCAGTTGATTTTTCACTAACCCATTATACATATATCTAGTTTGTCTTTCTGATATGGCAGGAACCACTAGTGCTGAAATAATGGAATTACTGAGGAGCCTGAATGCAAGCATGGATTCCATGAGTCATGATATGAAAGAGATGAAGGCTGAAATGACCCACGAGTTCAAGAAGGTGAACCGCAAAATTGAGAAGGAAAATGCCAGTCTCTCTTCAGAGCTACATGGGGAGCTTAATGGCAAACTCGCGAAGGATCCGTGCAGCACATCTTCCTCCACTGACGAGCCTTCTGCGGAACAGGTTAAATTTGTCCATAATTCCTTAAAGCTCCCAAAGGTACATTCCTTCCATTTTTCAACTCTGATGATACCCAAAGAATTTCCAGTCCATGAGCAACATATTCCAGATGATAATTGCGTAATTTCTGAATCACATTCTGAATATGTTGATCCATTTTGGGAACATGCTGAAAATTTGAAACCAAATCCATATTGTTTGCATTTATTAGAAAAATTGATTTTACCTGATAAAATGCATACTGATTATGGTAAATTTCATTACACTGGTAGAATCCCATTAAGTCATATGCGCTACTTAATATATTATTTGGGACTGAAAGGATTTAGGGTGCATATGCGAGCTCATCATTTCCCGCCATCAAAGTGGAGATCCTTCCGAGGTCGTGAAAGAGCATCAATTAATGGCGAAGATCTGTCTAAGGCCAAACATGTGGGATATAATCCAGGTGATCATGTTTCAATTCTTGAGAATTTCAAATCTGATTTTAAAAGAACGATGACTGCTGCATCTGACGAAAATAATTATTTTTGCAGGAATTTTATTTCTGGAGCTGATACCGTCAGCAGTCTGCAATTTATTCTCAAAGGAGACTCTGAGCATTATCTTTGCATTTTGGATCATATTTCTGATAATTTTATTGAAAAATTTTGTTTTACGAAATTGGTTCAAAAATGCGGTACTTATGGGATATCGGTTTGTGCAAGGTCAAAATTTGTGGTTGATCCGACCGGTGTAATTTCTCGCCTAGCTTTGGAGTCCAAAGCTCTTGAAGGGGGAGAGGATGCCATAGGAGTCCGGATCAACCAACCCGACCCGTCTGACAGACGACCCAATCCGGATATGTGGAACAGGCAGATAAATAATTCAAGCAGACAGGAAAATGCTTGGAGTAATCCGGATCAAAATTCTAGTGGGCTTACACTTATTGGACTACAAATAATTAAATGGACAAAGGGAGTGAAGAGCCCAATTCTCACCAGCCCAATCTGTATCCTCTTCATGGGCCGAGCCATCTCCTCGTGCAGCCCATTCCATGACCCAACAGAAAATCCCACAAGCCCAATTCTCCTTCACATGGCCCAAGCTGTAGCCGGCCCATTCCCATGCAGAACCGGCCCACCACTATTCAGCCCAGACGGATGCCGCTCCAGCCCACGCCCATGTCGATTCCAAGGGCTGGCTCCGATCATCTTCTCGGCGTCGCCTCGAGCTCCGGCCAGCCACCAACGTCGACAAGGCAACTCCTGCAACTGGATCATCTCCGTCCCTCAGAGTTGTATCTTCATCGCCGGCGACCTCGTCATCCCTTCCATCACCTCCATCATTTCCGTCGTCTCCATCATCCCAAATCGGCAGCAGCTCTCCCTCTCCGATGTCCTTCGTCGATGCCAACGAGCTGCCCCCATCTCCGGCGAGCATCGCCATCAACAGTCTCCTCCGGCCTTCAATGGAACCACGGACAGCCCCGGACTATCGACTAGCTTCTCCGACCCATCGCAAGCGCCCTCTCCGGTCACCGACCTCGGTGGACAAAACCCCAGAATTATTATCCCTATGCCGGCCAGGATGCGCGCTTCCCTCTTCACTATTGGAACTTACGGACAGACCTCGGCCATGCCTCCGATCACCATCTCCATTATTCCGGCCACCCCGAAAAGCGAAGCTACGGCAAAGAGGAAAACCCCGATTCGCCGCTATCTTCTCCGGCAAAGCATTCTTCGACTCCGGTCACCATGTCCGAACTCCAGACGACCTCCAGCAACCTCTGCCATGCCTTGGTCCGTCTCCGACCATCCTCCACCAATGTCAGCACCCATCGTCCCCATCGGAAGAAGGCTCCGGCAGAAGCTCCCATCGACTATGACGCCAACTACGCTATTCTCTATCCCATCCTACGACGTCAAGCTCCATCACGCTCGAGAGTTCAGCATCGTCCTGTCGCCGAGGGTTCAGCGTCGTAGCATCGCCGAGAGCTCAGCGTCGTCCTTCAGTTGCTCAGCGTCGTCCTTCTTTTTTCACAGCGTCGTCCTTCATGCTGCTCAGCGTCGTCTTTCACTTTGTCTAGCGTCGTAGTTACTATTATTTCAACACTTGTTTTATTTCCTAGGATTGTTTAATCTTTGTTGCTAGTTGTTTAATTGCTTGTATTTTGGAATGCCTATAAATAGGCCATTCCCAACACTTTGCCATTTACCTTTTGAAATGAATAAAATGATGAACACTTGGAGAGTGTATTTTCTTTGTTTGAAAGGTCATATGAATTCTTCCACCAAGGTTGGATTCCTTTTGAGTATTTGAGGTGTGCTCAATCGTATCGACACCTTGATGATATCGGTTGAGGGATTGATGAACACTTATGTGTTAGTAAATCCAATATTGAGTATCCAATGAGGTAATCTCACCTATCCTTTTATCTTTGATTTCATCTTGTTCTTGTTTGTAAATCGTATCCAATCCTCGATCCATGGCAAAGTGTACCCCTTCTCATGGTTACAATCTTCCTTCCATAACCCAAATTTATTTGTTCAGAGGCAAAGATCTTTTTAAAACCCACCCATATTTAGATGATATGATTACTTACCCTTGAGTTGACGACAAAAATTGCACCTCTCAAATCTCCTTTGACTTCAGAAACATATCCCATCATCTCTATAATAAGGAAATACAGCATTCCTCCGAGTGATGTGTAAGAATAGAGTTGTAACAAGCTAATCCATTCAAATAACAAATCAATCAACTATAGTTTTTGGATTCACTAAGTGGGAGAATTAGGATTTAGGAATAGACGTCCTCGGCCCATTTCATGAGTACATACTATGACTATTTTTTTAATCCATTAACCCAAATATAAGATGGCTGTATCGATCATTAATGATTGTTACGAAACTTTTAACGAGAAGTCAGGATGGCCGAGTGGTCTAAGGCGCCAGACTCAAGTTCTGGTTCACGTGAGTGAGTGTGAGTTCAAATCCCACTTCTGACATAATTTCCATATTTTTATTATTTATAGATATACTTCCTCTTTCTCATATTTTTTTTTACGGCCCCATTCTTCATGTTGTTTATATTATTAATAACTCAAGTTCGATATATTTAAAAATTTTAAAAGTTTTATATTTAAAAACTATACAACGAAACGAATAACATGATAAAATTTTAAGTAAAAGTTTTTGTGTGAATACTAGCATATTAACAAACGTAACAAATATTATCAGACGGAGGTAGTATAAAAAAATATATACTTCCTCCGTTTTGTTTTGCTAGCTACATTGCAATTTTGCTACTGTTCATTGAATTGCTTTAATTTCAATTTTCTCGTAGTTATACAAGTTAAAATATAGCCAAGTGAGATCTTGTTAGATTCGTCTCGTCTTATAGTTTTTAAATATGAGACTTTTAGAATTTTTACTTGTACCAAACTTGAGTTATTAACGGTTTAAAATATGCATTGGACTGCGTGCATTGTGGGTCCGTAGCAAACAAATAAAAACGGAGGAAGTATATTTTTTAACTTAAAAGTGAGTTCATAAACAAGTTAAAGGGTTTGGAGAAAAAGTTGGTAACTGAATTAATAATACTACTAGTAAAGCAGAAAAAGAGAGAAAAAAACAAAGCAGCACAAACACATGCAATGCAAACCCCACCAGTGCTTGGTCCATCTACTCTTCAAAATACTCGCTCAAAATAAACTACTACTACTAGTTACTAGTTACTACGACTAATAATTAAGCAGAAAACCCCACTAATTTCGCAGCAGCAGCATCATCACCACCATCATCATCAACCTTACTGCTGCTTCTTCTTCTTGTTGTTCCAACCCATTCTTGATCATCAACACTAGTGCTGCAGGTGCTAGTAGTGCTCCCATTCACTGCAACTGGATACTCCCTTGAAAAGCATGCATAACAAAACTTGTCGCTTTCCCTCCCCATATACGCTTTCAAGCCATCCAACGGCAGAAACGCCAATGAATCCGACCCTATGTGCTCCCTTATCTCCTCCACGCTCATCCTGTTCGATATCAGCTCCTCCCTGCTTGGCGTGTCCACTCCATAATAACACGACCCTATTATCTCCGGGCTCGCTATTCTCATATGCACTTCCTCTGCTCCCCCTGCCTCCTTCAACAATCTCACTATCTTCGAACTCGTCGTCCCCCTCACTATCGAGTCATCCACCACCACCACTCGCTTCCCCTCCAACACCGCCTTCACCGGCGACAGCTTTAGCCTCACCCCAAAGTCCCTGATCCTCTGCGACGGCTCAATGAATGTTCTTCCCACATAATGGGATCTCAGCAATCCCTGCTGGAATGGGACTCCAGCTTTCTGAGCATATCCAAGAGCCGCCACAACTCCCGAATCCGGCACCGCAATTACTACGTCACACTCCACAGGAGCTGCCGTCGCTAAGATTTCCCCACACGCCAGCCTCGATTCGTACACTGACCTACCAAACACTACAGAATTTGGCTGTGAAAAATATATATGCTCAAAAACGCACGACTTGGGCACCGGCCGACTTGCCAAACAATACGATTGAATTCCTTCCTTGTCCACCACCACAACTTCCCCAGGGAGAATTTCGCGCTCGTATGTCGCTTCGATCAAGTCCAATGCACACGTCTCCGATGCGAAAACAACAGCTCCATTGCCCCTCCGCCGGCCCATAACTAATGGCCTGAAACCAAATGGATCACGGACCGCCACAAGCTTGTCCTCTGTTAAGAAAACCATGGAATAAGCACCCTGGAGTCTCTCGCAGGCCTCAATGATTCTCAAAAACAAAGACCGCGCCTTTGAAATCGCCATCAGGTGAAGAACCACTTCTGTATCCGACGATGTATTGAAAATTGAACCGTATTCCTCGAGCTCCGCTCGCAGGGATTGATAATTCACCAGATTCCCATTGTGAGCGACGCCAACGGAGCCGAATCGGTAGCCAGCAACGAAAGGTTGGACATTTTTTAACATTGAAGACCCGGCCGTCGAATACCTAACATGACCTATGGCTAACTCTCCTGGCAAGTTCGCCAATTTGGATTCGTCAAAGACCTCGGAGACGAGTCCGATGCCCGTAACCGACTGGAGAACGCCGTCCTTGGCGGCCACAATTCCTGCGCCCTCTTGTCCACGGTGCTGGAGTGCGTGGAGCGCTAAATAGCAGAGACGCGAAGCCTCGGGGTCGCCATAAATTCCTACCACGCCGCATTCCTCCCGTGGCTTATCATCGAAGGCATCAGATAATCGAATATCATCAGTGTGTGAATACTGCTGGTGGGTTGCGATAACGTCTGCGATTGGATTGTTGGAGGCGTTAACAAGGAGTGGTTTTAGGAGAGTTTTGGGGACGGAGTAATAGAAGCGCTTCGAAGATGGCGAGTGAGGAAGCGTGAGGCGAGTGGAGGAGGAGGACGGAGCAACAGCGAAAGTCGATGCTGCGGCGGCGGCCATGGTAAGTTGATGCAGAGAGAGGGGGCGGTGGAGGGAGGAATGAATAAATAAAAGAATAGGTTTTGGGGAATGACGGAATGTATGTATGTATAATGTGGAGCCGAGGGAAGAAGCGACTTTCGAGTTACCGCCTCAGAGCGGCACTAGGGATGGGATTGATCGGGCCGGGTGCACCAATATTCAAGATCCAATTCAAAATTCGGATTTGGTTTAGTTTCGGGTTTCACTCGGACTTACTATCATTTTTAGGATGGCAATAAATCGATTTAGGGTCTTTTTTTATACTACCTCCGTTTTTGTGATAGTGCAACAAAGCATTATTTGCTACTTCCTCCGTCCCACTTCAGACGTCCTGTTTGACTTTTTGGCACTGTTCATTATTTAACTTTGACTCAATAGTATTGCAAGTAAATATTTGAAAAAAATAGTCGAGTTCGGTCTTGTTAGATTCGTCTAATCATGTAGTTTTATAATATATATTTCACATAATTTTTACTTATATATATTTTGAGATATGATTGATTTAAAAAGTGCATTGGATTGTGTGCAAAAATCAAACAAGACATCTTAAATGGGACGGAGGGAGTACTATTTATTGTTCGACTTTGATTCTAATTTTTATCATAGTTATACAAGGAAAAACATAGTCAAGTGAGATCTTACTGGATTCGTCTCGTCGTGTAGTTTTTAAATATCAAACTTTTAAATTTTTTACTTATACCAAACTTAAGTTATTAATGGTTTAAAATATGCATTGGACTGCGTGCATTGGGTGAATGTTGCATTTTCACGGAAACGGATGAAGTAATAATTTGGACTCAACCCAAACTCGAATCTCTATTTTAATTCTATTTTTAATTCTGATTCGAATCCATTGCTATTAAAAACGCAAATTTCTGAAAATACTAATTCATTTTCTTCTTCTACAACTTTCAAAGTAAATCCCAAAAAATAGTCACAAATTATATTAAAACTTTCACTTTAAGTATCTAAATTTTATTGAAAAAATCTGACCCCAATTTTTATAAGGAAAAACTTAAACTTCCACCCAAATAAATTTTTTAAAATATTATTTCTCACCTCTTTACTTTTGACCTTTTTCTATTTAGTTAATACTATACTATAATAAATTCTGGAAGCATATTTTAATGTTTTGACTATATTCCCCTTTTAAGTTATAATTAATCTATTTATAAAAATTATATGTTATGGGTTAAAATAGTAATTTTAACTCAAAGATATGCATATCTTTCATAAAGATACATATTAAAGGTTTAGAAAGTAAAATCACTTCATCCTAAAATTTCATGACCGTAGGATTGAAAATATGTTAATCTCCACCATTTATTCCGTACATTAAATAAATCTTGAAACCACAATTTTATTGTGATACCTATATTGCCCTTTTAAGTCATCATTATTTTTCTTTATAAAAATATATATTATGGGTTTAAACAGTAAAAAAAATACATAACAAATCTTTAAATAAATATACTGTATATACTATTTTGACTAAAAATACTTAGGAGTATTAGAATTTAAATTTTTATTGTAAAATATTTTCTGAAAAACTACATATTATACATAAAATAAAAAAAAGCATTTCATGAATAATAAAAATTCAATATACTACTTTATGTAAAAAATTAATGTCATTAATCTACATGCATAATTTTTAATACTACCTTTGTTCCTTTTGTATAAATATAATATATATCATCAACATATTTTTGCGGGTAATTAAAGTTAATTAGAAAGACGAAAGTTTTAAAGTACTTATTAATTTAATTATACATATAATATTTATAATAGTATGGGTGGTAATCATGGATTAGTTTTTCTATTTATGTTTTATTTGCATAAAAAATTGAATTATACTGTGGTATATGTATTATGAAAAAAATTAAAAATTTATTTCTTTTATCATTTAAGAAAAAGATAATAGAAATTATATTTTATTAAAAATGTTTTTTTCATAAATACACTAAAATAATAATATCTATATTTTATATTAAAAAAATTAATAGCCGTGTGCGGAGCGCGGGTGAAAAATCTAGTATATTATCATTCCCGAATATTGCTTATATAAATATAAATATTTAAATAATTAAATTTTCTTAAAAGATTTAACATATTTAGAAATTTACATTTTGAATAATTAGAATTATAAGTTTATTTACACAAGCATTTTAGGCCAATTATTTGTTAAAATCCATTAAAAAAAGATTATAAATTTAATGAAATAAGAATTTTTGTGTTAAAAATAATAAAGAATAAAGGTAAAGGGTGAAAATGATATTTTGGAAAAGATTATTTGGGTTGAGGTATAAATTTTAGAACTTTTAAAAATTGTTGTATAATTTTTTCGAGAATGGAACTTGACTCAGTGATCATGTTCTATACTTTCCAACCATAGGTTGAGGTTTGATTGTCACCCGTCCCCCTATCCCTCCCCTTTATCCTCCTTGGTAAATTGTGTGGCTTGAGCTCTCACACACCTTTGCCGATATATAAGTGTCAATATTAAAAAAAAAAAAAGGTTAGATACGCAACCGAGGAATCTTCAGTAAATAAGTTTTCCAAAAATAATACTCCTACTAGCCTAAAATAAGTCGCTTTTCAGTCTTCACACACATTATTTTGTCTTTCTTTTTGCTATGTGAGGAAATCGAATCCAGAAAGCAAAGGAATCTACTTCCTACAAACCACTAAACAATCGACACAATGATATAAGTATTATTCACTTATGTAGCATACACCCAAATGCAACACCAATAAAACAACAAGGAACTAATTCCTACATGGCCAACACGAAATTCTTTTCTTTTATACTCTACTACAAAAATCTATATTGAATATAAACAGCTATAGTATATATCTAAGTAGTGGAGTATTAATTTTAATAAAGATTCCGCTAAAGATTTGTGGGCTCACTCAACGAACGATGATAAAGGAGTTAGCTGCCGTCTTTGACTTCCAACTTCAAATTTCCTTCAATGAATATCACAAACCAAAAAGGAGCCCTAATTTTAAGCCAAGTTTTGTCTTTATGGAATAATAGTAGTTTAACCTTTTCCTAATCACATTTACAGGCTTACAGCCCTAAATTCTCACATGGGCAACACGGAATTATCTATCATCCTTGGCTCCTTGCACCAGGATAAAGGAAACAAGGAAGGGACTAATCCCCATAAGGCAAAGATAATAGTAGTCACAGTTACCAAGCAAGGTATAAAGCACACACAAGGTAACAAACTAAATATTTGAAACAAACCACAATTAGATTTAATGATTGATAATCCTGGCCCAACAGGTTGGAACTTATTTACCATTGTGCAAGGGATATGCGCTACTGTCCAGCAAAACAGACAGACATGCGTTACGGGAGATAGAATGTAAAGGGGACACACGAAATCAAAGAGTATAAGAACACACACAGTCTTTTGTTTGATGCAGGAATGCTGTTTCCTTTCTTCATCTCAGGTTGCATCATCAGCCAGTTCTCAGTATTATGTGAGCACCGCTTTCTGTGTCGACAATGTCACTAACTTCACCAACCTTCAAGCTGAAAGTAACATTTTCAAATGGTTTCTGCATCTGACCACGGCCAAAGGGACCTAAAATAATGAAACGTGACAAGGTTCAAAATCATATAAAATGGACAACAGTAAACATTGAAAATTTTACATTATCAGAGTCAATGTTTGGCAGCAGGACGCCACACGCTTCTTGCAGTCAAAGTTGAGACAAACTTTCCACTAATTCAATTCCTTCTCATGCCGAGGGATTAACATAAAATCTAGATGATTTGATCACGGCATGACAAATGCAGATACTAATGAGATCAAGAAGTTGATCCACTTCCCACAGATTCTTAAATCAAGTAATATTAAACGTTTAAAACCAGAAAACCATTATTCCTCATGACTGTAGCCATGGCACTTCCTATGAACCAAAGCAATTTTCATGGAATAAAAACCTTTACACAAGAATAGAAGGCCAAAAGAGCAGTACAAGAATTTAAACATGGCATAGAATACTCAATACTGAAATTCCCAATGCCAGCGGTTGGTCATTAAAACTGGAATAAAGAAAAGCAGCTTGATGTTGAAGCAGTAGATATCAATCAACTACCTCTGAACTCCATATCAGCCAAACTACATCCTTCCTCCGTTCCTTAATATTTGACACGTTGGGAGCTTTGTCATTGTTCAATGTGTAACTTTGATTCGACTTTTTAACACAATTATACAAGATAAAATATAGTCAAGTGGGATCTTGTTGGATTCGTCTAATCGCATAGATTCGGAATATCAAATTTTTATAATTTTTACTTGTATAGAATTTGATTTATTAAAGATTAAAAATGTGTATCGGATTGCGTGAAATGTGGGTCCGTGGCAAATATTAAGGAACGGAGGAAGTATATATTAGTATTGAAGCCAGTAAATCCACAAAATAAATTATAACTCGAGAAACAACTACTATTGGTATTATCAAAAAGAGTATGGTCTAGATGAAAAAGCAAAAGAAATATCAAGGCTGATTCCTCGTCATAATCCTCATTATCCCCAATTATTGTAAGTCTCAGAGTTAGCCAACTTGTAAAAAAAATGAAAAACTAGATGTTTCGATAGATAAGGTGCAATGAAACCAAAACCAACACGAATTAATGCTACAATCAAAGTAGTTATCATGTATGGCACAATTTAACTACTGCTAGCTATTATCCGCAACTCCAAATGTTTGATAAGTTGCATCTTGATGGAATATCCTATCAAATTTTGCAATTGTGTTTGAACAATGTCCCTAGTCGTAGTTAATTGAATTTTGAAAGTAAAATCAACAACTGTAATCCAGAACTCTTATTGAATCCAAGAGAGTCTTATTTGTATCTACAAGCAGTTCGCAAATACTGTATTTATTTCTGCAACAAGAGGTGTAAGGGCATTAATACTTAATTCTTCTTTGCCATTAATTGCTTACCCATAGGAGGGGGCATATAGCAAGCAAAAATATCAACCCTAAGATAGAAAAGTATTCTAGCAAGGAATAAAGTGGCGGGCGGCACAATCAGGTAAAGTCGATGCTCGACAACAAGCATCAAGTGCACAGACGTTAAAGATTGACCAAAAAAGACCCATCGAAATATATTCAATTTTCGTACCAAGATCGCCGCCGCGCTTGGCTGAGCTGCAATCAGAAAGCCGAGATGCTACATCTTCAAATTTAGCTTTTCCAGAAAGGATGTCATCTCGGATGGTTTTGAGCTGCGCGACAGCTTCATCCCTAGTGGTGGCGCAGATGCGGCGGCCCTCGGGATCCCTCCATGAAGACTTCCGCCTGGATCCTTCGTGCTTAATCAGTATGTGAGACGCCCTTACCTGATCGCTCGATGACATTTTCTAGAATCTGTTTCTGGGTAAAAGATCGAGAGTCGAGAGAAGACGGACGCGGCGGATCTGTACAGTAGACTGTAGTGAGAGAGTAGTCTGTAGCGGAAGAAGAACTGAAAAGTAGGACAAATAAAGGACTCTAGCCCTTTGCCCTCACCTTCGTTTTCCTTTGCCTTTTTCCACATAAAACACATAATCCGGGCCTCATTACTAAAATGGTCCAGGCCTAATAGGCCCAATAAAGATCTGGGCTGTATCGCTAGCACTGGGCCAATATAGTCTGGTAATACCGTAATCGTAGTATATGTACAGTAGTTCTTATGTACTGCTCGCTACTAAAGAAAGGCAAAAACGCCTTGAGAGTTGAGGGTGAATTATTTGCCTGCCATACATCTCGAGTTTTACACGACTTCTCATCAATGGCGCCGCCACCGGGACTATACTCCGGCACCAGCACGCTCGCGTTGGTAACTTTAATTCCAATTTTCCAATCTATTTTAGCAGTATGTTCGCGTGTATATTTGCTCTATCTTGTGCGGTTGTTGGGTATTTGTTTGACTCTTGATTTTGTGTGCAGGTTGCTAGGGTTTCGGCCTTTTCGTTTGGGCTTATGTACGGGAGCGTAAAACTTAAGATTCTTAAGGTATTCCTGTTTTAGAATTTGGTTTTCATATATTGTAGATCGCAGGGAGTAAATTAGTACTATATCATAAGCTTTCAAAATATATGCCGAGCTTTGATTAACCTGGACGTTTGTTGATGCCCATTATGAATGAAACCTCCCCCATGTTTTGGTGTTGTTTTTGAATCTGGCATTTTAGGAATGATTTTATAGTTGATATGGATTAGGCCATTTGTTAAATGTACTCCCATTCAAATTTCTACGCCCAAATTGTTACATTTCCATAAAGCATATAATTAGACCACCGCATTTTCTCTCATTCCCACTACTTAAAAGTTAATCCCACCTACCTCAAGTGCTATTGTTGTGCCCACGCGATGTGTAACACTTTGGCCGGGACAGAGTGAGTAACTCATTCAACATGTTGTCCATGTTGAGTGAAGTTTATCAGTGGGAAATTATATGGCACCTAAATAAATATTAATCTGAATTGATGGGAATCTCATTGACCAAGAATTGAAGATTGACTTGTTAGAATTATATAAGATATGGAATCTTACATAAGATTTCATTTCTAATTTCTTTTTTTGGTGTTGGAAGGTTAGATAGGATTAGGAGTAGGGTTGTAAATGGACACGATTACACGAACATGAGAACACACACAGAATCCTCAAGGTTCACGAGCGAAATGGTTGTTTGTGTACAATGTGGTTATGTGTAAAATTTTAAAATTATGTCCATGTATTGCTTATTCGTTCATTGTACCATTTATTTGTTCATTCAATTAGTTTGAAGCAGTTCATGGATATGATAAACAAATACTATTTGAATATAGTCAAACAAATTATGCATATGTGTATTTCATAAATATAAATGAACAAGTGAAAATAAATAAATAAATAAATAAAGCTCGATAATTATAGTATTTGAAAAGCATAGGCTTAAAACCATAAAATATGATTTATTATTCATTTTTGAAATAAATTTTGTATTGGAAAGAGTGAAGGAAGTTTTAGATGGGTGTGTGTGGACTCAAATTTTTATACAGGAATATAAGTAATGAATTTTTTAAAAAAATAATACTCCACCGTCCCATTCAATGTGTCTTGTTTGACTTTTTAACATTGGGCATTGTTCAACATTTACATAATTTTTTACAAGTACATGATTTAAAAAGTAATCAAGTTGGTCTTGTTAGATTTGTCTAATTTCATAGTTTTAGAATATATATTTTATATAATTTTTAATTTTATACATTATGAGATATTAACTGTATATTGAATTGCATGCCCAAGTCAAACATAACAAATTAACTAGGATAGAGGGAGTATAAAATGTTTTCTACAAGGTAAATGTATCACATGTATATATATACTAGTCTTCCCAGCGCGTTCGACGCACGCAGAGATGAGCAAGCTATTTTATTAATAATTTAGTTTAGGGAAATGTTAAGAACGAGCAAGGGTTAAAAATAGAGAATAAAGATCTTTGCTACATTTGTTTTGAATTTTTCTTTTCTATATATTGTTGTCATATTAAGGAATTCAGGAATATATGCTATTATGAAGATATGGAGTTTTAATAATAATAATGTAACACTTTTAAAATAAGAAATAAAAGAAATAATGTATGACATTTTTTAAAATGGCATATTAAGGGATGATGATGATGAACAAGAAAGAAAAGAAAGAAAAGAAAATAAACTAAACAAATAAAATGTAAGGCATTTTTTTAAATACATTTGGGGTGTGGTATTTTGGACATTTCCTTTACTAAGGGTAGTTTAGCTATCAACATGTTTGAGTTTAGGGCATGGGTAATTTTGTCGTTTTGCATGGAGATGTTGACTTTGGGGCATATACTATTGGATATAAGCTATAATAATATATATTGCATGTATGTATATACAAGTTCATCTTTACTATATATAAATGATTCATGTTTTATGTTTATGAACGATGCATATTCATGAACAAATGAACGAATCAGGGGTTGATGAATCTCTGTCTTCTTTAATAAATAAAAAATTTGTTCATGCTACGCATATGAACTAGGAACGAACTAGCAACCAATGTAGCAATGTTTATGGTACAGTTTGGGATCATCGTTGTTCCCCTAGATGAGAGTCAAGCAGGAATTAATTGTGTTCTGACCAGTTGTCCTTGTTCCAATGTACATTTGCCTATTTGTGGTAGTTTTAATTAAGGATGCAGCTGTGAAATGAATTGAGATGTTTGGCAAAGTTTGTTGATCTGTTGATGTGTAGGGGTTACGCAGCAGATCGGACCTCATAAATGATTGGCCTACATATGTATGTGCACGGCAACCATGGTGCAGCTGCTGCACCATGCATTGCGGCATAGCACGTTGCTTCACAAGTATTGCACACCACCGTGTCCGACCTGCCATTCATCACTCTGAACATTTAAATAAAGCTTGTGGTGAACCTTGAATTAGACTTACGACTTTATGTGGGTGTGGTGGGTAACTTTAAATATTACTCTTTTCTCCCCACATTCAATGCGTTGAGTTGGGTCTTGTTAGATTTGTCTAATTGCATAGTTTTGATATATATACTCCCTCCGTCCCACTTGTATTGTCTCATTTTGACTTTTTACACATATGAGTTTGACTTAACTTTTTGTTGCAACTATATAAGAAAAAATACAGTGGGATCTTGCTGGATTCGTTTTTTTCATAGTTTCAGAATATATATTTTATTGAATTTTTACTTCTACATATTTTAAAATATTAACTGTTAAACAAATGCATTGGATTGCGTGTCTAAAAGTTTTGAGACTACTAATGGGATGGAGGGAGTATATTTTATGTATTTTTTTTTTTTTTTTTACTTATACACATTTTGAAATATTAACTGATAAACAAATTCATCACTTCATTGAACTCTTCGTTCAAGTCAAACATTAAGTCAAACTTGACATATTGACTGGGAGAGTGTGTGTGATTTATTATTGCTACATTTATTTGCATATGTTTCATTTATATTAATTTTTATTTTTTTAGTCTGCTATAATTTCTTATGGCGCACTATGTCTCTATATGGCCTTTTCGCCATTGTGCGCGCGCTAAGTACTACAGTAATACAATTAAAGTCTTGCGTCTTTTCCATATTTCTTCACAATTACATCACATCTCACACCCTCTGCTTTTTTTTCCTTTTTTTTTTTTGGGTCTAAGGGATGGGGGGGTAGTAGGTCAAGGTTCATGTTTGTGATATGCTGATATCCAATATCTTGAGTATGTATTCTTGTTTGTGATGAGCTTAATTGGTGGGTGCATAAAGGAAGTCCTGCTCCCGAGACTAATGAAGTTGACTAGTTTCTGGCAGATAATTCTATTCATCTCAACAATTCAGTATATTTTTTTTGGATCTTTTTTATCCTTTAGATGAGTAGCATAAATTGTACTCAAATTCATTGGGTAAGAATGGGAATTGTAGTTCCTTGACTTCCTTCTTAAAACATTGTGAACTTTTATCTGTATTACTTTCTGCAATGTGGCTGCGATTGTAATCTTAAAAGGAAGTGTTTGCTATTATATCGTGATTCTTATGTTATGTTAGCCTTAGGAGGAGTGAAGGCTTATGTATTTTTTAGTTTTTATTTTATTTTATTTTATTTATGATTTTACCAGTTTCAGGCCAAACCTCATAAGAAGGACGAAGCTAAAGGACACCATTAGGAGAACAGTGCATTTTCTTTTGTTTTATCTAAATAAATTAACGAGGAGCATTATTTTTTTCATATTAGCATTTGATGCTTCAGCCTAAAGAGTTGTAACTATTGAGTTTGCAGACAATAATAGATGTGCACGATTCGCTGAGCTCTGTAATCTGTTTGATTTTCCCTATGCATCAAATGACTTTGAAAGTGAGGGATATACTAAAATTGTTCGACCCGAAGCACAGCACAAATGGGTGTTTTACTATCATCATAAAGAAGGAATTGGGTTGCTCTTGCTTTGCAGTTGTACTTGATTTGTGTGTGTTGTGTGAGAACAAAGCACATTGGAAATGCATGGTGCACATGTGCTGCATTGACATGAAAATTGGGGATTAGTAATATGTTTGGGTGGCTGCTGGTTTCCCTGGAAATGGAATGTGGAGAAGGTGTTTGAATAAATAAAAGGTGTGATGTGGCCTCAGCTGGCTGAGGTGGAGGTGGTGAAACACACCATGATGCCTTGCTGTGTTGTCTGTTGCTGTCCAGTTTATTACTGGAGTATTATTCATAGTATTTGTGGTTTTGTTGGACGCATGACTGACTGACTGACTGACTCTTCAACGGCAACGCCCTCCCCCAATCACATTCATTCACATTCCCATCACCTACACAGTAAGTACAAGTACTCTGCGAGAGATGAGATGAATGGCGATGATGTACTGAAATAGATGATTGATATACCATTTGCAATTTTGCATGGCGGGAAATGCTGAGTACTTGGAGTAGTTTTGTAACCACTTATAATTAGCTTTTGCGAGGTTGCAGAGAATTTTAAAGCTCTCCCAGGCTGGCTGCGCTGCCTGCACTTATTCTGCAACCACTCACTTTAATTTATTTCTATCACTGCAATGCTGCAATGCAACCTCATTAATAGTAGTAGTATAGTAGGAGTATAATGTTTTTGGTGGTCCCTACTCCCATCTCAGCTCATCATTAACAATGTCAATAATAAGTAGTAATAAAAATAATGGTGGTGTATCCATCCAAACATTTTCACCCACCAGTCACCACACTCTGTGATTACTCCATGACCATTACAAGGATTGATTTTCTTCTTGTTTTCCTTTTAAATCTTTTTTCCTCCCTTGTTGTGGAGGTTCTTGAGGAGGGACATAAAAAAAAAAAAAAAAAAAAACATTACTGCATTTAATTAATTTACTACCCTATCAGTTCGGGACTTTTATGTGAAGCTATTTGAGGATAACCGGCTAGTTGATGATGTTGGCTCCATAGCTCCTCTCAGGCCCCTATCAGTGCTTGATGGTGAATTGGAGTCGGGGCCTGTACAACCCATTGAGGTGGTCACGGCATTAAATCAATTTACGCCTCTTGCGGCACCGGGCCCAGATGGTTTTTCTGCTGATTTCTATAAGAAATACTGGTTGATGGTCGGAAAGGATGTCATTGAAATGGTGCAACAGGCATATGAATCTGGTGTGATACCCCCGGCATTGACTAAAGCATTTATTTGTTTGATACCTAAAGTGGCCATTCCGTGTACTGTAAGAGAGTTTCGACCAATTACTCTCTGTTCAGTAGCTTACAAGTTCATCTCTAAAGTTATTGTGAATCGTTTGCGGCCGGTGTTGGAAAGGTACATTTCGCCTCTTCAGTCTGCATTTCTTCCTGGGAGAGGGACACTCGATAACTCGATTATCCTTCAAGAATTGCTCTTTTCTCTATCCAGATCCAATTCTAGAACCAAGGCAGTGATACTTAAGGTGGATCTAGCAAAGGCCTATGATTGTGTACGATGGCCTTTCTTGCATGAGTGTCTCAATCAGATGTCAGTGCCGCCTCAGCTGTGTAGCATCATCATGGCGTGTGTTACCTCGCCTGAATTCTCCGTTCTATGGAATGGGGCTCCGCTGGATGGTTTCTGTCCTCACAGGGGTCTTCGTCAGGGAGACCCCCTCTCACCGTATCTATTTAATATCGTCATGGAGAGGCTTTCTGCCTCCATTGATCAACAGGTTACGCAGGGTGTGTGGCGGCCGATTTATCTCTCCATTGGTGGGAGAGGGATTTCACATTTGATGTTCGCAGATGACCTGATCCTCTGCACTATGATGGATGTGGCTAGCATACAGTGTCTCTCACATACTTTGGAGGTCTTTGCAGATGCTGCGGGTTTGAAAGTTAACGTTGCCAAGTCTCGTGCCTATGCTCCTCCTTGTGTTACTGAGCCAGAGCGTAGATGGTTTTCGGATGTCATTGCTATTCCGTTCACCAATAATCTGGGGAGTACCTAGGCTTTCCTCTTCACATTGGTCGTATGGGAGCTGCTGATTACAATTTCATTCTTGAACATATGGATAAGAGGATCACATCATGGGCTATGCGGTTGTTGAATAAATCTGGCCGGGCTACTTTAGCACGCCATGTCTTGGCTGCCATTCCAACATACTACATGCAATTGACATGGCTGCCAAGTTCGCTGTGTGATAAGATTGACCAGAGGATACGAAATTTTGTGTGGAAGGATCGGACAGGGCGGGGTATCAACTTGGTTGGATGGGATCGCATTGCTAAACCGAAACAGTGTGGTGGCCTTGGTTTTCGGAAAGCTAGATTGATTAACACGACTCTATTGGGAAAATTGGCTCATGATCTCTTCATGGGCAAGGAAAAATTATGGTGCGTCCTTCTCCGTGATAAGTATTGCAGCGACACTGGGCACTTCACTCTTCTTCGCAAGGGAGGATCGCCGGTTTGGAGAAGCCTCTGTAAAGCTGCCTTGCAGCTGTTGGAAGGCTTCTCATTTAAATTGGGAAGTGGATCTTCCTCCATATAGTTTTCACCGTGGTTTAAGGGCAAGCTATTGGGGCCGTATATTCCCATGATTGCACCTTCGGACCTGACCTTGCAAGTGAAGGACGTGGTGAGGAGTAATGTCTGGGACTTCAGTGCTGTACTCACTAACATCCCCCAGGACATTCAACAGGAAATACAGGTACTTTCGCCACCGGTTCTTCATCAATCCCAGGAAGATCGATGGGTGTGGAAGGGGACCTTGGATGGTATCTATACTGTTTCATCTGGTTACGCTTTCCTTGTAGGAAACTCGGATGAGGGAGGTCAATGGAGGTGGCTATGGTCCTCCAACTTGCCAGAACGCCTTTGCTTCCTTCTCTGGTTGCTTGCTTGGGAGGCACTTCCGAGTAATTCCCTACGGTTTCGTAGAGGTATGGCCTCATCTCCTTTATGTCAGATTTGTGGAGTCCATGAGGAGGATTGGACACACTGTTTATTATATTGTTCCTGGACGAGCCCGGTGTGGAGGACGCTTGGTGTCTCGCTACCGAATGACTTGGATACTATAGATCGGCCACACATTCGTCGTTGGTTGGGGGGTATGTTTAGCCACTTCGGCAACATCTTCTTGGCTGGTGTGTGGCAAATCTGGAAGGAAAGGTGTGCACGAATCTTTCGAGGTACCAATACATCACATTTGACCACTATTCGAAAAGTCTTGCATGCCCGTGCAATGTTAGATGTTGTGCAGGTGAAACCCTCTACCTTATCTCCCCCGATGCGGTTAGTGAAGTGGAATATGGGGGATTGGTCTGGAGTGTGTCTGCATTGCGATGGGTCTCGACAAGATGATAGCAATAAGGCGGGATTCGGGGCTGTGCTAAGGCGGATGGATGGTAGCTGGATGGGAGGTGTTTCGGGGTGCTTGGGAGATACATCAGTGATCCATGCAGAGGTAGCTGGAATTATGTATGGGCTGGAGTTAGTAGTGCAAAATGGTGTTAGAGAGATTTGTTGTTTTAGTGACTCTGAACAGGCTATACGGCTCATAAAGGGTGGCAATTCTCAGTCACATTGGCTAGCTGCATACTTGGCCAGAATTGGGGAAATAAGGAGATCTCTACAGGTGTGCCAATTTCGACATATCTTGAGAGAAGGAAACACTGTGGCTGACTACCTAGCTAAACGAGGGGTGCAAGATGAGCTATTTTTCACGACATGGGCCTTTCCTCCAAATGGCGTACGTCCTCTTTTGACGGCAGATGCGACGGGTACTTGGTTCCCAAGGGCTAGTTAGCATGTTGCCATGCTCTCTATGTTTTTTCCTTTTTATTTTTTATTTTTCCCTTTTGTAATGTCTTTATCTAGCCTGCTCTGGCTGTTACGCAAAAAAAATTAATTTACTACTCTCTCCATCTCATTTCAAATGTTCTACTTTCTATTTTGAACCGTCCCACTATAATTGTTATATTTCCTTATTTAGAAAATTTTTACTCCTTCAAATAAATATCACATCAACTATTTATTTCACTTTAACACAATAACTCATTCTATCTAAGATAAGATACCGTGTTCAAAAGAAATGAGATTCTCAAATGGGATGGAGGGAGTATTTGTGTTGAAGAATTGCTGCTGCTGCTTCTTTTTTTTAATTCAAAAAAAGTTGGACTGAGATAGATTGGATAGAGAGAACCACATGTAAAATCCATATGCAGATTACACTTTATTTCATTCCTTTTCTTTTTTTCTTCAATATTATATATATATATATATATATATATATATATATTCAAGTAGTGGAGAGAATACAAATATGCACAGACAATTAAGCATATATATGACTTATCATTTTCATCAACAACAAATTTACAGTTGGACCCCCACATTAATTGTTACACATGCATGTGATTCCGTGAGTTTTATATTAGCCTCAAAAATAGTTTTATTCATTTGAAATATCTAGCTGCTACTCCGATCCTCTCCACCCCCACCAACTCATATTTATAATTTATTTAAGCAATTAATAAATACTAGTACTACTAATAACAGTTTGTTCACTTTGAGGAGGGAGAGGGACATCTAATTTTTTTGGTGACAGAGAGGGACATCTAATTTGAATCATACTCCTATTTATTTTATTTTATATTATACTTGTACTATAGCTATCGCAAACACAATATTGAATATTAGTAGTATTTGTTATTGTGCACAAAAAAATAATAGTAGTTCATAAAGGCAGTATTTAAGAATGTTGGTGGGGATTGCTTCTTTTAAATTTTTATATAATGTATGTTTGGATACTTTATTATATTCTTGTTATGAATATTTAATAATTTTGTTCTGTGATTCTTCAAAGCTATGATTCTCTTTTATCAGCGTAATTAATTTTGAGTTTGATCGGGGAGCATATGCATTAACGTAGTTCCTTAATCGTTATATTCACATTTCAATGAAAAATATATAAATAAATAAATAAATAAGTAAAAACAAACACTGCATTACAATTTATTGTTGCCCCAGTTAAGTGCAATTGGTAGAATTTTGGGTCCTGAATTCGTGAAATGGAAATTGAGAGGCTATACTTTTCTGCAGACTACAATGCCCATGTTCTCCAATGTCCATCATTTCAAGGCGGGTTACAATCCAATTTTAAATGTGGTCCTCTAACTCCCGGTTTGGATCATATGCTGGGTAGTATATACTGGGGTTATTATGAGCCTTTGGATAAAATTTTGATCTAACGGTGTAGATTAAAGGTGGGGATAATTCAGTCTTTTTCTATCTCTCTGTGAATTTAGATAATAAAAATTGATCGGGCTTATCACCACCTTCTTTCTTGCTTTCTGAATATGCAAAATTTGTTATCATTGTTTCAAGCCGAATACGCAGAGTTTTTTTTTTCTTCTGTAATCGAGTGTTTTTTTTTTTTTTGGATAAGCCGAAGCTGGGAAACAAAGATAAAAATTACAAAGGAAAAAGAAAAACCGCGACAGTAAACAAAAGGGGCACATCACCTACCGACTCCTAGGGTGACCCACGCCGGAAGCATCCCGCGCCAAGCCCCCACTCACAAGGTCGGGCGGGAAGGCCCAAGTGGTGAAGAAATCCTCCTCCGAGGCGCCATGCCGTGCCAACTGGTCCGCCACCATATTACCTTCCCGAGGGATATGGAATATGTGGCAGCTATCAAAGCTATCTCTGAGCTCACGGATCCTACGGATAAGAGGGTCCAGCGGGTGAAAGCCATTGTTGTGAAGGATTGCTGCTATGGTGTCTGTGGAGTCAGAATAAACGGTCACTCTGCTCACTTTCCGGCTGAAGGCAAACTCCAGGCCAGCTGCCAGGCCTTCCATTTCTGCTGTTGCAATCCTAGATTGCCAGGCCTTCCATTTCTTCTGTAATCGAGTGTTGAATCCTAGATAATAAATTATAGCTCTTTCCACTTGTATTATTAGACAATACATTATAGTCACTAAAGTATTTCATGCTCTACCGCCGGTTAGGTTCCCGGTGTAGGGTAAAAGAATCACAGATCTGTAAGATTCTTCACTTGTATATTTTTGAAAGAGTACATTCTGTTTAAAAACACACAACATTCTGTTCTTAAGTTTCCACGATTCTGTTATATTGTTTGTGCCACAAGATTCTGTATGAAATGTATTGACATTCTGTATGAAATGTAATGCTATTCTATCTAAAATGTAATGATATTCTGTCTAAAATTATTAAACATTGTGTAACATTCTTTACGTTTTTTAAATATGCAGTGAGTGGAACTATGTCTCTCGATTATGACTGGATGAATGCGTCATTCACAACACCTGATGAGGCATACGAAGCTTAATATTTAGTAATTTGAATTAGAATGTTATATCACATATCACATAATGATTAATAAGTCAAAACAGAATGACATAATAGCCAAAACAGAATGTTAACTAACATAAAACAGAATGGTTGCTAATCTGCACGAGTGTGGAGGATTTGATGATTTTCTGGCACAAGCAGATTGTTAACTGCAATATTTTCTGCTCTCAATGATGAGGTATTGTTGCTGTGATTTGATAAAGCAAAAATCATCTTGTATTTGAAGATTTTATCTGGAAATATGTTTGTTGGTTGGTAAGAGTACTTAAAGAGATCTATCTATGTTAAACTGATGCTTAACTTTTTATTTGTCCAACCTCGACTTTAGCTTGACCTTTTGTTTGTCCAAGCATGACAAAAAAAAAAAAAACAAAAAAACAGAATGGTTTCTAGTCCGGACAGCATGGTAAATAACACAAAATAGAATGGTTGCTAGTCCCGGTTTGGATCATATGCTGGGTAGTATATACTGGGGTTATTATGAGCCTTTGGATAAAATTTTGATCTAACGATGTAGATTAAAGGTGGGGATAATTCAGTCTTTTCCTATCTCTCTGTGAATTTAGATAATAAAAATTGACCGGGCTTATCACCACCTTCTTTCTTGCTTTCTGAATATGCAAAATTTGTTATCATTGTTTCAAGCCGAATACGCAGAGTTTTTTTCTTCTTCTGTAATCGAGTGTTTTTTTTTTTTTTGGATAAGCCGAAGCCGGGAAACAAAGATAAAAATTACAAAGGAAAAAGAAAAACCGCGACAGTAAACAAAAGGGGCACATCACCTACCGACTCCTAGGGTGACCCACGCCGGAAGCATCCCGCGCCAAGTCCCCACTCACAAGGTCGGGCGGGAAGGCCCAAGTGGTGAAGAAATCCTCCTCCGAGGCGCCATGCCGTGCCAACTGGTCCGCCACCCTATTACCTTCCCGAGGGATATGGAATATGTGGCAGCTATCAAAGCTATCTCTGAGCTCACGGATCCTACGGATAAGAGGGTCCAGCGGGTGAAAGCCATTGTTGTGAAGGATTGCTGCTATGGTGTCTGTGGAGTCAGAATAAACGGTCACTCTGCTCACTTTCCGGCTGAAGGCAAACTCCAGGCCAGCTGCCAGGCCTTCCATTTCTGCTGTTGCAATCCTAGATTGCCAGGCCTTCCATTTCTTCTGTAATCGAGTGTTGAATCCTAGATAATAAATTATAGCTCTTTCCACTTGTATTATTAGACAATACATTATAGTCACTAAAGTATTTCATGCTCCACCGCCGGTTAGGTTCCCGGTGTAGGGTAAAAGAATCACAGATCTGTAAGATTCTTCACTTGTATATTTTTGAAAGAGTACATTCTGTTTAAAAACACACAACATTCTGTTCCTAAGTTTCCACGATTCTGTTATATTGTTTGTGCCACAAGATTCTGTATGAAATGTATTGACATTCTGTATGAAATGTAATGCTATTCTGTCTAAAATGTAATGATATTCTGTCTAAAATTATTAAACATTGTGTAACATTCTTTACGTTTTTTAAATATGCAGTGAGTGGAACTATGTCTCTCGATTATGACTGGATGAATGCGTCATTCACAACACCTGATGAGGCATACGAAGCTTAATATTTAGTAATTTGAATTAGAATGTTATATCACATATCACATAATGATTAATAAGTCAAAACAGAATGACATAATAGCCAAAACAGAATGTTAACTAACATAAAACAGAATGGTTGCTAATCTGCACGAGTGTGGAGGATTTGATGATTTTCTGGCACAAGCAGATTGTTAACTGCAATATTTTCTGCTCTCAATGATGAGGTATTGTTGCTGTGATTTGATAAAGCAAAAATCATCTTGTATTTGAAGATTTTATCTGGAAATATGTTTGTTGGTTGGTAAGAGTACTTAAAGAGATCTATCTATGTTAAACTGATGCTTAACTTTTTATTTGTCCAACCTCGACTTTAGCTTGACCTTTTGTTTGTCCAAGCATGACAAAAAAAAAAAAAAACAAAAAAACAGAATGGTTTCTAGTCCGGACAGCATGGTAAATAACACAAAATAGAATGGTTGCTAGTCCCGGTTTGGATCATATGCTGGGTAGTATATACTGGGGTTATTATGAGCCTTTGGATAAAATTTTGATCTAACGATGTAGATTAAAGGTGGGGATAATTCAGTCTTTTCCTATCTCTCTGTGAATTTAGATAATAAAAATTGATCGGGCTTATCACCACCTTCTTTCTTGCTTTCTGAATATGCAAAATTTGTTATCATTGTTTCAAGCCGAATACGCAGAGTTTTTTTTTTCTTCTGTAATCGAGTGTTTTTTTTTTTTTTGGATAAGCCGAAGCCGGGAAACAAAGATAAAAATTACAAAGGAAAAAGAAAAACCGCGACAGTAAACAAAAGGGGCACATCACCTACCGACTCCTAGGGTGACCCACGCCGGAAGCATCCCGCGCCAAGCCCCCACTCACAAGGTCGGGCGGGAAGGCCCAAGTGGTGAAGAAATCCTCCTCCGAGGCGCCATGCCGTGCCAACTGGTCCGCCACCCTATTACCTTCCCGAGGGATATGGAATATGTGGCAGCTATCAAAGCTATCTCTGAGCTCACGGATCCTACGGATAAGAGGGTCCAGCGGGTGAAAGCCATTGTTGTGAAGGATTGCTGCTATGGTGTCTGTGGAGTCAGAATAAACGGTCACTCTGCTCACTTTCCGGCTGAAGGCAAACTCCAGGCCAGCTGCCAGGCCTTCCATTTCTGCTGTTGCAATCCTAGATTGCCAGGCCTTCCATTTCTTCTGTAATCGAGTGTTGAATCCTAGATAATAAATTATAGCTCTTTCCACTTGTATTATTAGACAATACATTATAGTCACTAAAGTATTTCATGCTCCACCGCCGGTTAGGTTCCCGGTGTAGGGTAAAAGAATCACAGATCTGTAAGATTCTTCACTTGTATATTTTTGAAAGAGTACATTCTGTTTAAAAACACACAACATTCTGTTCCTAAGTTTCCACGATTCTGTTATATTGTTTGTGCCACAAGATTCTGTATGAAATGTATTGACATTCTGTATGAAATGTAATGCTATTCTGTCTAAAATGTAATGATATTTTGTCTAAAATTATTAAACATTGTGTAACATTCTTTACGTTTTTTAAATATGCAGTGAGTGGAACTATGTCTCTCGATTATGACTGGATGAATGCGTCATTCACAACACCTGATGAGGCATACGAAGCTTAATATTTAGTAATTTGAATTAGAATGTTATATCACATATCACATAATGATTAATAAGTCAAAACAGAATGACATAATAGCCAAAACAGAATGTTAACTAACATAAAACAGAATGGTTGCTAATCTGCACGAGTGTGGAGGATTTGATGATTTTCTGGCACAAGCAGATTGTTAACTGCAATATTTTCTGCTCTCAATGATGAGGTATTGTTGCTGTGATTTGATAAAGCAAAAATCATCTTGTATTTGAAGATTTTCTCTGGAAATATGTTTGTTGGTTGGTAAGAGTACTTAAAGAGATCTATCTATGTTAAACTGATGCTTAACTTTTTATTTGTCCAACCTCGACTTTAGCTTGACCTTTTGTTTGTCCAAGCATGACAAAAAAAAAAAAAAAAAAAAAACAGAATGGTTTCTAGTCCGGACAGCATGGTAAATAACACAAAACAGAATGGTTGCTAGTCCCGGTTTGGATCATATGCTGGGTAGTATATACTGGGGTTATTATGAGCCTTTGGATAAAATTTGATCTAATGGTGTAGATTAAAGGTGGGGATAATTCAGTCTTTTCCTATCTCTCTGTGAATTTAGATAATAAAAATTGATCGGGCTTATCACCACCTTCTTTCTTGCTTTCTGAATATGCAAAATTTGTTATCATTGTTTCAAGCCGAATACGCAGAGTTTTTTTTTTCTTCTGTAATCGAGTGTTTTTTTTTTTTTTGGATAAGCCGAAGCCGGGAAACAAAGATAAAAATTACAAAGGAAAAAGAAAAACCGCGACAGTAAACAAAAGGGGCACATCACCTACCGACACCTAGGGTGACCCACGCCGGAAGCATCCCGCGCCAAGCCCCCACTCACAAGGTCGGGCGGGAAGGCCCAAGTGGTGAAGAAATCCTCCTCCGAGGCGCCATGCCGTGCCAACTGGTCCGCCACCCTATTACCTTCCCGAGGGATATGGAATATGTGGCAGCTATCAAAGCTATCTCTGAGCTCACGGATCCTACGGATAAGAGGGTCCAGCGGGTGAAAGCCATTGTTGTGAAGGATTGCTGCTATGGTGTCTGTGGAGTCAGAATAAACGGTCACTCTGCTCACTTTCCGGCTGAAGGCAAACTCCAGGCCAGCTGCCAGGCCTTCCATTTCTGCTGTTGCAATCCTAGATTGCCAGGCCTTCCATTTCTTCTGTAATCGAGTGTTGAATCCTAGATAATAAATTATAGCTCTTTCCACTTGTATTATTAGACAATACATTATAGTCACTAAAGTATTTCATGCTCCACCGCCGGTTAGGTTCCCGGTGTAGGGTAAAAGAATCACAGATCTGTAAGATTCTTCACTTGTATATTTTTGAAAGAGTACATTCTGTTTAAAAACACACAACATTCTGTTCCTAAGTTTCCACGATTCTGTTATATTGTTTGTGCCACAAGATTCTGTATGAAATGTATTGACATTCTGTATGAAATGTAATGCTATTCTGTCTAAAATGTAATGATATTCTGTCTAAAATTATTAAACATTGTGTAACATTCTTTACGTTTTTTAAATATGCAGTGAGTGGAACTATGTCTCTCGATTATGACTGGATGAATGCGTCATTCACAACACCTGATGAGGCATACGAAGCTTAATATTTAGTAATTTGAATTAGAATGTTATATCACATATCACATAATGATTAATAAGTCAAAACAGAATGACATAATAGCCAAAACAGAATGTTAACTAACATAAAACAGAATGGTTGCTAATCTGCACGAGTGTGGAGGATTTGATGATTTTCTGGCACAAGCAGATTGTTAACTGCAATATTTTCTGCTCTCAATGATGAGGTATTGTTGCTGTGATTTGATAAAGCAAAAATCATCTTGTATTTGAAGATTTTCTCTGGAAATATGTTTGTTGGTTGGTAAGAGTACTTAAAGAGATCTATCTATGTTAAACTGATGCTTAACTTTTTATTTGTCCAACCTCGACTTTAGCTTGACCTTTTGTTTGTCCAAGCATGACAAAAAAAAAAAAAAACAGAATGGTTTCTAGTCCGGACAGCATGGTAAATAACACAAAACAGAATGGTTGCTAGTCCCGGTTTGGATCATATGCTGGGTAGTATATACTGGGGTTATTATGAGCCTTTGGATAAAATTTTGATCTAATGGTGTAGATTAAAGGTGGGGATAATTCAGTCTTTTCCTATCTCTCTGTGAATTTAGATAATAAAAATTGATCGGGCTTATCACCACCTTCTTTCTTGCTTTCTGAATATGCAAAATTTGTTATCATTGTTTCAAGCCGAATACGCAGAGTTTTTTTTTTCTTCTGTAATCGAGTGTTTTTTTTTTTTTTTGGATAAGCCGAAGCCGGGAAACAAAGATAAAAATTACAAAGGAAAAAGAAAAACCGCGACAGTAAACAAAAGGGGCACATCACCTACCGACTCCTAGGGTGACCCACGCCGGAAGCATCCCGCGCCAAGCCCCCACTCACAAGGTCGGGCGGGAAGGCCCAAGTGGTGAAGAAATCCTCCTCCGAGGCGCCATGCCGTGCCAACTGGTCCGCCACCCTATTACCTTCCCGAGGGATATGGAATATGTGGCAGCTATCAAAGCTATCTCTGAGCTCACGGATCCTACGGATAAGAGGGTCCAGCGGGTGAAAGCCATTGTTGTGAAGGATTGCTGCTATGGTGTCTGTGGAGTCAGAATAAACGGTCACTCTGCTCACTTTCCGGCTGAAGGCAAACTCCAGGCCAGCTGCCAGGCCTTCCATTTCTGCTGTTGCAATCCTAGATTGCCAGGCCTTCCATTTCTTCTGTAATCGAGTGTTGAATCCTAGATAATAAATTATAGCTCTTTCCACTTGTATTATTAGACAATACATTATAGTCACTAAAGTATTTCATGCTCCACCGCCGGTTAGGTTCCCGGTGTAGGGTAAAAGAATCACAGATCTGTAAGATTCTTCACTTGTATATTTTTGAAAGAGTACATTCTGTTTAAAAACACACAACATTCTGTTCCTAAGTTTCCACGATTCTGTTATATTGTTTGTGCCACAAGATTCTGTATGAAATGTATTGACATTCTGTATGAAATGTAATGCTATTCTGTCTAAAATGTAATGATATTCTGTCTAAAATTATTAAACACTGTGTAACATTCTTTACGTTTTTTAAATATGCAGTGAGTGGACTATGTCTCTCGATTATGACTGGATGAATGCGTCATTCACAACACCTGATGAGGCATACGAAGCTTAATATTTAGTAATTTGAATTAGAATGTTATATCACATATCACATAATGATTAATAAGTCAAAACAGAATGACATAATAGCCAAAACAGAATGTTAACTAACATAAAACAGAATGGTTGCTAATCTGCACGAGTGTGGAGGATTTGATGATTTTCTGGCACAAGCAGATTGTTAACTGCAATATTTTCTGCTCTCAATGATGAGGTATTGTTGCTGTGATTTGATAAAGCAAAAATCATCTTGTATTTGAAGATTTTCTCTGGAAATATGTTTGTTGGTTGGTAAGAGTACTTAAAGAGATCTATCTATGTTAAACTGATGCTTAACTTTTTATTTGTCCAACCTCGACTTTAGCTTGACCTTTTGTTTGTCCAAGCATGACAAAAAAAAAAAAAAACAGAATGGTTTCTAGTCCGGACAGCATGGTAAATAACACAAAACAGAATGGTTGCTAGTCCCGGTTTGGATCATATGCTGGGTAGTATATACTGGGGTTATTATGAGCCTTTGGATAAAATTTTGATCTAATGGTGTAGATTAAAGGTGGGGATAATTCAGTCTTTTCCTATCTCTCTGTGAATTTAGATAATAAAAATTGATCGGGCTTATCACCACCTTCTTTCTTGCTTTCTGAATATGCAAAATTTGTTATCATTGTTTCAAGCCGAATACGCAGAGTTTTTTTTTTCTTCTGTAATCGAGTGTTTTTTTTTTTTTTTGGATAAGCCGAAGCCGGGAAACAAAGATAAAAATTACAAAGGAAAAAGAAAAACCGCGACAGTAAACAAAAGGGGCACATCACCTACCGACTCCTAGGGTGACCCACGCCGGAAGCATCCCGCGCCAAGCCCCCACTCACAAGGTCGGGCGGGAAGGCCCAAGTGGTGAAGAAATCCTCCTCCGAGGCGCCATGCCGTGCCAACTGGTCCGCCACCCTATTACCTTCCCGAGGGATATGGAATATGTGGCAGCTATCAAAGCTATCTCTGAGCTCACGGATCCTACGGATAAGAGGGTCCAGCGGGTGAAAGCCATTGTTGTGAAGGATTGCTGCTATGGTGTCTGTGGAGTCAGAATAAACGGTCACTCTGCTCACTTTCCGGCTGAAGGCAAACTCCAGGCCAGCTGCCAGGCCTTCCATTTCTGCTGTTGCAATCCTAGATTGCCAGGCCTTCCATTTCTTCTGTAATCGAGTGTTGAATCCTAGATAATAAATTATAGCTCTTTCCACTTGTATTATTAGACAATACATTATAGTCACTAAAGTATTTCATGCTCCACCGCCGGTTAGGTTCCCGGTGTAGGGTAAAAGAATTACAGATCTGTAAGATTCTTCACTTGTATATTTTTGAAAGAGTACATTCTGTTTAAAAACACACAACATTCTGTTCCTAAGTTTCCACGATTCTGTTATATTGTTTGTGCCACAAGATTCTGTATGAAATGTATTGACATTCTGTATGAAATGTAATGCTATTCTGTCTAAAATGAAATGATATTCTGTCTAAAATTATTAAACACTGTGTAACATTCTTTACATTTTTTAAATATGCAGTGAGTGGATGTCTCTCGATTATGACTGGATGAATGCGTCATTCACAACACCTGATGAGGCATACGAAGCTTAATATTTAGTAATTTGAATTAGAATGTTATATCACATATCACATAATGATTAATAAGTCAAAACAGAATGACATAATAGCCAAAACAGAATGTTAACTAACATAAAACAGAATGGTTGCTAATCTGCACGAGTGTGGAGGATTTGATGATTTTCTGGCACAAGCAGATTGTTAACTGCAATATTTTCTGCTCTCAATGATGAGGTATTGTTGCTGTGATTTGATAAAGCAAAAATCATCTTGTATTTGAAGATTTTCTCTGGAAATATGTTTGTTGGTTGGTAAGAGTACTTAAAGAGATCTATCTATGTTAAACTGATGCTTAACTTTTTATTTGTCCAACCTCGACTTTAGCTTGACCTTTTGTTTGTCCAAGCATGACAAAAAAAAAACAAAAAAACAGAATGGTTTCTAGTCCGGACAGCATGGTAAATAACACAAAACAGAATGGTTGCTAGTCTGCACAGAATGATATATAACAAAAAAACAGAATGGTTTGTAGTCCCGACAGAATGATCAATAACACAAAACAGAATGGTTGCTAGTCTTCACAGAATGTCAATCAATTTATAAAAGTAAGTATACACAGTAAAAATATCACATTCTGGTAACATTCTTCCGATATATATCCTCTCTTTCTATTCCTTTTGAAATTAGATTTAGATATTCATTTTAGTTATTAAAATTAATAGGATAGGATTTGAAGTTTCTGTATTCTCTCTTCTTCTTTGCTTAAAAATCGCTTCAAATATGGAATTTGCAGAGTTGCCGTTCTCCTCCACCAATTCTGTTTCTTCTCCAATTATCATTAGCCGGGCATTCATCATTATCACATTCTCCAAAAAAGCTGAAAATCTACAAAGTGTAAAATAAAATTAATATAAAATAAAATAATAAATATTCAAATGACATTTCTACCCTCAAATAATCTATACCATAGAATTAATAGAGTTTTTGATCCAATGGTGGAAAAATAGTCCAGTATATACTGGAGAAAAGGGTTCCAGCATAGGAACCCTTTCGTCTAACTCCTATCCCAAATGTTTACTACTATATCTTACCCCAAAAAAATTAAAAAAAAAATTGTTTACTACTATATACTTCATATATTAGTATATTTAATTTGGGACGATTCATGAATCATATTAGTATATGATTTGATTATATTCATGTCATCACTAAATTTAACTTTAATATGTAATAGTAATTAGCACTATAGAATAGTATAATACTTATATTTCTGTCATCTAAGTAACAAATTCTGGGTAATCACAAAACCCCAATCTCTTGAGCTCATAAGCAATTAACTAACTGCAAATTTTAATTTGTTCTTCCCGATGAATGCAGAAAATTCTCGATATATTATTAATCACCATTTGAAGTCTACTAATTAGCAGTTACCTTTTAATTAACAACAAATTGAAATAAATGTAAAAAGATTGTGATTGAAGATGAATAAATTCTCTCAAAAATTGCAAGAAATGTAAAAGAGATTGTGATTGAAGATGAACAAATTCTCTCTCAGGGTGCAGAGAAAACACCACTGTGAGGAAAATTACATAAAGGATAAGGCTAAATATGCGTGTTTACAACAAATCCATCCAACAACCCAGAAAAACATTACTAATATTATATTATATTCATGGGTTTTGGGTTAGAAGAAAACTTAATCACTCACTAATAATACAGTCTAGACATATAATAGTAGTAGTAGTAGTATTAACAGACACCCAAAGAAAGGACAACTACTAATCAGGAGAGGTTTCAAACAGTACCCAAAGAAAGAAAGATGTTAAAAAAAAGACGAAAAATAACAACAGCTATTAAGTTGAGCAGCAAAGAGGCGGCTGCTGCTGCTGCATTATTTCATCCTGGATGATCATCATCTTTCTCCAAAATTAGACTTAGACAACCCCCCCTTTTTAATTCCAAAGTGGAGTAGTATTTTGGTTGAATTAAGAAAGTAGTAGTAGTAGTAGTAGTAGTAATTATTTGAGCATGGAAGTTAGGAGGGATCGAAAAAGGAGTTCGTCACAGGGGATGGTGAGGCGGCCCATGTCGTGATGATGATCAAATCCAAACTCCTCCTCAGCTCTGCTCAGCAGCCACAGAAACTGTGGGTGACTCAAGAAAGATATGGGCACAATGTATCTGCTTCGATTCTCCCCAACGTACACCGCGAAGTGCCCTTTCGGGACATCCTCCGGAAGCCCATCATTATCATCATCATCATCTTTATTCAAGTACCTGCAGGTCCCTTGTTGTTTCCTCCCCAAACTAGAACACCTTTTCAGGATCATCTGCTTCAGGGCTGCTGCTTGTGCCAGCTGCTTGTTTGCTTTCTTCATCCCCATTTTCAATCAACAAAGAGTAAAAGAAAAGATAAATGGAAAAATTGTGGTGAGGGAAATGGGAAATGGGAAATGGGTGGGGGGGTTTGTGAAGGAAGGAGGTAGTACTAGTATTTATGAACAAAGAGGTTAAGGTCATAAGGTGGTGGACTGGTGGTGGGGATAGATTAGTTTCTCAGGACATACCACGGGGCTATTTTGGGCTTTTTGTAAGTTTGAAGGGACAACATGGACAGATTTGGGGGGAGCAACTAATCTGTCTTGGCGTACTAAACCAAGATTAGGCGGGCCAAATATCACCACATACACTAGGGAGTAGGGAGTATATAGTAGTACTACTACTAAACCTATGTGAGATCATCAAAAAAGGAGGAGGGAGCATATAGTAGAAAGAAAGTAGTCCTTTAATGATGATGGATGATGTTGGGAGTCTGTTTCATTTTTCAACATCATCTCATCACTCACTCCTCTTTTTATTTTTCCACACTCCATGTTCCAATTTCCAACGTTTCTGTCTCAATTCCAGACTACTACTTCCGGCCTCTCTCTGTGTTTTTCCAAGGTGAGGTCCTTTTAATACAGGGATGCAGATTGATTGCAGATGCCTTCTTCAAGAACTACTTTTGCTACCAGAGATTTATATATACCCCTCCTCCGTCCCATGTCTCATTTTCTATTTTGGTCCGTCCCACTACAATTGTCACATTTCCTTCTTTAAAATTTTTTTACTACTTCAAACAAACATCACATCAACTATTTACTCTACTTTAACCCAATAACTCATTCTATATAAAATACATTGCCCAAAAAAAATGGGACAATACAAATGGGACGGAGGTAGTATATCTCAAAAAGCAACCAACTTTTGTGATTCTTGTAAATTAGTAGTATTGTCAAATCCTTTACAAAAATCCATGTGAACCAGCCCTTTTCAGGCTGCTATGCAAGATCAGTACTACTAGTAATGAACAAGAACAAAAAACTGCCAAAAACATTTCTGCCACTAGATCTCTACTACATACATGTACACTCGATCGGGCTGTAAAACAGTAGAAGAACTTACCGCTCATTTGATCAAAATGGGCTTGTGGGCGCTGTAGCAATGACTCAATTGGCATATCCCTAACCCTAAGCAAGTGTGATGGAGTGGAGTGGAGTGGAGCCAGGGTTAAGATCCATGTGGTCCTGATGTGATGACATTAAACCCACAGGAAAATGAGAACCACTAACACATACTGCCCCCTGCTGTATCAGTTATGTAACTACTTACGCATGCATGTTCCAAGGCTCAGAAAGAAGATCCACAAAAGATTTTACACTAGAAATATTTGTATAAAAAAAAATTAATTATATAAAATTTATGAAAACAAAACAAAAAGTGCTGCTGCTAGCTTCTGCTCTTTTTGTTCGATATACCCTCAAGTCCTTGACAGTACAACTATTCTATCCTATCCCCACACCCCCACAGCCCACACCAACCAAAGTTATTACACATTCACATATGCTTCAAATTTCAAAACACATACATAAATACTACTTCATGCTAAAGGGTCATGGGGTATATACACTTATATAGTGCATATGTATATAGAGAACGTTTCAACAAAGAAAAGTAGTAATGCTGCTGTTTATGTTACAATTGGTGAAACATTTGTAGAGCAGACTAGACTAGACAATGTCTGCACTCTGGCATTTATCGTATAATAATGATAATAATATTACTATTATTCACGTACATATAGATCATGATGATGGATAGCTGAAAATAGACGAACATATAATGTCCGGCAGCACTTGTTTTATTCATCAAATCCCATGTTCCGAAAATAAGAATCAAGTAGCTGTATGAAGCTACGAATTAGTATCAGAGAAAAGAGATGGAAAGAAAGGTTGTCCAAAGTCCATTATCATTTTTATTTATGTATTTATTTTTACCAATTTTGCAGCATTCAGAAAATATAGTATACTACTACTAGTGTACATCGGTGGAATTTCCCTTTTCCCTTTTTTTTTTTTTTGGGGGGGTGGGGGGGGGGGGGGGGGGGGGGGGGGTGTTGTCTTTGGTTGATGGCGATGTAACATTCCGTATGGCACATGAAGCCCATGTTACTCTTGCCTCCTCAACACTTTCCACCAAAGGACAATGCAGCAGTAAGGTTGTCTGAGATCATTCCCAACTACTACTACTACTACAAACTCTGTCACCTTAACTCCTCATCAAAATGGCATCATTTCCAGCCAGGTTCCGATTAATCATTTTTCATTGCAACCAAACCTTAATAAACTATTCAATCATGTTGTGGATAATGTATATACATATATACATACTTCCTCCATTCTCAAATATTTCTTACGGACCCACTGCGCACGCAGTCCAATGCACATTTTGAATCAATAATAACTCAAGTTCGGTATATGTAAAAATTCTAAAAGTTCGATATTTAAAAACTACACGACGAGACGAATCTAACAAGATCCCTCTTAACTATATTTTAACTTGTATAACTATGATAAAACTTTAAATCAAAGTGCATGGGTGAATAGTGCCCCAAAATCAAATGTCTCAAACATATGGGAACGGAGGAAGTATATATATATAGGTTCATTCTCTGAGTGAATTTGACATTTGAAACTGTTAACTCTGTGTGTGTGATATGTGTTACTGTAAGCAAATGTAAATGAAACTAATTAAGGTAGACAAAATGGGCTGGTATTACAAGTAGTCGGGCCAGAAGAACAGGTTACAGCTAAGCAAGTAAGTACTTATTACATGCCATGACAATTGGTCATTATTGATATCTGCAGGCTGGAGCAAGAGACGCTTAGACATCCAACTCATGCATATATTACTAGCTAGCTAGCTAGCTAGCCTGCCTATAATGAAGTGAGAAGAACCATTAATTGATGATATGCAGACGACATATCACAGCATTGCAGAAACAGAAGAATGTGCCATAGTTGTATACGGGACCCCCCCTCAGAAATTAAATAATACTCCATATTGCAATAATTTAAGGTCTTAAAGATAATTAAGGATTGCGTACCTCCTGGTATGTCGCAAAATGAAGCAGCACCAACAACAAGAAGCAACAAGGGATAATAATAATTGAGCAAAAATGAGCTAGGATGATACGCGCCTCTTCGCTTCGCTGCCTAGCTAGTCACAAATCACGGATTCATGATCATCCCCAACTGAAAATGAAAAAAGAAATGAACACATTCCACGTCTTGGTTAGGCTGATTGAGGAGGGTTCGGACAAAACAGTCATGCATGCACAGGCGCATATCACTAAGAAGATAAACCATACTTATAAGGAGGGAGAGTTAAAAAGCAGACAATAATATTACAGATCTGATATGATGAGGTAATTTGAGCAGCTGATGCAATGCAAGTTTAAAAACAGAGAGAGTTGTTTTTGTTCATCACAGAAACACATATGCATGCTAACAAGAGAGTTGGCGGTGTTATTAGTTTGCTGCATCCAATCATTTACTAGTATTTACTACTGTATTACTTTTGATCTAAGCCTTGCCCATAATATTAATACTCTCCATATAGTAGTAGTAGTAGTAGCAGCAGTCAAAAAGTAAATACTAATATTATGCGGCGCATTTGGAACTTTCAACATTGGTATTTGGCCCCACTGCATTGTACTATTAATAATGCATACACAATAACTAGAAAGTAGTAGTATTATTGATCATAAGAACTAGTAAGTTGTAATCCCATTCGGCATATCACAAAACATGTAAACATATGAAGTAGAATTGGAATCTTGTGCACACATAATGCAGCATAGCATGCATTGTAAAATGCAAACTTCCAATACTGAGATACTACTGTACCATGAATATATATTGTTTTTTTGCTAAATTTGTAGGATATGTAAGTATGATGAAATAATGGGTAATTAATCACATGCGCCAAGAATTTTCTTATCCTGAAAAGATGAAAACGAAAACGGACCACCTACATAAATACTTTCCTTTGGAGCATATTACTACTGATCATGTGTATCCATCAACCCCGAAATTAAATGAAACGAAATAAAACAATCTGGTATTATTATTATGATGATGATGATGATGATGATGATGGTATGGTACGGTTTGCTATATTTTAAGAGATGTAATCTTTACATGAAGCTCTCTCAGAGTCTCAGTCAGTGTGGTCCATGACATAACTCAACTGCCCTCTGAGATTGGCAAAATGTGTTTGCACTGCCCATTCACAGATGCTGTCGAAACAATTTCATTTTAGTTTTTTTTACCAGAGAATGCTTACCGAAAAGAAAAAAAAAAAAAAAAAAAAAACAAATTGGCAATGCTCAAAATTCCAATTTCATATCAACAGGTGTGCATGCTGCATCACTTATTGAGTGTATAATGACAAAACGTAGGCAGATTATAGTCAGCTTGGGCACTTCCTTTGTCCAAAGCCAAGCGTATAAAGTAGAACAAATTAAACATAACTGTTGGACATGAATGTGTAAATCACGCCGTTCTGTCGATTAAAAGACTTTCAACACGAAATAATGATGTACCCTTGCTCACAGAGTTCTGGCCGTATTTGCAGAGTTGCAATCAATATATATATAGGTGGGATTCAAATTACATGAATGAAAATGAATTCTTACTCTCTCTTTTGCCAAATCTCAAAGACAATTGCTGCTACAGATCTAAAGTCTAAACTATGGTCATGCTCAGATGTTTCGAGACTAACTAGGGAACTGTAGAGAGCTTGTAACTTCTTTTAACATTATTATCATATTTTGACCATTTGGATCGACAATTTAGCAGGGAAACTTCACAAGCTAAGTAAATTCAAATTCATCAGTGGGTACACATAATTGCACCAGGCTGTAACAAAGAAATGTTCAAAAGTATATGTATATGCTGAACAATATATCCATATCTTACTGACAAGCTGCAGCAAGTTTTAATTACTACCTTGTAGTATTTCTTGAAGGAACACAATGGAAAACCACTCATTTCAGGGATGATCTTTGGTGTTGCCTCTAGCTCTTCCAGTTATTGAAGTATATTCCATTTTTTTTAACACACACCGACAAAATAATAGAACAACATGGGTGCAAAGAACAATAAAACCTTTAGCCAACAACGTAACAGAACATAACACAAGGCGACTGCGATGGTTTTACCCTCGTGCAAAGAAAGCTTCATGAAGCGCCTAGAGAATAAATAAATTCATCATACATTTTAAAAGAAATGGCTTCACTGAACCACATCACATGCATCTTCCGGATATGACTTCTTAGTTCTGATGGCATGCAATAGATGCAAATGTTTCATGCCGGAAAGTATAACACTCTCAATTCAACAAATTGTGAAGAACGGGTTCTGATACTCATCAACCAAATGCAATAATAATGTTTAACAAGTTTAGAGTTAAGTACTCATTCAACTTGCATCAAGAAAATTCACATGCATAGACATCCACGCTTGCACACTCACACACACACACACACACGACACATGCAATGGATTATAGGTAAACAGCATTGGGAAAAATGTGAGTGGTAATAACATAAAATTCAACCCCATGCCATGCACATTTTCAATCACGCAAAGCTGGGCTGCCGACAGTGTTTGTCCGATTATTCTTGGTTTGATATGAAAACAACATGCTTTATTATCACGCGCGTTCTCACTGGTTGCTCTGTAAACATGAATATTCCATTTATGCAACTGTACGTGGCAAGGAAAAAAGGGCAAACAACACCGATATGTTTACATGTTTACTTTTGTAGATGATAGTATAAGATAGTTGCATCTCATTTAGTGGACTAAAGCAATTTAGCTAGATTTTAGTTGTTCTTCAAAGAACTTGGTGGCATATCATAAACTTAGACTCATCAATGGTTCCTCTAATGCCTAATCCTACTCTTTAAGATGAACGTGTTCAAACAGGTTGAAGTTGATTCATGATTTTCACCAAACAATATATAATTCACGAACACAATATAACCATGTACTCTGAGAACACAAATATTTGAATCCTTCAACTCCTTAATCAAACTCTACACAATCAGAAATAGTCCCATAAATTATTTCTATCTAACTTTGCAAACAAACAAACAAAAAAAAAAAAAAAGAAAAAAAATGGAAAAGGAGAAAAAGAAATGTTTGTGAAGGCACAAGTACGTAGTTCAGATAAATGATCGTAATCCGATCATTTATTCAGGTCACCTTTCTGTAGTTGCCATATGATTACTCATTGTACTCCACATTTTTTTTTCTGAATGCAGATGAGACCCATCGGTTCAATTCTCAAAAATTCGACAGTTGAATTGGTCTGACTATATTAGGGTTTTCAATTTCAATCGGATAGTCTTCACTAATTGGGCCGAGGGGCTTTGCGTATAAACGGACAGACTGTTCACGCGTCAATAGTAAGTTTATTTCCATTCCATTAGAATCTAATTTTAGTGTAATATACAAATGGAGTCAAAACTTGGACCTTTTTTCATATATACTGTAAAAAATACTCAAAACTCTATACGTTTGCTATTTGCCTCAAAGACTTGATTATATTCATTATCTTCTTCTGCTTAGTTGAGAGGTGAGATCCATAAAGAAATCATCTTTACAAGGAATGGTGAGGCCGCCCATGGGATGATGGAATCCGAATTCTTCCTCAGCTCGACACAACAATTCTTGAAACAAGGGATGGTTTAAGTACGATACCGGAATAACATGGCGTTTTTTCTCATTCTCGCCCACATATACTGCCAAGTACCCTTTTGGAACTTCTGAATTTGCTCTTTTTTCGGAAGATAAAGATCGTCTGAGCATCCTGTGCATGGCCATGGCTGTATCAAATTTGAATGTGGATAAGGTTTCTGAAGCAAAAGGAAATAGATATACAGAATATCTTTTTTGTGTTTTTGAGGGATTTGCTGTTGTCGATGGTTGTAATTGTAAAGACATACCTTGGCTGTATATTATATAGATGATGAAGATAATAAGAAGATATCAAATTGAGAGACACCAGCACATGATGAATCACTTGGATTTGTCTTCGACTTCCAGTCATTATTAAGATTTTCAAATATTTGTTGGAAGCATTTTTCTTGAATGAGAGAGATATATAGTGCGATAGTGATGGTTTGATACCTAACTTACATCCAAGAAATGCACAACTAGCCCGAATTGATCTGACAATTGTCTATTTCTGGTCTGCAGCAAATAATGGCCGCTTCTGAATTAACATCATTAATTATCAATGCAACCCCATCTTATTAGTCCATCAGACACTGCAGATGCCTCTTCTATACGTTGGCTGTCCGTTTAACAAACAAACAGTTTGCTACAATTTCATTTGAGTGGATAATACTCCTATTTCATATTTTTATGGTGTACTATATGAAGGTTCAATTCAAAATCAATTCGCAATGGGTGGAGTGAGTACTGACCGGATCAAATATACCCAATCCAGATACTATGGCTCTGATACCATGTAGAAATTTATGAATGGATTCCCAACCCACATAAAATAATTTTAGGAATACATCAAACCGACGTGGGATATTGACATATAAAATAGTTTTAGAGATACATCATAACCGACCGACGTGGGATATCGACATAAGCAAGCAATAATAGGGATCTCAAACACGATGTGGCATCAGGGCAACCATTTAGAGAAACAGATTATATTAATAAATAAATGAGCTCAGCTTTTTAATTTATGGATAAACAATTCGATGTGTATACCGTATACGTGAGCTAGCTAGGGAGTTGTAACGCATGCTTTTTGTTTTAGATATTTATGAGGGTTGAGAGTTTGAGCCAAACTGTTGCGGAAGTGTACCCAAATTAGTCAAATGCAGCAAAATAAATAGACACAGAGAATTTACGTGGTTCGGTCAAATCGACCTACATCCACAGACAAAAGGAGAAACAAATTTACTATGAGGGGAAATATTACAAAAGGGTTTGGACAATAATTTCCGGACCCACAAAACCCACTCAACAAATGTAGACTCTCACAAAAGAAAAACCTACCAAAACACACTAACACTCTCTGGGCTAAAACTACCCACTAAATTGAAGAAGCAGAGAAAGCTTTGAGCTGTGAGCTCCTTTGCTGCTGCTTACTTCGTTTGTGTTGGTGTGTTTGAAGTGAGGGATGGCACTGCTTTTATAGGCAAATGCAGGGGGTGGCATTAAAGAGGCAGCCGTCCAACCCACAACTCCCAACCACATCATAATTAATGCACCACCTAACAATAATTAATGCACCACCTAACAAATCTCCACCTTGGTGCATTTCAAGTAAAGTTTGAATACTGAGTAGGCTCCACATTGATCTTAAACTTCTCCCGACAACAAATGTACTTAAATCATGCACACAAATGTGCCAAACGGTACTCCAACTCTTCTTTTGCCTTCAAATTTCCCATCAGGGAAAACAAAATGCCTCGAAGAGGCAATCAGCAGCTCAAAACATTTAGCAAGTCCAAGCAATGTCGAAACTTGCTATGAGGTACTGGCTTAGTGAACATATCTGCAGGATTATCTGCCGTAGCAATCTTCTGCACTTTGATCCTCGATTCTGATCTCAGAAAATGATATCTCACGTCAATGTGTTTGGTTCTCTCATGATGAACATGATCCTTAGCCAAACATATTGCACTGAGGTTATCACAATACACAACTGCTTGATCTTGATGTAGACCAAGATCGCCAACCAGTCCTTTTAACCAAATTCCCTCTTTGGCAGCCTCTGTCAACGCCATGTATTCTGCCTCCGTGGTAGATAGTGTTACTGTAGCCTGCAAAGTTGCTTTCCAACTAACGACAGAGCCTCCAAGAGTGAAAACATAACCAGTCATTGATCTCCTGCTATCTACATCTCCAGCATAATCAGAATCAGAATACCCAACCACCGAACACTGCAAGTCGCCTCCATAAATGAGACCAACATCAGATGTACCTCTCAAGTAGCGAAAAATTCGCTTCACAGCAAGCCAATGCTCTTTTCCCGGGTTCGCCATGAATCGGCTAACCACGCTGACTGCCTGTGCCAAATCAGGTCTAGTGCACACCATGGCATACATCAAACTGCCCACTGCACTAGAATATGGAACCTTTGCCATATACTCATTCTCAGCTTCAGATTTAGGTGCAAAGGTAGTTGAGAGTTGTGTATTAGTAGCACATGGAGTATTCAAAGGTTTCGCCGAAGACATTCCAAACTTTGACAGAACTTTCTGGATGTAGCTTTTATGTGACAAGAAAAGCTTCTTCTGATCTCTATCTCGATAGATCTCCATCCCCAGAATTTTCTGCACTACACCCAAATCCTTCATGTCGAACTCTGCACTCAGTAGACCTTTCAATTTCTGAATATTGGCCTTGTTCCGTGCAGCAATGAGCATGTCATTACATACAGAAGCAAGTAGATGTTCGAACCATCTTCTAACTTGTTGTGATATACACAACAATCATATGGACTTCTGTTGTAGCCAAGCTCAACCATATAGCTATCAAATCTTTTATACCACTGTCTCGGGGATTGCTTTAGACCATATAATGGTTTCTTCAATTTGCAAACATGGTTTTCTTTTCCTGGTACAAGAAAACCTTCAGGCTGAGACATATAGATCTCCTCCTCCAATTCCCCATGAAGAAAGGATGTCTTCACATCTAGTTGTTCGAGCTCCAGATCCTGATGCGCTACCATAGCCAACAGGACACGAATGGAAGTGTGTCTGACCACAGGTGAGAAAATCTCGTTGTAATCAACTCCTTCCCTCTGAGTAATCCTCTAGCAACTAGTCGGGCTTTATATCGTACGCCCTCAGTTGGTGAGACACCTTCCTTCCTTTTGAAGATCCATTTGCAAGTGACAATCTTCCTTTCAGGTGGTTGTTTGACTAGCTCCCAAGTGTCGTTCTTATGTAACGACTCCATTTCATCTCCCATTGCAGCAAGCCACTGTACAGACTCGCCACATGATACGGCTTCTTTGTAAGTGGAGGGCTCAGAATAATTCAAATCTTCAGCTGTTTGTAGAGCATAGCAAACAAAATCTCGATATCTGCTAGGAGGTTGGACACCCACCCTTCTAGCACGATTATAAGCAATTCCTTGCTTCTGCACATCAGCTGAACTCGATGGTCGGTTGATTTCAGGTGGCTCAACTTCGGTTGATTGATTTGAATCCAAGTGCACTTCCTGCTCTTGCTCAAGCTCTCGTTGTTCATCTGAATCATCAGGTGAAAGTTGAAGCTCCACCTTACTGTCAGCACCCGAATTTTCTGAGACATTCACCACCTTCGTAGGCATACTGAGGATAGAATTCTCGTCAAACACCACACTTCTGCTCAAGATAACTCTTTTCTCAGAAGGTGACCAAATTCTGAATCCTTTGACTCCATCTCCATACCCTACGAAAACGCCCTTCTTTGCTCTGGGCTCCAGTTTCCCCTCGCTTACGTGATAATAAGCCGCGCATCCAAAAGATTTCAAATTCGAGTAATCATAGGAATTATCCGACCAAACCTCATAAGGAATCCGACAATCAATTCCAGTATGAGGTCCCCGATTGATCAGAAAGCAAGCAGTGTTAATTGCCTCTGCCCAAAAGCTCCTTGGCAATCTAGAATTTGAGAGCATGCAGCGTGCCCTCTCCAAAAGCGTCTGATTCATACGCTCTGCCACTCCATTTTGCTGTGGAGTATTCCTGACTGTGTGATGTCGTGCAATTCCATTGTTCTTGCAGAACTCATTGAATTCCCTCGAACAGAATTCCAAACCATTATCAGTTCGAAGCCTTTTAATCTTCTTGTTGGTCTGGTTTTCTACCAATGTCTTCCACTGCTTGAATCTTAAGAAAGCTTCGCCCTTTTCCTTCATCATGATTACCCAAGTCATCCTTGAATAATCATCGATAATGGATAAGAAGTATCTGCTGCCCCCAAGCGACTCAACTCGTGAAGGACCCCAACAGTCAGAATGAATGTAATCCAACGTCGATTTTGTTCTGTGAGTTGCCTTTCCAAATTTGGTACGATGTAATTTACCAAATGTGCAGTGCTCACAGAACCCAAACTCAGCTAACTTGTGACCTTCAAGAAGACCACGACTTGACAGGATCTGCATTCCCCTCTGACTCATATGCCCAAGTCTAATATGCCATAGCTTGGACATATCAGAAGTATCAGCAACAGCAGCTACAGAATCTACTACAGTAGATCCCTGCACAACATACAGAGATCCATGCAAGACTCCTTTCAAAACCACGGACGATCCCTTCATGATGTAGAGTTCTCCATGCTCCCCTTCGTATCTGAAACCCTTATTGTCAAGGACTCTTAAGGATATCAGATTCTTCTTCAGCTTTGGAACATGTCTGACATCGTGCAGAGTTGCAATTTCACCGGCATGTGTTCTAAGCTTGATAGAACCAATCCCAGATGTTTTACAGACAGAATCATTTGCCATAAAAACATTTCCTCCATCGACTGGTTCGTAGCTCGAAAACCACTCTTTGTTAGGACACATGTGGTATGATGCTCCAGAATCAAGAACCCATACATCATCTTGCGATGGTTACACGCTTGTGACCAAAGCCAAATGATCCTCTGGATCTTTATCGCCGTTGACCGCAACAGAGACAGACTCCTGTTGCGTTCCCTGTTGTTGCTTCTTCATCATCTTGGGACACTGGGTCTTCCAATGTCCTTTCTCTTTACAATAATTGCAGACATCACCTGGCTTGGGACCTTTAACAAAAGACTTTTTCTTCTTTTGTTTTACAAATTTTCCATGTCCCTTGCCACTGCTAACAACGAGCCCAGCAGCCTGATCTTCTACATTACTCGAAGATGCCTTATGGCGCAATTCCCCACTGTGCAGAGCAGCACGTACATCTTCTAAACTGACAATATCTTTACCAACTATAAATGACTGTACAAAATTTTCAAATGATAGTGGTAAAGATACTAATAATATCAATGAAGCATCTTCGTCCTCGATAACGACATCAATATTACGCAACTCCAGCAAGATAGTGTTTTATCTATCGAGATGGTCTCGAAGAGATATACCTTCCTGCATCCGTAGGCTGAACAAACGTTGCTTTAATAGCAACTTGTTGGTTAAAGACTTAGTCATGTAAAGACTTTCTAGTTTTAACCACAAACCAGACGCCTTTGTTTCCGTCGCAACTTCGGTAATAACATCATCTGCTAGGCACAATAAGATGGTTGAATGAGCCTTCTCCTCCAGGCTCACCATCTCAACATTATCTGGATCTACCTTTTCCTTCAATGGAGCCCACAGACCTTGTTGTTTTAACAAAGCCCGCATTTTGATTTGCCAAAGGCTAAAACTATTCCTCCCCGTGAACTTGTCAACCTTAATATTTATGGCCGACATTTTGCTAACAAGAGGCACAAACAAATCTCACAAAAGGGTAGCTTAACCGAGATGCGTTTCTGATGTGGAAGATCAGATTAACTGCGACCACAGAGCATACTACGCAATCAGGGCTCTGATACCAGTTTGTTGCGGAAGTGTACCCAAATTAGCCAAATGCAGCAAAATAAATAGACACAGAGAATTTACGTGGTTCAGTCAAATCGACCTACATCCACAGACAAAAGGAGAAACAAATTTACTATGAGGGGAAATATTACAAAAGGGTTTGGACAATAATTTCCGGACCCACAAAACCCACTCAACAAATGTAGACCCTCACAAAAGAAAAACCTACCAAAACACACTAACACTCTCTGGGCTAAAACTACCCACTAAATTGAAGAAGCAGAGAAAGCTTTGAGCTGTGAGCTCCTTTGCTCCTGCTTACTTCGTTTGTGTTGGTGTGTTTGGAGTGAGGGATGGCACTGCCTTTTATAGGCAAATGCAAGGGGTGGCATTAAAGAGGCAGCCGTCCAACCCACAACTCCCAACCACATCATAATTAATGCACCACCTAATAATAATTAATGCACCACCTAACACAAACAAAAACAAAAAATGGTTACAGCGACTGGAGAACTGATCTTGTGAATAAGGAATTAAAACTGTATGTGAACAGCAATCCACTTAAAAACAAGTTTGATCCAGCAGCAGCAATCACTGACTACCCTGCAGACAAGTTTGATTAGGAAACAGTTAACAGGTGAACACACACACACATACTATATGCTGCAGTGATCTGTCTGGACTAATAATTAGCGCTAATTATATTGTGGTAAATGGTAATTGAAGTTTCTTATCTTTGTATGCCCATCCATTATTATTTTCAACAAGTAGTCTAGATTTGGGGGATTCATGCATGTTTGCACTTGGGCTTGGATGGCTGATGGGCTCTCAATTACATATATTACTATAATGTACTTCTCCATTAGGACTTTATACTGTATATAATACTAATCTAAGACTCCATTGAATTTGGGTTGCCCGCCCAGTCATATTAATATATACTACAACCAACCATTGCATTTGCATTTGCATATATGCCTGCCTAATTAAGTTGAGCAGGAATATATTCTCTCTTCAACCACTCCAATTATTTACTCTCTTCAACCACTCCAATTAAACGTACTAGCTAGCTACTAAACGAGGATCAGACTTAAACTACAGCAGCTGTTCTTCTCTCTTCAGGCACACATCAGCTTCACCAGCTTGTTTCACTATAGTCCACAACAAGCCGCCGGCCAAGCCCAATACTATCGTCTAGTAGCTAGCTAGTACGTTTAAAAGATTTGTTTTCAACAAGCCAATATATATAATATATATTAAGATGCTCTAAGTAGTAATTGATGATTTTAATGAATTACTAGTACATACTAGGTGTGCGTGGCCGCTAGCATTTTGTAGCAAATGCTGTCTAGTTGCCTTTTCTTCTACGTGTTTAATTTTGTGAAACTCACAGAGCTTCGTTTTACAAGATATAGTACTATAAAATAGCACATGAGATATACGAGTAGTTTCTTTCAAATATTGCTTGACAACAATTCCACACAAAACAAGTACTACTAAATAGTATATCCATCAATCTCTTATATCTCTCTAGCTCTGTGACTGCATGTGTGCATGTAAACTGCCGCTGATCCCCATAAAGTTTTACAAGATTTTGCAATATGTGCTTCTTCTAGCTGCTGATTTGTGGCTGGCCTGTCCAAGGATAAACATATAGTACTCCCTATAAAAGGGAAAAACAAAATAGACAGAATATGAGAGATGATCATACATATCAGTGGAAAAAGAAAAAGGACATTATTTTTAAGATAACTAGTACTACTACTTAATTATCCAAACACACCACATATGAATCCACACTCCATATATATATACTTATGCTCTTCACTTTTGGAATTGTTTTTACAATTAAGCCTTGATGATAAAATCAACTTTCCTTAAAAGAAAGAAAAGACTCCTCCCTCCTACTATAAGTAACATTTTCACATTTACATGTAGTCTAAATGTTAATTTTATTTGGAGAAAACACCAGAAATTTTGCCCGTAGTGTAGATACACAGACACAGTCCAGATGGGAGGGGACCCACATCAGGTTTGCTCTGTATGCCATACATAATAATGGAAAACCACCACAAATCTTTGGTTCAATGAACCTGAATAATATTATAACATACCTGCAGTAGTCTCCAGTAGCCCCAACTTGGGCCTCCGATCCTCTTAAAGGCAGGCTCATTTAATGTTGACTGGAAACAAGGGGGATCGGATTAAAATTAAAAGCCCCTGGTTTTTCTTGTCCACAAAATATATATATATATACAGGCTTTCTTTCACATTAGGACACCCTCCCAGATCAGACCCCAGTTAGTTACTTCCAAGTAGCATTTTCTCTATGTTGCATGGTTCTGTCACAATGGTAGGCCAGAATGTTCTCCCAATTTAAACAGATTATTAGTCAATTCCATGTGATTTCTTTTTCCTTTTTTTCTTTCCCAAATTATTTCACCTGCTCTGTCTGCCAGCCTTTAATCCAATACTTCTTGCTCATCTGATCTCCCCCTATATATATACATAGTGTGTGTTAAACCGGTGTTCCATCAAATAGCATCCAACGCAAAATCACAGGATATTAAAACACACACACACATAATACATATACATACTCCATACATCATTACCGGCGGCGGCCATCTGTCCAAAGATATATGGGTTTCAGGTTAGAAAAATTGAGAAGAACAGTATCATCACCCCGGAAAGGAAGCAGCAATATTCCAACTAATTTCAATGATGTCCCTAAAGGGCATTTTCCAGTGTATGTTGGCGAGATGCAGAGAAGGTTTGTGATCCCAATATGTTACCTAAACCATCCTTTGTTTCAAGAGTTGCTCCATTTGGCTGAGGAGGAGTTTGGGTACAACCATCCCACGGGAGCCCTCACTATTCCATGTTGTGAAGATTACTTCATAACCCTCACTTCTCAACTGCAGTAGTACGTACTCTTCAGCAGCAGCAGCAGCATCATTATGGTGAACATCATAAGATCATGCATAAGGTTCTCATTCAAAAACCTGCAGATCGACAGACATTGAGTTGAGACCAGACCACATGAACTAGTTAGGAGTCAATTAGGAATTAGGACCACCAGTACCCTTGTTCTCAATCAGTCGTTTTTGCACTGCAGCAGAATGCATCGTCCGTCCACATTCTTTTGTCATGAAGTTTACTCTTGCGGCGTCTGTAATCTAGTGTAAATTTGATCCATGAATATAATAACTCAATTCATCAGCCTTATATATATATAAGTGTTTCTTTACCGAGCAATATAATCACCTGGGAAATGAATGACGCAAGGATAAGAATAATGAAATCATGGTAAAATATACGATCAAACACAAACATACACTACAGAGTACAGACTACTACACAACGCATACGATGTATTGCATACAAACAACTTGAAGCTTTACCAGACAATAGCACGTGTTATTTGATGATCATTAATCAAAAACCCAAAGAAGGGTAGATGATCAGTTAATCAGAATGGTAGGTCATGTAAATGTTAATCATGTCGTCAACATGGTGCAGCTTGCAAGCTGTTAGCTAGGATTCTTTAATTTCTACCCAGTGAGCTAGCCTTGTTGATCCTGCAGATGGTATCATGCATGTTGTGGGTTTGTCAAACGCTTACTCAAAAAAGAGTGGCCCTGCTAAGCTAAGCCACCAAACTTTAATTTGCTTGCACCGTTACGTTTGTCATGTAAAACCCTTTTCCTTTTCCATTTTCTCCTTCCATTCCATGTAGTGGATGAGTAGGGACAACCGAACTAACCATCTCAGTACTATTCCTTGTTTATTTCCCCTTCCCTTCATTCCTGGCCTTTTCCATCTCCAGACGATCGAGAACCATTGTACACAGCTTACAATTAATTAATGTCCACAATTCCATCATCAACAATAAGTATATATTTTCACATAAGAAGATGAAATGAAACGAATGCGTGGTCAGATCAGACTTACTATATATTTTAAGCTAATTAAGCTGAAGTAGCTAGGGACCAAACAGCTTTATCTACTTCATTACGTCAACATTATTAAATTAAACAATTGAACACGCATACAATCATATCATGCAAAAGGCGAAATGACCACCTCAATTATTATTATTCTATACAGAAGACAAACCCTCTATGGTACTATTGCTGTAAATTCTTTTGCGATGATTACAAGACCAAGGCATGTGATTCATCATCATGCCTGTTGTTTCTCAAGCTAGCCTCATGCTCAATCCGGACAGTATACCTAGCTCAACCCATTTTTAATTTGGGGCTCACAGTCAACAGGAACTCACAAAATTATCCATCTTTTCAGCTTATATTTCAATTTCCTTAATAGGCCTTTTTGCACACTTAACATATCTCCAGGGGATTCTGGATGAACTGATCATGACTGGATACATATATTAATTATGTTTTCATCCGAAAGGTAAATTAAATGAATCAATCGCTAAAGTAGCATTTCATAAAGAAGTAGATAAGCCCCCCACAAACTATTTTTCTTTAAACAGATAGTATATATTATGCGTGGGGTATACCTAACTAGAATAGGTCAATTTTTGTGCCTGCTACAAATTCATAAACCGGAGGCGCAGATCATGAGGAGTGGACAATGGCACATGAGACATCACATGCTTTTGTTTTCCATCTTATATATTATCAAGAATTGAGGCCTTGCAGAATGTAAATATATTATTTTTAAGTGCTGAAGGCCCTACCATTTACCACAACAAACAGCAGTACTACATACTCCATGAGATGATATCAATTTATAAAAAAACAAAATGGTTGCAAAAACACTTCTAATCGACATATAGGGACCCAAAATTGCCTAACGTGTTTTGAAAATCTCCATCTGATCAATTCATACAAACAAATAGATTATTATTGTCTAAACCTTGAAAAAAACAAGGAACAAGCATTGCATCCACTTATTTTATTTTATGTTTTTCCCAAGGGAATACACCACCCTTAGCTCAATGGAATGACATCAAACGATTATATATGCTGAATATTTTCAAGACTAGCATCTAGCTAGTTTGAATTTAAAGCCTGTTATTATCGGCTTGCTTTAAGTCATTATTTATATAAAAGAGCATTATTGTCGTCCCAAATTAAAGACCGGTTCATGTTACAGGATTGTTTATGTTTATGTAATATAATGGTCTCCATAAGAACATGTCAGAAGACTCAAATTTTAGCACTATCCTTCCACATTTGACATGAGCAATCAGACAAATCTCCAATAACTTGATTTTCCATGTAGCCCATGGTACGGTCAAGAAGCCTCTTGATTAAGCCACTACTTAGCAAGTTGAGGCGAACATGAATGAACAACATGAATGCCTACCGAAAACAATTATTGATGCGGATTTAGCCCTCTTCTGGATAAAGATGCATTCTATAATGAATGTGTTTGAATGTGTTCCAGATCTAGTTCTTACATTAGCTCCACAGTACCCCACTTGGCTACTTGAGCGAATTGATGTATATGCTGCAGAAAACGGTGATTAAGCCAGCCACTGTTTCTTTGTTATTTAGATTACCACGTATCTAAACTGGAATATAGATTCCAACAACATTAAGTCATGCGCACAAATTAACAAGTTTGAGCTATGTGCATGGCTAAGATCTTCTCAATATAGTTGAAGCAGATATAGTAAGCACAAGATCAAATAAATAATAAAAATAATGTAAAATCTCTAGCTCTATCCATGTAAATTCTGGAATCATAATGTGAAATGGATTATGCACATGGAAGCTATAATGAAAGCCACAGGTTTTTCATCAGACAAAACATCTTCAAAGGTTCCTACTATTTTCAGGCCAATGGACCACATTTCTACACTTAACAAAAGTACATCCTAATTCATCCTTTCTAACCATGATCAAGACATGTTTCTTTGACATGATTGAATGTGGCCAGGCAGTTGCTTGTGCCACACAGCCTGCAGACATTAAGATATATATACAATTTATAAATTGCTATTAGTTTCAAGTTGGTGATATTGTTGTTTATCACCTTGAAAGGTTTGGCATTTGCCATGCTACAGATAACTTAAAATTATGTTGCTCTTTGGCCCCCATGCTTCACCTGATGCATCTTACTAAGTATCAAAATTTAACTTAATTATAAGGCAAAAAAGCAAGCTTAGTGTTTGATTCGAGTTGATCTATACCCTCAACAACTGTTAATGTGTTTTTTCCAAAGAAAATGACATTATTATTCCTTCTCAACTTGTCCATCCACCACTGGAACAAACTTCTTGCAACTAGAGTTCATCAACACATGAAGCTAAGTCGAGCCTCACCCACCATCCCTTATAAAGTCCTTATATAGCTTCCCCTATATAAGTCCTTCCTCCAAACATACAAATACAAAATTCCACCTAATAATTCTGTCTTACAACATAACCATATATCTTAAAAATTTCTTTCCATCTGTCCTTACAAATATGGGAAGGCTTGCAGGAATAGCTCATCATGCAACTAAGAAACTGCGCAGAACTATTTCTGCCAAGAATGGAGGCTTCTCAACAACTAGCACTGATGTGCCAAAAGGGCATTTTGCAGTTTATGTAGGCGAATCACACAGAAGGTTCATCTTGCCAATATCTCACCTGAACCACTCACTGTTCCAGGAATTGTTGCATTGGGCAGAAGAAGAATTCGGCTTCGATCATCCAATGGGAGGGCTCACGATCCCGTGCACTGAGGATTACTTTCTGAGTCTTATGGCATTAATAAGTTCTTCTTGATATGATAACAATTAGTGTAAGAATTTATTGTTTACAGATGGGTATAGTACGTAGTGTCAGATATGATCAAACATTAAAAAAAAAAAAAAAAAAAAACTGTGATGTACACTATACACAGACCTTGTGGGTTGTGCCTGTTAATGTATAAAGTTAATTTTTTTTTTCTGATACTACAATTATCAACTTAATATAGTTAATTATTATGTGTCTTTTGTTGACAAACACCAAAATGAAATTGAGTGGAGACTGGTCCAGCCAAAAATTGAATTCGTCTTCAGAGGATGCTCAATTGAAATATTTGGTTTGGTATGGTTTGTATTTGAATATAATGGTGATGTGATTGAGGAGCTATTTTTATTTATAATTAATTGTTCCCTGCAGGCTCCCACCGTGTTTGAGCTGATCAGCCTCATATGAAATACTTCAAAAATTAAGTTACAGAAACGTGTTGATTTATAATAACTAACCTTGCTTGCATATACTAACTATATGAATCTTTAATTTCCAGTAGAAATATCCAAACATATATATATACTAGTACATGGGATGGGAATGGGACCATATATACCATGCATATATATAACCTGCAGCTGCAGCCTGCATGCATCGAACGTTTAATTAGTTTAAAAGGATTTTAGTAGACTAGTAGTAGTAGTACTAGTTTAGTTTAGTTGATGGATCAGTTGAACGTAAGTTGTGGGTCGGGTCGGAGGATATATCCCAAAAAGCTGCAGCTTATTATCCATCCATCAATATCAATATATCATCATCATCATCATCATCATCATCATCATCCAATATCCATGCATGTACATTACTAGTATATTGTATAGTAGTAGTATGCAAAGTGCAAACAAAGCCTCGTTATATATATTTTACACGTCAGGACAGGACAGGACTCAGGAGTAGCATCACAAAAACCACCAGAATAATATAAATATAATAAGATGATAAAAGCACTGGGTGGTGCACTGCACTGCACTGCACACAGTTTTGAAGTGAAAACCATTAATGCATCATGGCACACATGATATCACATGCAGATCACAGATACATACATACATACATACAACTCAAGAATAAGTACATTATTACCAATCACGCGTCAGGCATAAAACCAAATATTATTAGTACTACTACTAGACTAGACAATCTATTGATAAATACTTATGCATCCAAATTTCAATTAATTAAGGTGAAGCTGCTAAGGTGAACTGATAATATATCATATATGCATGTTGAAAACCGTACGTGTATACAGTAGTAGTAATTAGTCATTAGTCACTACTCAACTTATAGTGAATTCCTTCCTTGGTTGCTTAGAATTACTGTTATATATTAGGGCATCATGCATTGCCGTCCCGTCTATATAAATATGTATCTCAAAAAATATATATAATCATAATCATTAATTAAAAAAAAAAAAAAAAAAAGAGTGGAAAAACGACAGGTAGGGTAGTGGCCAATGGGCCATGCATGTGACACTACTAACTCATTCACCAATCAAATCTGGTCTCTCTCTAGCTACAGCAACATCATACAGCCACCCAAATGCACTATATATTACTTCTATATCTCACTATTTTTTTTTGTTACGGATTCACGCAGCACATATGCCGATACATATTTTTAATGGTTAATAGCTTAAATTGTGTACAACGAAAAGTTATAAAAAGTTAATTGTCGAAAACTACAAGATTAGACGAATCTAATAAGATATCACTTGACTATATTTTTTCTTACATACCTATGATAAAATATTTGAATCAAAATTAAACAGTGAATAGTTCCAAAAAACCATCAGTAACAAAAACACCGAGACGGAGGTATTATTATTATTATTATTATTATTATTATTATTATTATTATTATTATTATTATTATTACTCCATCCATTATTATCGACCATTATTAATTACTATTCCCTCCGTCCCACATAATATGTCTTGTTTGACTTTTTGAAACTGTTTATTGTTCAACTTTAACTCTATTGCAAGGATAATTTGGAAAAGAATAATCGAGTTGGATCTTGTTAGAATAATATGATTATGTAGTTTTAGAATATATAATTTATATAATTTTTCATTGTACATATTTTGATATATTAACGATTGAAAAAGTGCATTGCATTGTGTGCAAAAGTCAAACAAGACAAGTTAAATATCACATAATGAGTACTTTATAGGCTTTAATTTAATTAGCCCATACCACTGTGTTTTTCTTTTTTTGCCCAACCAAACACGTGTTTCCACAGTAATTAACATCCTCCACTTGTAGATGTGCTACGTCTATCTCCCATGATCCCATGCATCCACTTGTTTAATTAGGTCGTAATTAACCCTATTTATTATATTATACTATTATATTCCCCTGCAGAAACAAACAATTCAAAGATTACTTTCATATTACATACCTGATAGCACATTATATACATACATTCTATATACCCCCACAAATCACAATGCCTTAATTTAATTCCCCATTCTCATCACTACTAAACCTAATTAATATTCTCTCTCTCTCTCTCTATGTATATATATATGTATATATATATATATATATGCACAGCCAGTCATCATCTAATGTATATATATGGTACTATAAGTACGTTATCATCATTCATCATCCAATCAAGTTCTGGCGTTTATCTAAATAATCAAACTTGGAGATAGATAGCTAGCAAGTAGTAGTATATGACAAGTACTTGAAATATGTCGTCAAGCTCCTGCAGCCTGTACTTTTTATTAGTATTAATTTGGCAAGCAATCCCAGTAATTACATCATTGAATGCATATCTTGTCTCGTCTCTTTCATTTAATTGGCACATTAAAGATGAATAATCGACCCAACACAACCTAAACACAAGTACTGTCCAATGTCCATATTATCGGTCAAATTAATTAATTAAACAAGGCCAGGGCGGCCGCTAGGGCCAGGCGGCGGCCTAAATTGAGATTGAGGCCGCTAGCTAGCTCATGCACCACCTAAATCAAGGACGACACATACGACAGCTGGTAGGTGCACCGGCCGTATTATGCATGTATTTGTAATTGTAATTAAGGAAATTAGGCTTTCACTTTCGTCTTACTAATTACACTCATTTAATTTTAAAATCATTTCAATCTCTGCGGCCATGCATCAGCCTACTCTTAAATCGTCGTCTACATTTGATTTTCAGTCAACGTAACTCATCTCCTCTCAAATAATGACTCATATACGTAGTATATGTTACTAGCTAGCTATTGTTACAAGATCAAATTTTTTGTATTTAGATTCAGCACAGAAATTTTACAATTAGTAATAAAAAGTGAGAATTAATTAGAAAAATGAGGGCCCCGGTAGAGGTAACAGTTTTCAACAATAATTACAGGCACCACCGCATATACTACTACAATTTAAGAGATTTCGACCGATGGACGACCCCACCCATAGCTAGGCCATATATATGAAAAAGGATTCTCCAACAATTTACATCAAGCTGTATTGATGTGGGCAATACGTCGTTGTGTACTCGCAAGGACATGTGCGGATGTTCCAAACAGTACTAGCTAGTACTCGATCAAGATATGAATGAAATCAACAATACTGTATATATAAATAATATTGGCTGGTCGTTTTGTAATTAATAATTAAACCACAATACAGCATGCTCGCAATGGAAAACCGTGGGCATATATATGGACAATTAAATAGAAAAAAATCCATCACCGAGGTGAGGGATGCATATGTATATATAGCAGTCGCTGCATGCATGCAATAGGTGGCATATATATATATACTTCATATGCTATTATGAGATGATTGAAATAATTGGACCCTCATCAAGAAACACTACAAGAAAAAAGTGAATTACCGACCGCATTTGCCGACCGTCACCTTGCGGGTCGTATTTACCGACCGGGTTACCGACCGCAAAGGCGGTCGGCAAAATGTAACCGTTGGGTGGGGACCCAATTCCGAAACGACCGAGTTACCGACCGCGGGTACTGCGGTCGGTAATACCGACCGGGTTACCGACCGCAAAGACGGTCGGTAACCTAGGGCGTATATTTGCGCCCCAACTCAGTGAAAACACAATACCCGCGTCTCCATCCCCAAATTCACCTTCTCAATTTCACTCCCTCCGTTCCCAACGTTCGAGCGCCGACCACCCCCTCGCCGACCGCCGCCGCCGCCGACCAATTGCCATTCGAGCGCCGTCCACCCCACGCGAGTGTCGACTCCTCCACGTACGAGAAGGAAGCGCCCATCCGAGGACCTCCCTGCCGCTGCAACCGCCGCCGGACGCGTCGCCTGTCGCCGTCGCCGCCGGAGCTAAGACGCCCGCAGCCCCCGCCCGCCGGAGCGCAGACGCGCTGCCACCATTGCAAGAGCCCCTGCCCTCCCCATTTCTGCCCTCCGGCAGTCCACCACCACCGGCCACCCCTTCCCATTCGAGTGCACAATCGAGGTATTCGATTCACTTCTTTTTTTGCTCTAAAATTCCATTCGAATCTTGATTAATTTTTTTCCGTTTGTGGCATTGTGTTTGTATTTTTTTTTTGTGATAATGGTATTTGAACTTTGAATTGTGGATTGGGTACTCTATCGAGACAATTCGATTTATCATAGTCTTAGAAAATGCATTTGATTACATTGGTCGATTAAGCTCGTAATCGTGTTCTCTAGTTAGCAAAATCATTTAAAGGAAAAAAATTAGATTGCTAACGTTGGGGCAGCCGGCTGTTTTGGCATTTTGGGTAGGAAATATTTGGATTGTTGCAATTACGGACTGAGATATAGAATCCTCTCGTCGAGTAGATGATTATCCATATATGATATGTTGAATTTGGAGTTGATTTGAAAAAGTTAGGCCATTTCCGAATGAACGTGTTGGTTGGTCGTTGAATTTTTTGAATACGTTACTTGTGTGTGCCATTGTTTATTTCCTTTCGAATTGGGAATTGATGCTGTCGATTAGAATTTTGGTTTGAGTTTGTGAATGTCTGTTATTATAGTTATTTAATTTTCGATTGCTACATGTCCAAGTCCATGGGGAACTCAATAAAATGCCTCTAGTGTTATGCCGATTTCCATGACATTTCTTCTTTATCGTTTTAATATTGAATATTGTAGTATTAGACACATTTTGGGCACTACTTTAATTTGGAAATCAACATAATATCATTCTTAAATTGAAAATTCTTAATTCCTAAGATTGTTTTTCAATATCATTCTTAAATTGAAAATTCTTAATTCCTAATATCACCAATATCGTTCTTAATTCTTAAAAGATTATAATAGTTAATTGTAAAAGATTAGCACATAAAATGACTTAATTACAATCAACAAAAATCCCAACAACAGATGTTTCATAATGTGTTTCAACATGAAATTGCCCATCAATCGTCTATACACAACCTCAATATGCTAATTTACCCGGTAGGATTTGGTGATTACATGCGATTGATTAATAATATTCAAGTGGAATTCAAAATGTCATAGGTATGGACCGAAGTTGGATGTACCGCTCCCGACGTAGTATTGGAGTACTCACAGATGAATTTAAAAATGGGGTCAAATTATTTATACAGATGTCCCATGCAAACCCAAACGTGGATAGAGCACAGGGAAGACTTAGGTGTCCGTGTAGTAGATGTAAGAATAAATGTTATCTATCTGATAATGACATCAAATATCATCTATATCGTGATGGCTTTGTCCCTAACTACGAAATATGGACGTGTCATGGAGAGCCACACCAATTTAGTCGCTATTACGATACCGATAATACGGCGTCCACATCAGTGTCGGCACGTGATGATGATTACATACAAATGGTGTGCGATGGAATGGGAATTGGTGGGCCCGACACAATACCAAATGAAGATAGTGATGAACCTAGGCCACCCGAGGAGCCTAATCCACAAGAGAAGTTGTTCTTTCGAATGTTGGAGGCGGCCGACAAAGATTTGTGGCCAGGATGCAAGAAAATGACTCTTTTGTCCACTATTGCTAGGTTGTTGAATATTAAGGCCGAACACAACTTATCGGAGAGGTGCTTCGATACTTTGTGTCAACTAATTCTTGATACACTCCCCGAGGATAATGCTATGATTAAGAATTTTTACGAGGCGAAAAAACTACTTGAGGGGTTAGGGTTGCCTGTTCAAAAAATTGATTGCTGTGAAAAAGGGTGTATGTTATTCTGGCGCGGTGATTCGGCCTTAGATAAGTGTAAGTTCTGTGACGAGCCTCGCTATAGAGAAACAAATTCGAATTCAAGGATTGGACGGAAATACATGTTCTATTTCCCACTTAAAAACAGATTGAAGCGACTGTATGCGTCGGAAGCGACGGCGAAGCATATGACGTGGCATGTAGGACATCATCATGGGACTTATGGGGAGATGTGCCACCCGTGTGACTCAAAGGCATGGAAGCACTTTGATTCCACACATCCAGAATTTAGTAGGGATGGTCGGAATGTGAGATTAGGCTTATGCACGGATGGTTTTCAACCTTTTGGTCAATCGGGATCTCAATACTCATGTTGGCCAGTCATACTAACTCCGTACAACCTCCCTCCTTCTATGTGTATGAAGGATGAATACATGTTCCTAACATGCATAATACCAGGGAAATCTAGCCCAAAGCAGAGGATTGATGTTTATTTACAGCCCTTAATCGACGAGCTCATAGAGTTGTGGGACGTTGGGATCACTACATACGACACCTCTTCTAAACAAAATTTTCAGATGAAGGCAGCCTTGATGTGGACAATTGGGGATTTTCCAGCGTATGCTATGTTGTCGGGGTGGCAGAGAATTGGAGGCGCATATGGGATTCCCAACAATTCAAGGATAAGAGCAAGAGAGGAAAGCTGAACAGAAGGCGCGGTCAGGAGGATGCACCTGCTCTCCCCACACACACTGCAGGATCAAAGACATTTCGAGCCACTCGTGATCATATGGTATGATGTTCAAATCTATTTGTCAAAATAATATGGTATTTAATGAAGCACATTATGATCACTACCTTTTTGTTAAATATATATAGTCGGCTGAGAAGGAAGGTCCTGTCCACTTGCACGAGCTTCATGAGCACACGCATACAAGAAAGCACCAAAAGGACAATTGGGTACGCGACAAGTCACAGAACCTCCAGGTACAGATAGAAAATGACTTGTTAAATTCCATATTTACTACAATGCTCAGTTGTTTGACTATTTTTTTTAAACTTATAACACATGCCGAGTTCAATGCTGTTGTTGAGACCTTAAGCCAGGATCCGGAGATTGGCAGTAGTTTGGATCCCGATCGTGTCTTTCTGGATGTTGCTGGTGGCATGGACAGGCGCAAGGCAATTTATGGCATAGGCTCCGTTGCCAGGTCGATCAGGGCCGGGGATGATGTGGATTCCACCCCTCCACCGCCTACTACTCAGTTTGTGACGCAGGCCCAGTTCGATGCATACACGGCGACTATTGAGCGTCTCGCCCAGTCACAGATGACCATGGCGGAGCAGATGGAGAGATTGTTGGGACGCCGGGGCCCTCGATCCCCACCCCGCGGGGACGGGGATGATGATCTTGGAGGCTGCTCAGGAGGAGGTGACCTCGGTGTTCATTAGTTGTTCTTGTTTTTTACTTATGGTTTTTCATAGACTTGGACTTGTTTCTTTCTATGCCCTTTTGACATGTTGGACAAGAATTCTAGTATTTGTAACTCCTTATCCAATGTTTCTCTTGTTGTGTGAATTAAGATTTAAACTAATGAAATGTAATGATCTATGTTACAAATTTACAATATGTGAAGCTTGGAAGTTTGGTATTGATGTGTAGATGAGATCCAAAATGTATTGGATGTTGTGAAATTTGGATGTTGTGGCAGGATTTATGAATTTTGGTTTTGGCAGGATTGGTTTGAGGGAAAACCAATTCTGCTGGTGTGGTGTTCAGGTTTCCCGACCGCATATGCGGTCGGGAAGTCGGTCGGCAAGCTCGCCGACCGACACACCGACCGAAAAACGGTCGGTAATCAGGAGGTCCCGAAGCCCTTAGGGGCCGTCTTTCCCGACCAACACTTGGTCGGGAGTTTTGGTCGGTAGGTTTCCCGACCAAAACGCGGTCGGTAGTCGGTCGGGAACATGGCGACCGCTTCTCCTGCTTGGTCGCCAAAAAATTTCGGACCACAACATTACCGACCGTCGTCTGCGGTCGGTAAGACGGTCGGTAACGTGGGAAACGACCCGTGTCCGGGATTTGCCGACCGCATTGACGGTCGGTATTTCCTTTTTTTCTTGTAGTGAAATATTTTGATAATAAATAAAAGCATAGAAGATTTCCATACCGCCAGAACATAGCACATTAATTTGTTATTAACTGTGTTATAATAATATAGAGGTCGCCCAGCTTCTCAGGAATATAATCTCCAATATACCTAATGATGAAAGAAGATATTATATATATATTCATGCAGGTAACTTCAAGGTCCAAATTGGGGTGGGGTGGGCGGGTTCCATGAACCATGTGAGTGGGTACGTATGTTAGGATAAGAGAAATTAATATATATATATACATATACTAGTATATCATTTCAAATCATGACAAAAGCCATGTGCTCCTCTATGAAGTATATCGACCCACCACTTTTAAAGTAGTACTCCGATCCGTAGTAGTCCGTATCTCATTGAATTCCACTACACTAGTACCAATTCACATGCATAAAAATATCACCTATATATACAGGCAATCTATTCTACACTTTCCAGATCAGTATTAAAACATAAAAACACCTAAAGCAAATTCCACACTACTACTACTCATCAAACAAGAATACTCCATATATCAACAGAGAGAGAGAGAGAGAGAGAGAGAGAGAGAGAGAGAGAGAGAGAGAGAGAGAGAGATCGAGCTCATCACAATCACAAATTACCATATATTCCAGCTGCTGCCACAAAACAAAACACAAATAAACCAATGGCTATTCGTATGCAATCCTTGTTTTCAAATGCCAAACACTTTCACAAGCTTCAATCCCTCCTCCTCCACAGAAATAATAATCCATCATCAGATCATGTGCCCAAGGGTCACATGGTAGTTTATGTAGGAGAAATTATTCAAATGAAAAGGTATGTGGTTCCCTTATCATACCTGAATCATCCTTCCTTTCAAGACCTCTTGCATCGAGCAGAAGAAGAATTTGGCTTCAATCATCCCATGGGTGGTCTCACAATTCCATGCACTGAGAATGCCTTTCTTGAACTCACCTCAAGGATGCACAACAGCAGATCATCAGTTGATGTTCAACAGAGTTCTTATATACTGTAATTGTGCTTGGACGGTAACTATACTCTGTATACTGTATAGAATTGTGTAGCCAATCCTGCAATACAATAATGCAATTCAAGTGTAAGCAGATCATTGGATACAATATACATCACTATATATCCACAAGAGGTCCCGTCTTCAGTATCCAACAAGTACAAAAAGAAGTCACTAATCAATGGGGAAACCCATCTAGTTTAAGCTCATATAAAGATTTTGATGCTGAGGTTGATATATAATTTTTTTTGTTTGTTTTTTTAATCGATCATTCTGCAGCATGCAGTTCCAGTTCACAGCCAGGCTTTGCAAACACAAGTGAGCTAGCTATCAACCGCTTGCTAGCCCCTCCACCCAAGGAATGCACGTCTCAATATTTATTTTAGAAAGGGAAATTAAACCATATGGAAATTCCAGAGTATAGACCACCATTGCCAAAACTGTGCAATGATATTCCATATTACTCTCAGACGTCCTTCTCCTTCATAAGAAAAGTATAGTAGCACAGTTTGAACCTTACCTAGCTAGCCTCTGTAACATAATACTCCCTACTCCTATATTCATAATTCAAGGCACAGGAGTAAGTTCAAATTTCAATCTCCAAACTTGCCCCTCCCCCATTTAACAGGCTTCTCCAAAGTCCAACCCATCTTGCCTGGTCTCACCAGCAGTTACCCCTAAAAAGTACAGCTGAAGGAAATAACAATAGAATCTTAACTGTATTAATATTTAAAACCGAGGCAGTAAGCATAGTTTCCAGTCACTTTTCCTGCCATCATCTGTAACAAGAAGCAGAGCCTTATGCAGGTCAAAAACTGATCTTCATGATCAATTAAGAAAGAAGAGAGTATACAATATAGTATAAAGTAATTGATTGAGCATTTTTTGGAACAAGAAATCCACTGTCAACATATCAGTGGATAGCCTTGCCCAATACAGAACATATATTACAAACAAGACCATAAATACACCACACTTTTATACTTTTGAGTATATCCACCCTTCCAAAACATGTATCAATCCTTCAAACTGTGACATTAAACCCTGACCTGATCAAAACCATCTCTATGCTTAGGGTAGTCGCTACAGTAGCAAAATAAGGGTTATCAGCTCATATATAATGACAATTCGATAAGTGATTATTTTTACTCACAGCCTAGTGCTGTCTCCTTGAAAATCTTCTAATGCATCATAAGCCTTCTGCAGATTTTCTATGTGGAACACAGATGCAATGTGATTGGCATGATGAGTTCACCCACCTATGCCAGGAACATACACCACAATTATGAGTGCCAGTTATAGTGTGCACATAAACCAGTATATCGGCAGCTTATTCCAGGGACAAATGACCAGTTCGAATTTTGCGTTGTTGATGGCTGATGCCTGAACCTAGATATTTCAGGGATGAGCTGCGATCTATTCTTTTTACATTGAATGGAGAATCAAACTTTGGTTGAAACCACTTCCTTATGGTAACACCATTTATTCTGATCTTTCCAAACGATTCATTCCCTTGATAAGAAAGTCCAAGCCTCCTCAACGTTGCTGCAATTGCTTGGCTGATCCTGTTATGGAGAACAGTGTTCGAATAATTTTTAGGTTATCAACAGAGTTCTAAAAATATACACTTGATGTTCAATAAATAATATTCATAGGATTAAAATACACATTCGTAGAGAACCTCTAAAGATGTAAAAATTTTGGCATCTCTTTCATCCAAGTAAGCATCTTATATATCAGTTGCGTAAGCCACCCTTGATGGATTTACATGCGAGTATAATCTCAACCATGAAGTTTGATTGAGAAAGCAGATAATAGAACTTGAATTGGGAGTAACTCACGGTTCCCAGAACCACCAAACATCACTTCCCTCATATTTTTAAGCCAGACAGTAAAATCATCTGCCCCTAGCCCCCCACCCCCAAATAACCCACTTCGAAAAAATTAATTGAATAAAAACAATGGAGTAAGCTGACCTATGATCACATTCATGTCAATCAGTTTCCTTTCAAACAAACAAATTAAATCCTCAAACCTGCCCGCAATATGAATTCTTTTCTCTCCTCGTGAAGTCTGGATTTGAGTATTTTCTACCGGCAGTAAAATAATTACATTAGGCAACTTTGCACCTGCCCAAGAAGGTAAAGAAAGTGTCACATGGGGCAAGGACAAACATATCCATTATAAAATATAGCTGGATTGTTAACTGTAATTACTAATAAGCACAAAGATTTTATTATATAATAATTTCAAATGTGCCTAATTTTTCTCCTTTGTATTCCTTAATAGTAGTCAACTCACCTAAAAAATTAAGTTGTTACATTGCATTTGGAAACACAGGAAAAACAAAACTAAGAAAGAGCAGATGTCACTGACGATTGACGAACTGGCCTAGAAACAACATATAAAACCTCAGCATTCCTATTTGGATCAGCAAACAAAAGGTCCAAAGAGCTCATATAGTATTTCAAAATATGTTGAACTTGCCACTGAATTTGATGTGAACACATGACAGTTTGCATTGACCAGTCATGCTAAACAACCAACAGTTTAAGAACAGTTACTAGCAACAACTGAAAAATTCAATCATGCAACCCTGGATGCATGACACAAAACACACTGTAAAAGTAAACAAAGTCTATGTGAGTACCAGCTGCCAAACGATGCTTGAGACCTTTGAGAACTGTCAGAAAGAACACCTGACAAATAATTGATTGATTAGCAAAGCAAGAGCAGAAAATCAGGAGGAATTGATCAAAAGAATTCAATAGCATTTACAGGTAAAAATAAATAAAATAAAAGTGGTATAGGATTTGTAGATTTATTATATTGGTTAGACAAAAACATTTCCCAAAAAAAAACCTCACCTCAGCTGTAAGGACTGAAAATTTTCCAACATCAATAACAATTGGACTCTCTTTCCAAGAAACATATGGGATAATTCCAAGGGAAGCAGCCTCCTGAATTTAAAAGATATACCGTGACACAAACCCAGATAAATTTCAATGAATGCTAGTAATGAGAATTAGAAATTAAGGCTCAACAAATATATGTAATTAGTGGAAGCTATTCCCATACCTCAAGTAAAGAAAAAGCGCGAGGATCATATTCCCCAAATCCATCAATCAAGGAGTAACAGTTTGCACCTTTCGATCTTTTAGCATTAAGTTCAAGATTCTCAATGAGTTTATTTCTTACAGACTCATCATGAGGGAGCTTTAGGCATCCCAAAACCTGCGAGAGTTCCTCCATTGTAGGCTGCACACCTGCTATGATTGCCTCCCTGTAAATCATCAATGCCAAGGATGTCCTGCAGAAATATCCATCTCATAAGCCATATTATTCTATTTCCATCTTTTCATTTTTGTTTGGGAGGAGAATCCAATAGCATATACGAGTCTTCAACACACACCCTCACGTGCAAGGTGGGCTAACCTTGCGCATGAACCTAAGATAAACAACCCGGACAAAGCTGGCCAAAGAAAATACTAGAAACAAAGCCCATAAATACAAATGGGGCGGTGGGACTCGAACACGAGACTCTTGGCTCCAATACCATGTTAGTGAACCAACTCTCCTAAAAGCTTAAGTTGTTTGTGAGGAGAATCCAATAACATATATTAGTCCTCAACAGTTTGCATTTAATATTAGGTTTAATGAGAAAGAAAAGTAATTTCCTTAAGGTCAAAAGGAGTGTTTCCATTCCACCAACCATTTGTTACCCACTTTATATATCAAGTGTTATCAACAAAACAAAAGAATAAAGAGTAAAGCCTACCACCGCAATACATCTTCAATCCAAGACAATGTAAAATATTGTGAGGCTGACCAAGAGACTGACAAGAAAGCATATGTGCATTAGCATTTACAAGTTCTTGAAGTTCAATAAAGTGACATAAGCGACACTAATTTTTCATGTACTAAACTGTCTAACGCACTGCATCACCCGTTAATGCACCAACTTTTGCAAGGACTATACCACCGAATTCCACAAACACGAAGCCACAGAGAAATAGAGTAATTGTTGCATTTCTTCTAGAAGTAACTATAACAAAAATAGATTCAGAATAAATTGATAAGATGTGCAAAGTCATACCATTTACTATTAAGCTGAGCTCGCCCAAGGGAAAAGGATAACACAGGTTCACCAAGTTTACAAGCTGTTTGGAATCTCCTTAAGCACATAGCTTGAGACAACAAACTTAATCAGCAACTTAATGAAATCAACAAACAGTACAGACTGCAAATAAGAGGGAAAAGCATTTCTCGAAAATATATTTATATATATATATATATATATATATATATATGAACAAAAATACAGTGTCAGCATTTACAGTTATAGGCTGGCTGCTGACATCGCAGCCAAGGGTTTGACTGGCTGTGGGGTATGTGGTGAAATTTTTGTTACAGAATAAAGTAATTTGATTCCTTATTTTCTAGATTAGAATTAGAATTGATTTTGTTTCTAGTTGATTCACTGTATTGGCCCTCTATATATAGAGTGCGTGTTGCGTGGAGTAGTAAAATACATTTTAGATTTCTACAATGGAGTCCTAGAGAATAAATATAATGGAACTTCTCTACTGAAACATCTATTTTGACATGACTGCACATATGACGAAGGAATGGGCCTTAGGACATTAATACACAACAAAATGCAACCATTGTAAATCTATTATCTATTTGCATTTGCATAAGCACTGAAAGGGAAGGAAAATTCCAAACTTTCATAGAATCTTATATTAATAATATTTCAATAATAACTTCTTTAATGCACTAGAAAGGATCAGAAAAGTAAATGATACAGCAGTAGGATACAACATAATTGTTGCATTAACTAACATGCCATTGCAGAGAAACGTTTAATTAAAACTATCATAAGAATTGAGACATGGCTCATATGAATTTCAAATTTTGAATCTCCTTTGTCACTAAAATAAATATAGCATTAATGATTTTTCATTAAATAACATTTTCCGGAGAAAATGAAAAAACTCAAGTCTCACCTATGAGGCACCGGCACATTACAAGGTTGGGAGTAACAGCATCTTTTTTGGCTTCAGAAACAAGTTTAAGACCTGCCTCCAGATCATCATTTCTGGGAAGAGAATGGTGTACACAGGGTCATATGATCAGGTGTTACAGCTGAAGAGAAAACCATATTTGTACAAAAGGAAATTACTTTTCACTTGCCACTAGAAGGATGGAGTAAGTAATGGTATTTGGGCATAATCCAAGGCCCTTCATCATAAATAAAAAGTCTGTTGCCTTTTGCAGTTGATCCGCATTACCTACAGGGTAAGATGTATATATGATTTCTCTAACACCATCAAAAAACATTTAGGTCAATAAAATACAAATTGATATTTCACAATTCACATCATAAAAGGATAATTTATGATATGAAATATCATAAACAGCAAATGTAGTATTATTTTTTTATGGAATTTTTAACCACAGCACTCTGTAATAGAGGTTAATTACAACCATTATAATCAGATTTAAATATATTTTACTTATTACCAATTCCATTTGGTATCTGGGTTTATGAACAATGTAAAATTAATATAATTCCAATGACATTGTTGCCGTACATTAAGTTGCATTTAGCAGAATATTTCAAGGTTGGTTCTGCTATCATGCATTTTCAGAAACTATATTGAAAACTAAATCTTGTTTTAAGGTTATATGCACATAAGAAAATTGATAACATTGAAGATAATAATGTAATGACAGCCTTGAAACTGAAAAAAAGACGGGGATAATAGTATCAAAGGGAAAATCAGTCCTTATTTAATAAGCTGGAGGCATAACTTACACAAAGCAGTTATCAAGGCATTCATCATTGAGACTGTTGGCTTTAGATTCAAACTCTTAATGATTTCATAGAGCTCCAATGCCTTTTGCCAATCTCCAGCCTAAAAATATTCAAAAGATGATTTGCAATAATCCAATGGATGACATCACTTTAAGCCATTCCGACAGAAAATAAGAAGTTTAAAACAGTCATCTTAATCCAGCAGGTTAAATTTTCTTTTAATAAAATGAAAAGACTATAAGCCATTACGACAAAAAATTTACTACAAAAGAAATAATACAATATATGAGAATTAGCGTAAGCTAGTACCTATGAAATAACAATAACAGTCCCCACTCAAGCACATATTTCAGGAAAAAAGAAATGGGACAAGACAATAAACATTTTGCAATTTCTCTTTAAAGATGAAATCCTTAGAAAATTGAAAATTAGAACTATTTAGATCCAATTCAGTTTCAAGGAAAAACATTAAAAGATTTAACCCCCACCCTCAAGTTTACACCATAATTTGTATGGCTGAGTAATCGACCAAACTGACAGTACTCCAACTTGGAACTGAGATACTAAAGATGACAAGTAGCACATACATTGGTGCAAGCTCCCATCAATGAGCTATATGATATGATTCCAATGTGCATTCCTCTAGCTCTAGCTTCTTGTAGGATTTCAAATGCAGCATCAACTTTTCCAGCATGCCCTGCTACATCTATCAATGCGCTTATAAACATCTGATTCAGGGAAAAAAGACATCATATTAGTTTTACATGTGGACCAGAATTAAACGGGAGAGTCACAGCTATTTCCCCTGTATTATGTATTAATTATCCTTAGTTCTTGTCAGCACAAAATAAGCACCATCTCATTACTTGACCAAAGTTAATGCAAGTTTCACCCTATGATGCATTCATACAAGCACTTTCGAAAGGGTTCTACAATTATCATTTTCTTCCAAAGAAACAAAACTAATAGGTGTTTCAAAACTCAGAATGCAATTATTTAATTATAAATTAAGCAAGAAAGTTCAAATGAAAAACCACTTATAGATGTGCCTTGCAATTTCATTAATCATGGAAATGCAAGAAGCCAAGGAACAATTAGCAGAATATTACTTCTAGGTTGAGGTAGTTGAGGGGAAAGAAGCCAGTCCAAACAGGTTTAAGGATTTTACAGCAGCATCTTCTAGATTCACAAAGACCAATTTGAAAAAGTATCAAGTAAAAGTAGCTAATTACAAGTCATAAATCAACAGTTTCTTTAAGAAAAACAAAACAAAAAGTACCCAAGAAAGGGGTACCTCGTCCGGAGCTACGTCTTTTCTTAGCATGTCATTATAAACACGGCAAGCAAACTCCCAATCTCCATGTTGACTGCAGCTGTTCACGGCGATCGTGTAAAGCTCTGCATTACCCCGAATTTCATACTCATCAATCATACCGTAGACCTCCTTTGCTCGATCAACCTAACACAGAAATACATTTCAACTTAAAGGTGAAATGCATAACATTAGATGAAGGCTAAAAAAAGGTCAAAATTTTGAAATTGAAAATACGTAAAAACCCACTTGACCAGCTTTAACACAAGCCTTCATCAGAGCACCAATAGTGACATGATCAGGGTCTATCGGTTGTGTCTCTGCCTTCATTTCAGCCAATACATCAAATGCACGGTCCACAGCTCCTGATTGACCACATGCAGTGATGAGCGCATTGAAAACTACTCGGTCTGGCTTCACATTCTATGATGTAGAATAATTCTACGTTAGATGCAAAATGGGGTTGAAATTTCAAATCAAAACAGTAGTATTGGAACTGTGAAAGAGAAAAACATTTTGCTGGCTTATTTGACACAAAATAGAGTGTAACCAATCCACAAAGAAATATCACCTTTGATCTTAGTATTCCATAGGCACCAAAAGCCTTGGCAACTTGTCCAACTCTTGCACAACCATCAATAAGTGCCCCATATGTATGAACATTAGGTTCAATTCCAGCATTGACCATTTCATGAAAAACCTGAAATTTAACAAATCTAATGATTAAATTGTAGATTTATTGCATGATGAACATGGCTCTTTTTTCGGGGAAGGGGTATAGAGAACAATGTCACAAGATAGAACTACCCAAAAAATGCATGATACTTAGTTTCAGCATGTAATTTCACCACCTGATTACGCGATTTCATAATTGACACACAGGGAAAGAACCCTGACAAATCTTTAATGTAACACTGAAGAAAAACTAAAGACCCCACTGCCAGTTCAATAAAAAAAACATCCTTTGGGGAATAAAAGAAATAGGCATGGAATCCAATTCCAATATGAGATTGTATCTAATGAAACATATGTATAAAAACTCTAATTATATATATATATATACATATAAATTTATATATATATAAAAACATATATATAAATTTATATAAATAATAAAAAAAAATTAAAAAAACAAAGAAAGAAAGAAGTCACACAAGTATACTCTCGTCCAAATTCCACAGTTATGGCTTCCATACCTTAAACATTGTATCTACTTTGCCACTTTTAGCACAAGTGGATACCAGAGTAGTGTACAGTTTGCAGTCAGCATTTAATCCAGCCTTCTGAACATGTTGCAAAACTTCAAAAGCACCTACAAAGAGCACAGATGGGTGAATAAATTAAATCCGAAGTGTAATTTTAACTTTCACTGGCTTATTGTATATGGCCCTTTATTTTAATGAAAAAAGGGCAACAGATTATGAGAGAGAGAGAGAGAGTACCTTCTACATCCTGTGAGCTTGCACAAACAGACATAAGCATATTAAATGTACTCAGGGTTGGATTGGGCATAAGCCTAGTGAAGCTGAATGCCTCCTTAACAGCCCTTTGCCTTTTACAAACGTCGAAAAATCTCACATGGTAAACCTAAAGCCACAGTATTCAGCAATATATCATTGCGAATGGATGAACTAGTTACTAAATAGTAAAAGTGATACTCACCTTATCCATATCCAACAAACCATTTTCTTCTAAATCTTCAAGCAATTGTATGCAGTCTTTCAACCTACAATCATGAAATTACACATAAACTGTGACAACAATATACCATCAATTTCATGGCCTATACAGATGTATTGTATAAGTATGAACCGTAAGTCATAATAGCTAATGATAATTATCTTTGGGATAATTGTAACAACTGTTATTTTGTTTAATGATACTAAGATCACATACAGGTAATGCCTCCAGGCTCCAACGAATTGTGGCTTGTCAAATACTTGTACAATTTATTACATGGGGACAGGCATTTGTATAATTTTTATAGAACAGTTCATATCAGTAACATAATTGAATTACCTGCCTTCCCTCAGAAGTTGATTGTAAACACGTAATTGCCATGAAGGATCATGCTTGTCTTTGTTACGCTTTCCTTTTGGGTTAGAAGATGGAGACAAGATATTAGCTCTATCAAGATGAATACTGTTTTTGTCCTTTCTCAACTCTTTCCTGTTTCTTGATTCCTTCTGCTGGTAGAGAAAGCCTTGATTGGTATATCCTATAGGTATTTCTTTGTCATACTTCTCTGGAAAAAATTAAAATATATATATATATATATATATATATTATATATATATATATATATATTATATATATATATAAAATAATCTGTCAAATAAGAATATAAGGGAAATAACAATTCTGATTCCCTTCAAATCATGAAGGAGAAAGCAAGTCTCTATCATTACCTACAGGTAAGACAACATTCTTCCACACAGTTTGATTTGTCCGCCCCATCAAAGGATTGTTCACAAGTGATTGATACCCACGATTATTCTGAAGGATATCAAAAGATGACAATGGCTCTAGGTTATCCAATTTATCCAGAGAGGCCTCATTAAATCTATACAGCTCTCTGCAAGTAGAATCCATGAAAATAAGGTTGGAGTAGTTTATATCGGCCTCCTCAAGAATTTTAAATCTATCAAGTTTATCTGCTTCTTCCTGTATGTGATTTGCAGAGGGACCAGCATCTAAATTTGTCTGCACCACCACAAATAGCAATACATAAGGAACTAATTTGGGGTTTCACGTACATGTGTGTGAATATAGACTTTTACACAAACTTTTAACAAAGGGAAAAACATCATGTTTAAGCTACAAGGACAGCCTATGTGATACCTCCGAAGTTTCTAATGTCTGATTGGTTGAACCATAATGCGCACTTGAAGCAACCATACTTGCCTGAGTTTGGAATATCTCTCCAGTGAGAGTTTCTCCGAAAACATCATTGTTCGAGAATTTTGCCTCCACAGAATTATCCTTGAATGCTTTCTTGTTTTCTTTAGTCTCTTCTACAGACTCTTTCCGTCTGTCAACAGACACTTTCTTCCTCAAACGGACATCGGGTGAATCAGAAAGAATCCATCTAATCATACTTTTTATTTGCTCCGATAGTGCAACATTTACATTTCCCGACATCTACAAATTGGAAATGTGCAGTGAAAGATGGTTCTTGACCAGTGGAACATGAGATAGATAGAAAAGTTTGGAGATTATGATCCTTAGAAAAAAGAAATATGCAGTAGTGTATAGTAGTAAGAAACTGTGCCAACATATCATGACATAAAACATACTATAAAAATGTTGAATTTACATCCACCAAGACATACTCCACTTTGCATCCAAGAGTATGATGAGTTGATGTACACCAAGAACCTAATTTCTCGCTCAAGAATCTAGAGGAAGAACAAAACGTCAACTATCTATTGCTGGATTACCTGAATGGCATTAAGATATTTTCTTGAATAAGTGAAATACATCACAGTGACTGCAGAAACAGCAGCGGTGAGAACAAAAATCTGGTGTGAGTTGAGCGAAGCTCTGAAGATAAACTTGAAGTAATGCGGCTGAAATTTGGGGCGTAGTTTTTGGCGATTCCTCCGCGGCAGGCGGAGATTGAGGGGGCGGGCGCAGGGGCAGGCGCAGCCGAGAAAATCGGTGCGGAAGAGCGCGAGAGGGCGTAGGGAGATGGGCGTACATGCGGGGGCGGGAGTAACTAAGGAGAAACCTCGAGGATTGAGAGAGGAAGTGGAGTCCATAGAAGAAAAAGGGTGAGAAGTGAAGTGTTGAGGATAAACAAAACAAAACAAAACTCCCCAAGATTGATGGATCATAAAAGGGTGGACTGTGGAGAGCAGATATCACATGAGAAAGATTTCTCTGCGGTTCCTTCCTTATCCCCCAATTCGAAAATGGCCAAACTCCATGCTACGCTTTTTTATAAATCGCTGGCCATCGCCTATTGTCTTTTTTCTTTTTTTTCTTTTCTGGAAAGAATGTTGAACTATTATTATTATTTTGGTGAATATTATTATTGTTATATTAAGATATAAGATTTTTTCTATATTGTGATAAATAAATAACTGCTACTAGTATCAAATACTCCCCGCGTCCCAAAATAGTAGTTTTTTTTAGAGATGAAAAAGTATTTCACAATAGTTGTCATTTTGGATATTTTTATAAAAGTTTTCCAATATTACCACTTTATTCCCCCAATGATGTTTATTCTCTCTCCACCCCAAGTGCATTCCTTGGTAAGTGAGAGGGTATAAAATGGAAGATTGTGTGGTAATAATTATGTTTTTTTATTTGTGTAATATTTGTTAGAAAGATAACTAAAAAATAATGGCGGGAGTAGTAAGATGTTAATTTTATTATTTTGTGTAAGAGTTATAGTATGTTTAACTTCTAGTTTCATACACGATCGATACATATGTGTCGACGTTTAAAAAAAAAAAAAAAAAAAAAGTTTTCGTTGGTCTATTATAGGCTACACCACCTTCACGGTAAACTGATGAAATGGATAACCTACCATATTATATAATCAGCAAATTATGGCAATTCCTCTTCATCTACCACGTACTTCATTCAAATGCCTTTCAGGATTAATTTATTCTTTGATTTGGAAAAATCTTACAAATTGATGAATTATAGCAAAGTATTAACACTTATAAAATGCAACAAATTTGTAAGTAATCATACTTTGAGTTTTTCCTAAACCTGTAAAATCATAATCAATAATTACATACATGTGTAAATATCGGAGAGGAGACGAGTCAGTCACCCGCAATGATAGCAAATACCACTGTATCTGGAAATGTGTGTGGTGCTATGCTAAACATTCATATGTACTTATATCATTCACATATGATTGATTGATTGCAACAAAGAATTTGATTGTACATAACTGTAACACTACAAGATCCTCTTGTTGCATTTGTTTGGAAGGCGAGACCACCAATTCCCTAGTCTTTGATTTGTTCTAGCAAAAGAATATCTGTCACATACTATGAATATGATGATGGTGTATGATATGACAGTATGAGTATACCACATAATAATAATAATAATAATAATAATAATACAGTAATAATCACTACTACAAGTCTACAACACTGGAATAAAGTCTTAGTCTGAACTTCATAATTGGGGTTTAAATTCTCTCATTTATCATCCCATTATAGTTTTTGTGCCACGAACTTTTGACGATACATTTTATAGAAAAAAATAAAATAATAAAAAAAAGAAAATTGTACGCTTGCCTTTATCATCCAAACCAAATGACTGAATGAGTGAAGGCTGAAGCCCAAGCACAAGAAGCAGAACCATCCCATTTTGGGGGGTGGTGGGCGGGCCCCCTTTCGGCCTCAATACTCCCTCGCGGCTACGCAACTCCATCGTCAAACTCAACCATCAACCATCAACCGCCGGCGGTGTCTACCTTTCATGGGCCGCCAATATCATTCAAGGGCCGCTCTCTCAATCGGCTGATCCAATCATCATATTATTATTATTATTACTCTTATACCCCTCGGCCCTCCTCCTCCTCCTCCTCCTCGTACTGTCTAGGGATGTCAACTTTACCCGTAGGGTCGGGTAACCCGTTGGGTAATCGGGTATCGGGTAGGGTAGGGTAGAGATAATCGGATAATCCGGTAGGGTATTACCCGAAACCAAAATAAATCATATCGGGTGCGGGTAGGGTACGGATTTCATATATTACCCGATTACCCTACCCGATTAAATATAAATATATATTTATCTATATATACTAATTTATATTATATATTGAGATATATTTATATGTTTGTTTATTTATTTATTTATTTTTATATTTCAAATTTATTAACTTTTGAGATTTGACAGTAAAAAGATTTATGAATTTTTTACTGAATATTCTTAAATATTACAGTATTTATTTACGTTGCTTTAGCGGTTTCTTTTAAATATTCTTTTAAATTTTGTATCGTGCAATAATGAAGGTTTTATTTATTTTTTATGGTGAAAAATAAGTTTTTTCTTTATTAAAGTTGAGTCGGGTAGAGTCGGTTAACTATGTAATATTTAAGATTTCGGGTACCCGTTTATCCCCAGATAATCCGCATACCCGACGAGTATTACCCGAATCATACCCGATATTTAATTTTAGAGTAATAGGGTAGGGTAAAGGTAGGATAATTATATTTCGGATAGTGAGTGGAGGTGGCCTACCCGTACCTACCCTACCCGTTTATATCCGTAGTACCGTCCCACTTGTATTGGCCACACATTTTTGGTCCCTTTAATCACATCACATCCCTTGACTTTCGTTTTCTCACTTTTCCACATCAATCATGCCCAATTGCATCTCGACACACTACTCTCCTTCTCCTTCTGCAACCCCCCACAATTGTTTATTTATCTTAATGATTATAATTTTTCATTATTATAAGTAATTAAGTTAAATAGGAGTATTATAAAATCAAATTTTTTTTTTTAAAAAAAACAAAAAAGTGTGAGCTTTAGATGTGGACAAATAGTATACTCAGCCCTTTTAACACATGCTACACGACCACAAAACAGAACAAACAGAATCATTTTCATTTTGTTTTCTTTCTAATTTCAAATCTTATCGCAGTTTCATAAAAAGCACCCAATGACTATTTCTATGAAGCGCCGACCACCTTGTGATAATAGTAAAAAAATATGGTGAGTGAAAATAAAATTAAATAAAAGTAAAATGGTGGTGTACTGGAACACACCACCATTTCTCCGTCCCGCGAATTGTGGCTCGTTTCTTTTGGGCACGGTAATTTATGTGGTGTGGTTTAGTGGTTAAAGTGATGTGGGTATTTGTGCTTAAAATTTTAGTGAATTTTGACTTTCTTCATTGTTTAATTTTGACAATATATTATTGTAATGATTTAATTAGAGAAAAATATTCAAATGTGGTCTTGTTAGAATCGTCTAAACGTCTAGATTTAGAATATATATTTTATATAATTTTTGTTTGTAGCAATTTTAAAATATGAAGAATTAAAAAAATACAATGGACTTTGTGTAGAAAAATAAAAGTGTATTGAGAGTTGTGCACAATAGTAAAAGTGATTACTTTTAATTGAATTTAGAAACCATTAAGATTCTAATCATATTTATATTAATTAAATTTATCTAAAAAGGGAAAGTGGCCACGGGACAACCCAAAGAGGAATACCAGTCGCACTTCTTGGGACGGAGTACTATATAACTTCCCAACAACAATGGCTCAAGAGAAAGAAATTGCCCCCCCGCCAAACCCTGCCTAGCTTCTTTTCAAATTCTTCATTGGTACAAGAAAAAGCTACAGCCGTAGAGAAGAAACAGCCAGGGGGATTTTGTATTGCTCATCCATCATGTACAACGCCGCCGACGATTCAATCAAGGAGAAAATCGACGGCGCCTCCAGCCGTGAGGTCATGGACGGATCAGCTATAATGGAATTGGTTGAGAACGACAAAGTGTTCAGCAACTTCGCTGATCACAAGTTTCAGGAACTCGATACCGATTGCCACGGCATGCTTTCCGTCGACAAACTGCAGCCTGCCGTCAAGAACATCGGCGCTGCCCTTGGCTTGCCGGCGCAGGGCGCCTCTCCCCAGTCCGATCGGTTTTATACTGAGGTTTATTACTGTATCATTTTTTTTTCCTTAGCAAGCTTTTTAACGTTCTATTTCCCCTAAAGAAAATGATTTTACCTTGATTTGAAAGGTTCTCAACGAAGTCACAAACGGAAAGCAAGAGGAAATAAGCATGACGGAGTTCAGAGACGTTCTATCCGACTTCCTCATAGGCATGGCCGCCGGATTGAAACGTGATCCAGTGGTGATCCTCCGTATCGATGGTGAGGATCTCCGCGAGTTCCTCACCGGTTCGAATTTCGAACAGGAAATGATTTGCATATTCGGTCAGATTAATGGTGAATTGCCTGATGGCTCTCTGAAAAAGTATCTGATCAAGGCTTTTGAGAAGCTCACAGTCGATCATGGAATGCCTCCTGCTACAGATCCTTGGGTAATTTATTAAGAACATTGATTTTGAAATTAGCCTATTTAATTTGTAATCAATAACATGGCCGCCGGGGCTTCTGTAATCTGTAGGTCATTAGTAACATCTTGGAACCAGCATTGGAATCCGATGACGACACAAATGAGTCACAAGTTTCGCAGGAGATATTTCTGGCCAAGTTTAGGAAAACGGCGGAGTCTGTTGTGCGGACTCTTGATGAACAACCGGCAATTGTTGCTCATAGTCAGAATAGGTTCGATGGGAGTGGTGCAAGGAGTCTAGTTTCCAACAAAATTGAGCTGGAAAAGGTTGATACTCAAATACTAGTTAGTATATTGTGTCAAGTTTCTGTGTGCAATTTAGGTACCCACTCTCCTCTGTTTTCAATTTTCATGATCTAGATCTAGCCCCTTTGTTTTGACAAATACAGACATTGGACTCTGCTATCAAAACTATCCCCAGAGAACATGATGCAAATATTTCCATGGAATATTTGAGTGTGGCGCTTGATTCCATGGCCACGGCTGCAGGGCTACCTCCCTCTGGTTCTGGTGCCGCTGCTGATCAGGTATTTTGATGAATCCAATTAAGTTTTTCCGGATTAAAACTTTGTTCTTTATAAAATACTCCGACTGTACTTAACCTTGCAAACAAAACATAAACCGCAGATGGACAGCGTTATGACTGGGGCTCTTAAACTGTTCGATACTGGGATTGAACATACAGTGAGCGAAGATGAGTTCAAGAAGCTATTGACTGAAATTCTGGTAAGAATAATGCTGGAGTTGGAACACAGCCCTGTTTCAGTATCAGTAAATCACATTGTGCACGAGCAGCTGTCCTCCCCCTCCCATAAGTCATAATTAAGTAACTAATAAGAGTGGTATATGATAGTGTATTATTATGCACGAGCAGCCTGTTTACTGTTTTGTTGTTTCGTTGTCTATTTCTACTACTAGTGCATGTTCATTTCCATTGTATGTATTCATTCATATGTATGCAAAGAAGACACATTACAAACACAAATGGCAAATCGCAATCCAGATTATAGCACTACAGTAGCCTGTCTGTCTAGTCCACAAGAGTAGAGGAAATCACAAAAAGAAAACATTAAAGACGACCACCACCGAATACAGCCTTGGCAACATTGCAGATGTCGTGATCATAGCCATTGAACTTGTGGTGCTGTTTAGGAATAATCTTGATGTACAAATAAAACGCGAGGCATGCAACAGCCGGACCAAGCCAGAAAACCCAATGGCCCTTCCACAAATCGCCGCCTCTTACAATGGCCGGTCCAAGGCACCTGGCGGGGTTCAACCCTGCACCACCGTACCCCTTCACCCCTGTCACCGAAGTCGACACAAACACCAAAAGCCCCAACACAACTCCAATGATGGTAAAAACCACAAGTTTCCCCAGCGCCATGGCCTGCCTATGATCGTACGCAATCCATATCGAAGCAAACAAGAAAATGAAGCTGCAAAAAGCCTCCATCCAGAAAGCCTGGGTCGTGCCCAGCCCTGCAGCTACAACAGCAGCAGCAGCACCATGCTCACCCCCCGCCACGGTTACATATACGGTGCAGCCCCCGAGCAAGAATTTCCGCTCGATGGCGCTGCTGACGACGGCTTTCAACGCCAACGCACCCAACACGCCGCCAAGACATTGCGCGAGAATGTAAATTGCGGCTCGGGTGAAGGAGACAATGCCGACTAGGCCCGCGGAGAAGGAGACGATCGGGTTGATGTGGGCGCCGGAGATGGGGTGCACGGCCACAAGGAGGACAGTGATTAAAACTGCGGCGAGGATAGAAAAGATGAGATTGGGCATGGCGACGTCGGATTCCTCGGTCGAGATGACAATGGTGTCCAGCATGAACACCAGCACAGCCGTCCCCAGCAGCTCCCCCACCGCCGCCTGCCACACCTAATAATTAATAGACACACACACACACACATTGAGAATGAAGATCATGAGAATTTATTTGTCACTATATAGTTTGTTATATGGTGAGGCTGGTCCAGGCTTACTAGGGGCATCCACAACATTACTATTCCATTTTTTTCTACTGCGCACATCAGCATTTATCTACTTTACTACTTATATCATTTAATTACTATTTCACAACAACACTACCCAACTTTTACTATATGCATGGACTCACATTTCATTATTACTCCATTATTTATTTTTCATTACATATAATTTAATTCATTTTTATTTTTTATAATCAAAATTCTCAATTAAAAAACATCAAAAGCTGCAAGTAATTATTACTTTCCCGATAGTGACAGAAGAAGCTTGAATTTTTTTTGCTATTTCAACTCTTTTGTGGCTACAATGGTGAATTGCAGGTAGCGAATGGTAGTACACTTATTGCTACCACATCACTGTGGATGCCCTTAAGAGAGGTCATCAATTTACCTCAAAAGTGAAAATCTCGTGGAGGCCCAGCAGGTAGCTCAACTTAGGGGGAGATTGTGATTTCTTGTGAAGGCCAGTTGCATGCATCCTATTTTTACAGTAGTACGTAGTAGTTGGGTAAGAAGAAACAATTGAGAATGAAGACGATCATGAGATGCAGATAGATAGAGAATTGAATTTGAAGTTTGTAGTAGTTTGTAGTAGAGAGTAGTAGGAGTATTACTCTGGAATAGAAGAAGGAGAGACTGCAGGTTGAATCTGAATCTTGCGCACGCTACTGTTTTCAAATTCATCATCATCATGAACCACAGCAGGGAAATGCAGCCCATTATTATTGTTGGCAGCCATTTTCTTAATTCAGATTGATTTCCTGCTTTGTTGACACTCAGACACACAGAGACACATCACACATGCATTGCATACGGAGTACTATATATAGACACGCCGTCGCCCCGTATTTACTAATACAGTCTTCTATGTACTCACTGATATTAGTATACAATGAGTTAATTAATTAATTGAAGTCATCAACCATAAGCGTGGATATTCAGTTGGACATTGATTGCAAGAGCCATAATTATATTCTTACTCTACCACCCATAATTATATTATTACTTATTACTATTATCTTTAGATCCTAATACATCTACTCAATAATTCTAGGTTTATTTTATTTTATTTTTAAACTAAATTTTACAGTATAACATAATTAAACCACCAAACCCCGATATCTGCGTTTTACCATGTATGATTATCAATGTATGATATTAATTATATAATAAGTTTAAGTGTAGTATTTAATATGAAAAATGAAAAAAAAAAAATGAAGCATGCGAGTTTATATGTACTACGTACAAACTTTTTTTTTTTTTGCCAATAGCCTATACAAGTTAGGAAAGGGTGGTGGGAGTCCATGCCACACAAATTAAAGGAGAATAAAAGGAAGGGATCAAGGGATAGGGGGCCGGTGGGGAATCGAACCTCCAACCTTCCGTTGGAAGTCGAAGGACTTAACCACTTGGGCTAAGTCCTCATCCCCACATACAAACTATTTTTTTTTTGGACGTACAAACTATTTGATTTAATTTGTTATGATTAAATACAAATTTAAACTAAAATACATACTCCTATTTGAATGGTAGCTGTTTTCATTGAAACATAGAAGTGAGCAACAAGTTACTACTTTACAACCTCATATATAGGATGTTGAGTATGTATGATGTATCCTATAATTGGCTATTGCATGCATCGTCAGGCTCAGCTGTATCATGAATATATAATACTGTGACTATAGACAAGTGAAAACAATTACTTCCTCGTTTTTTTTTTTAAACTTTTCTCATTTGTACGTATATCAATGCACATTTTCAACAATTAATAATTCAAATTCCGTAGAAGTATAAATTCTAAAAATTTGATATTTAAAAACTACAAGATGAGACGAATCCAATAAGATCTCACTTGGCTATAGTTTTTCTTGTATGACTATGACAAAAACATAAATTAAAGTGCCGCAATAAACAATAAAAAAGTTCAAAACATTACACTAAAAAAACGGAGGGAGTATTTAGATGGAGTAACAATATATACTAACAATTAGGCACAATTATTAGTATTTCCCTAATATGTAATGTATGTGTGGCTTGTGAAGTATGTAGTTTGAATAAAGGGCTTGTCAGTTCAGTTGTCACACAATAAAGTCTAAAGGGAGTATTTAGATGGAGCACCTTTATGTCTAGCTTTTAGTAGTAGTAGTAGTAGTAGTACTCTTACTCTATATATAGTTAGTTAATGACCTCCTTTTTAGTTTTATCTGAATTTGCAACTCATCCATGTTAACTACTCTTAATTACTCCCTGATGAGCAGCAGCAACCAGCAGGACACACACACATATCACACAGAGGGAGCTGGGAGACAATACATACAGAGACTACAGAAACGGAAAACGAGCACCACTCCTATAATCCTATTAGTATTAGTAGTACTTATTAGTGTATATTCAAGGTGCTACTACATTACAAGTCTTCACTCTTGAGCATTCTAGCTAATTATTCTCTATTTTATACTAATTAATATTACTAGTGTTTAAATGCATTGTCCACAACTACTGTCTAGGGTCTACTATCCGTTATTGTTGGTTTATTTAGAACTAAAGAAATCACATAAATATATATATAAATGTATATATTATTAGTAAAGTTATTAATAATTATAACGAGGGTGAGGTGAGAGTAATTAAACAAGGGACAAACTTGCGAACGAATTGAACAGTCAAGTGAACAAAGTTCAGAGCCCGTTAAGGAATTAGAGCCCAATAAGTAGGAAATCCCCTTCCTTCCTTGTCCAATAACCATTAACCAGCCAACATTTTACTATTTACTCTATTTATTTATTTATTTATTTATTGGGATTGGGAGACACAAACACGGAAACACCAAACCTATTTTATTGGGCAGCAGATCATTGATTGATTCAGGATTTCCAGTAAGTATTATTCTTGTTTCTTGTTTCTTCTCTCGTCTTCTCCTCTTTTGGAAAGCATACGATTGACGGTAGTCGGCGAGATGCGTCGTGCGTAAGAAACAACACTGCATATGCCGACAATTTACCCAACTTAACTTGTTGATGAGGAAGAACAGTACGGATTCGACACTTTGTTATTTTCCATTCATTTTAGGATAAATCATTACTAGTACATTGGGTTTGGGAGGCCAGCTTTGTCGGATACTGTAACCTTTATAACAAATAATCATCCAAGGAATATTCTTGTCCGTTCCCACTGACCTAGCAACAAGAAACACAATAGAATACTTTTCCTTTTTAATTGTCTTTCAAAAAAACAAAAATGCGTTCTGTCATTTTACATATTTATATTATACTTTTTCAATATTATCCTTAACTTTTCATAAATATTACTCCTACTTATCTTTTCATAAATATTACTTCTAAAATATTGTGTAATATCTTACCACTTCAATTTTACTTTTTTTTTAGAGCAGGGGTAAAAAGTGAAAAATTAACCAATAATGACATTCCTTTATACTTCCTCCGTTCCTTATTAAATGCACATTTGAGATTTTGTTATTGTTCATTAAGTAACTTTGATTCGACTTTTTAATACAATTATATAAGATAAAATATAGTCAAGTGGGATCTTGTTGGATTCGTCTAATCGCATAGATTTAGAATATCAAATTTTCATAATTTTTACATGTATACAATTTGAGTTATGAATGAATAAAAACGTGTATTGGATTGCGTGAAATGTGGGTCCGTAGCATTTAAAAAGGAACGGAGGAAGTATATGTGATTTTTGCTAAAACGTCAACTTCTAATGAGGAACGGAGGGAGTATATTAATAAGCAACGGCCGACCAAATCCAACTAGCAATAATTGCATATTGTTGCTGATGCTGATTTTGACATTCATGAGATATTGAGATTCGGTGTGGGGTTTAATCATCTAATTAGTACAGATTGATGAAACTTTCTTGTGTAGACATGCTGCATGATGCACAATGGAATCATCATGTACTACTAATTAATTCTTAATGATTGGAACTTGGTGTAAATTTGTCTGCCTAGCTAGCTAGTTAAGTTATCTATCGGATCGGTGCTTTAATTTGTCATTATTAATATTTTGTGGCAATTGATTTTGATACCATCCTTTAATTTGTGAGATTAAAGTAGACGACGATATATATGAATGATATGGTCGTGTATGAAAGAAATGAATAGTAAATGTATGATTCAAGTGGACTTTTTTTTTAAAAAAATAAATAAAAATGCTTCTTCTTACATCAGTGATCAGTTCCGTGACGATTGACGATTGAGATTGAGAATGGCAGAAGAAGATACTAGTATGTATGTATGTGTCATGAGAGAATCTGCCATGCATTTGGAACTGTGTGATGCTTCTATCCACTCATTTTGTCTGCTTTCATAATTTCATTCTATATAGTACTAGTATACAGATATTCTCGATGCTGCTGCTTCTTTCTAATACTCCACTCTATCTCTTGCTGATTTATATACTAGTATTACTCTTATCATCTTATTATTATTACACAGCTTTTATGTCAACCAACAACTTCTTTGTATAGTAATCTTATACTACTTCCTACTAGAAATAATGACTTCGTTAGCCTTTTCTGCAAAGTGTTATTCCCTGGTGTTATTGGTGGTATCAATTTCAGCATCCAGACTTCCACTTTCAGGCATCATTATACTTATTATAAATTATGCTCCAACTACTTTCTCTTGAGTCTCCTCCATCTGTCTCTCTTCTTTCTGCAGGACTTCTTACAAGTTTATACCATCCATTTTTCTTGCCTTGCACGGTTCTTATTCTTCTTCTTCTTCTTTTTTTGGGGTACTGCAGATTGCTACGACCCTTTGGATCCAAATGGAAACATTACAGTTACTTTCGATATACTGAAATATACACTTGATGGCTACTTGGTTAGTAGTGTTATACTAGTATTAATGCCGCGCTGTATGTTAGGTTACTCTTGGGATTATTTATTTGGGGTAATATTGATCACCTACATTTCATTGACTCTCCTATATTCAATTATATTCTTTCCTGCAGGCACGAGTAACCATCCAAAACTATTACCGGTATCGTCACGTAGACAAAACAGGATGGGAGCTAGGGTGGAGCTGGGCAAGAAATGAGGTAATATGGTCAATGTCGGGTGCTTTCTCTGTGAAACAGGGAAATTGTTCGTCCTTCAGATACCACCACCTGCAGCTGCAGGAGTCACCACCACCGCATTGCTGCAGTCGAAACCCTGTGATCGTTGATCTGCCGCCGCCGCCGCCGGATGCTGCAATTAGGCGACGGAGCAGGAGGGATCATCATGCTGCCGTGGTGGCATCCTCAGCGCCTGGGCAATCGACCCTCTCAAGTCCTACTCATCCTTTGAGATGTTAGTTGGAAATTTGGAGCGCAACTCTGTCTCTAGTGGCCAGTACAAGCCTCTGAATCTTACCCTCAAGGCTCCGGGACCTGGTGGTGGTTACACTTGTGACCAACTTGGAGATGCCAGTCCAACAGTTTCTTCTGTATTTGGGGGAAGAAGACAAGAGCAAGTATTTCGTAAGTAGTGTTGAGATTCCCCTTGCACTTACCTTGATTGTTGTTGTTGATTTTAGTACTGCTCTCGTCTCTAACCCTTGCAGCAGCAGCAGCAGCAGCAGCATATCCTTATTACTAATACTTGTGATACTATGATTTTTCAGAGACATGGAAATCAACATGCACATACTCCAGCTATATAGCCAGTAAAGTACCAATTTGCTGTGTTTCCTTGTCAACATTCTACAATCCCAACATCACTTCATGCCCTTCTTGCAGCTGTGGATGTCCGGTAGCCACCCATCACCCATTCTCAAAATTATGCATCAGGTATAGTTAAGTAATAGTATACCGTATACTACTACTACTACTACTACTACTACTTGTATTGAAATGGAAAAAGGACTGGTGCATGTGAAGCTGAAAGCAAGCATTATTAATACACTAGGACTAGGTAGTATTACTGAATAGCGAATAATAACATACTGATCCATCCGATCACACAACAAGACAGGAGGAGGAGCATATAGTATATAATTAATTAATTAATTAATTGGAGTTGCGTTTGTGGTGTTGTGTATTTTTTCCTTTTTATTCCGTGAAAAACAGAGGTGGCTCCAGCTCCAATTTGGCAGATGCCGATCTAGTCCGCTGCACCCATCATATGTGTCCTCTGCGAATCCATTGGCACATCAAGACCAATTACGTTACCCATTGGAGAGTCAAATTAACCGTCTCCAATTACCACTACAGAAGAAATTACAGTGCATGGAATGTGGTGGTCCAACACCCCGCCTTCACCCAACCTTTTACCTCCTCCAGCTTCAACACCAAAATGATGCTCCAAACCAGTGGTGGTGTCCCAGGTATGGCTTCTTACCTTATGAGGCATACATACATAATAAGGCAGGCATTCTGCATTCATGATTCATTCATCCATCAACACCAAAAGTGTAAATCTACTACTACTAATTATCTGCAGAGGAAGTGGCTCTACTGTGGGGAAAAGCCATGCATGGCAACAGTGAAACTACTACTCAAGTAATAATGCAGGCTGACGATGAGTATCCTCATCAACTGGGGTCGGTGACCACAGAGATACTGTTGCAGAAGGATTTGAATTCATTCACACTGCGCAATGGGTGGGCTTTTCCTAGAAGAATATATTTTAACGGCGACAACTGTCAGATGCCTCTTCCAGACAACTTTCCCATGTTGCCCAATACCAGTCCAAATCCAAATTCAAAGCTGCCGCCTTTTTGCTTCCACTTCCAGGTTTTGCTTCTACTACTAATTTCGATGATCTTCATCTGCTGATATTTACTGACTTCTGGATGAGTGAGTAGGCTGTTTGTTGGACTCCGTTTGTAGTAGTCGTTGTTGTAGCTTTACTATCACCAAAATAGTAATTCACTGAAATTAGCATATTACTATTAGATAGATTGTTGACCTGATCCCCTATACTCATTAGCATACTGTACAAACAAGTCATTCCTACATCAAATTTTACAAATTACACTGATACCCCATTTTGCAATTATCAGTTTATTAGTAGTACAAATTTCTGTTAACCATTATTCTATGCCAAGCCCAGTCAAAGATCCAGTCCCCTAATCGGCTAAATCCATCTATATGACTGTATCTGTGTATCTGTGCAAAGCCAACAAGATTTGAAGAGTAATAAAGGAATCCAGTAGCATAAATTTTCTTTACTGTCAAGTTAAAACATCAAACTATCCCCCCACAGAAAATTAACCAAATTATTAGCTTCTTACAACGTGGCAAATTATCCATTTTCACCTACTTCAAATTGCAAGCACAATATATACAAGTAACTTCTGTGATTGTTTCTGGGCACGTTTCCACACAAAACAGCATTATCCCAACCGTGCACGGACTATACAGCTGTGTTTTGGTGATTTTCCTTATCAAATGGATTCACCGCATTCTCAAAGGTAATTTGGCATTTTTTACAGGGTGGATTTAACAATTTCACCTACTCATGTTGTATTTCTACCCGAATATTTAGCATTCACAATTACCAAGTACTGGAGAAACATGTCCAAATAATAACAAACGTTCATTTATAACCATGGGGACCAACTTCCATCTCAGGACAAGCATTCCCAACAACACTAATGCAAATCCGAAATGCTTGCTGCTGCAATATCCCCTCTATAAAAACCCAAATTAGTAGAGATACACAATGGAGCCAATTGGACTGTTTGCTGTTAAATTAAGGTTGTTTTAAATATCCCCTTCGCTTGAACTGCCAAATTTGCAACCCATCCCATTGCTTTCTGCTGAACAAGTACAGTCCAAAACACAAGCACATTAAGCTCATGATAACACCTCTGATTAGACCACACCAGAAGGAAGGCGTAGCACCAGCTGGCCTCCGAAGACACTGCACGCACAAGTTTTCAATAAATCAGAACTTGCAAGAAAAGAAACGTAGATAGGTATAACAAGCAAGAATGAGAGATGCAGACCTTTTTACATAGTAATAACAGAAGTCGGCCAGAATAAAGGTCTGAACAATTTCTGATATTAGAACCATTGATGGCCAAAGTCCATAGCCCAATGCCACAAGGAGATGCCCTCGACTGTCCAAAACCTGCCAAATGAATCTTGGAATCGTGATGGTGATCTAACTATCAACAATCTATACACACACAGAATTCTTGTTTTCACTAAAGTTCAAGGGTTTTTAACACAAATCGGAAGTTTCTCCATTTCATCATGATTTCTATAGTCACACAGCTTAGTACAAAATCAAGGCTATTTCTGCACAGAATATAGCAACTGCACAGAAAAGAAAACTGCATTCCTAATCCTGTGAAGGACTGAAAACCAATTTTGCTAGGCAACCAATGAATTTATACTTGTTATGGGTTTAAGATGTTAACTGAACCAAATCAGGTGTAAAAAACAAATGAGCACAATAAATCGTGTGGCGAACCTGAAGAACCCAGTGAGCACAGCTCAAGAACCTTGCAACACCCAATGCAAATACATAATGGGCTGTGAATGGTTCAACAATCTGATGCCAAGAGAATAACAATGTTAGGATTTTCTATGATTCAAATTGCATGTGTGAATATGATAAACATTCCCCACAGAATTCTACCTTGGTGTTTTGCATAACACGCAGTTGAGGTAAAACCGATACAGCTTCAAGGTAGACACAGAAAGCCCAGGCAATCCTGTTAATGATATGATGTGATGTTGATGGGTGGATTAGCAAAGCTAGAACAGCACAAGGAACTACCTGCATTGGCAAGAGACAGTTTTTAAGACAACGAAAGCAAGAAAGAGGGAGAACACTCGAAAAACAATTTCAAGAAAATAGTGCTATTGCAGATATTGGTGAAGTTTAATTTGCTATACGTCAACTTGCAAAGACAATTTCCTTTTTGCTGCCAATTACATCTGATCAAAATCAGAACTATAGTCTTTTCCACAAATTATTTGTCTGGGTTGGTACTGTATAATAAAATTCCATAAAAATAAATTAACAGCGAAAACCCAATAGGTTCCATGATTCCGTGAAAGTAAGTTAAGATACAGGACAAATGATCTCAAAATGGGAGAACAGGAAAAAGGTTGGGTGGTACAGAAACACATATCCAATCCCACACCTCTCCAGAAATTGGACAATAGTAAATGCTTACAATGATGTGAACCTAAACATAGAGAGGATTTTTTTCCAGTTATAATCAGGGAAAGGAGAATATGAGATCCTGCAGTTCTAAATTTCAATTGCAGCAATAGGACGTTCAAACGTGATGAAATGTTCGAAACACCTAAGACTAATAGTTATTAATATAGTGATGGAGAGAAGGAAGACCCTAACAAGATCTGGAGAGATTGAGATGTGCATACCACATAATATAGTGCAAAATTGTCTTTGTCCTCCATGTAACTTGACCTAAGCCTGAACCGGATCATAAAAATAACCCACAAAGTCGTAGCAAGCGTAGCCATGTCAAGCAGCGTGTGTATATCATATTCCATTACAAAACTACAATACAATCTAACAGCCAAAAAGAGAGCTGTTAACTCCTGAGATTTGAGAGAGAGCCCTGTCACAATTTGAATCATAGGGTTGGAAGAAATCAGCAATAACATTCTTGAAGCTGAATCCAAGGCAAATAAAGAGCATGCTTTACAAAAGTACGCTGTCATTTTATAGGTAGAACACCTAAATTCTAAAAGCTATGCCCAAAATGTAGAGACAGCATGTCAAAGGGCAGCACTAGGAAACAACTCACAAAATCACTTAATCACTTCCAGGGAACATAAACATTTTAGGAAATGAAGGGATAGAATTTGCATGGTAGAAAAATGATCAATGTGTTCACCGTGTAGTTTCCATCGCATCAATCCAAAACAAATTGCAACACAAAAGGTCAGCTGGCATTCAGATGCAACTAATAGCACAGTTCAGAATGTAAACCATCACAATAGACTTTCTCATCCAAAAACTTTTAGCACAATAAGACAATAATAAAGAAACGAAGAAAAAAACAGGTTGCCTCTGAAACAGGAATCCAATTTAAAGTAAGAAACTGCGATTTATAACGAAGGTTAAAACAATGGCTTTAGATTTCCAATATATCCATTACAAGTTCAAACAGAAATAAAAGCAGGGGGGAACATGATGTATAAATTTGGCAAAGTGGGTTTTCTTCTTTATTTCCCTATAGCATTAGAATGGGGCAGCAAATAGGCCCTCAATTATCTCCTAGAAAACACCATTAACATGAAATAAAGTCATAAAGATACATCTTTCTACAACGAAGGGAAAAATCTACTTATGAACAAGAAAACAAAATCTAAAGATACAGAACGGGAATGCGAAGAACCCTCACCCCAAACCAACACCCCCCCCCCCCCCCCCCCCCCCCAAAAAAAAAAAAAAGGTTCATATCTCTGCTTTTACCTTGAGTCCTCGAGCAATCAGAAATGAATTTCATCAAAAGATCCCCAATTCTAAAAAAGCTCCAACTTTTGCATCTCTTAAAGAATCAACAAACAGAAATTGAATGGCGCAAACAAGTTCACGAAAGACACCATCTTGAAGAGCTATATTAAAGAAGAAGACAATCTTGAAATTCCATCACAAACTGAACCCTAATTTTATCTCAAAACCCGAAATCCCAATTAAAAAGAATCAAGAAGGCGGATTGATTGATTGCAGAAATGAAGGAATGACAGAGGGGGTGGTACCGGCGCAAGTCTTCTCCTTCATCAACTTATAAATAAGAACGGAAATGCCGACGGAATGGACGGCCTCGGCGGCAACAAATAAATTGTCGTGATCGTGAACAATGGCGCGGAGGATGACGAGGGCGGCCATGCCGGTGATAACGGCGAGAAAGGCCTTGACCTTGGGCGGCTGGCGGCGCACCCATGCGATGAGGGCTTGGATGGGCCTCCTGGGTGGGGTCATGGCGGTATGTGAGATAAGTATATGGCGAATGTGGAGAAACGATGCCTCAGAAGCTTGAACCTTGGAGTATACTTCTATATGTCTTCCCTTTCCCTTTCGACGAAACTTGGAATTAATTGAAACTTGATGGAAACGTTAATTACTCTGTTACTACTGCTGCTACTTTTACTGCGACTTTTAAATACATACATATATATATATATAAATAAACACAAATAGTGCTCGGTTGGCTAATGACTAATGAGTTAGTATTATTAATACTACTTCCTCCGTTTTCAAATGTTTTTGACATTTGGAAAAGAATTACTATTCACACATGAACTTTTACTATACAAGTTAAAATATACTCAAGTAAAATCTTGTTAGATTTGTCTCGTCGCGTAGTTTTTAAATATCGAACTTCTAAAATTTTTACTTGTACTGAACTTGAGTTATTAATGATTTAAAATGTGAATTGGACTTCGTGAAAAATTGGTTTGTAATAAACATTTGAGAACGGAGGAAGTATTATTTTAATTACATTTATTTTGTTGATGACATTCATCACTCCAAGTCTCCAACTACTCCAACTCCTTGTAACCAAAACAAACACACAACTCCTATTAAAAAGTCCTTTCTGTACACTATTTAAAATGAAATCCTATAATCAGCGTATTTTACTATACGCTGAAAAATAAAAATGGATATAAGTAAATTAAGATGAAGTTGTAATTTTTATTTATCTATTAACATGAATTAGGATCATATATAGTATCTATCTATCTATATCTATATTCTATTATATTCATTAAATAATTTTGATTCAATATTTTAATACAGTTACATAAAATAAAATATAGTCGATTGAAATGTTGTTACTTCGTCTAATCACATAGTAAATGAGCTTTTTGTTTAATATTGCATTTAATCCGGTTCACCAAAAAAATATTGCGTCTAATCCGGATTCATATTGGAATAGCTTATGTTGGAATAAGCATAACATCCAAGCTCAATTCGTTATTTTTGTGGGCAAGACTCTCCTCGTTTGATGGTATGAGATTATGCTACAATAAACAAAAAAGGGAAAAAAAATTTAGTGAACGATCAAACCTGGCCATTCAAAGTAAGGAATAACATTCGACTAACGGCCATCCATAGCCGTTACTTTCTTCCACTGATCGGCCATCCATGTTTCATTCTTCCACTGATCGGCCATCCGTGACTGTCCAGAACTATACCATGATGGCCGAGCACAACTAACACTAAAATTATAAAATTGAAAACATAAAAAAAAAAAATTACAAACTCACGTGTTCTATGGGTAGGTATTGTTATTGAATGGTATTCATGTTCTTCCACTTGATGTTAATGTTGGTATTCATCCTCATTATCCATTCAATGAGAAATGTGGAAAGGAGAAAACGTAACCTGTGGGAGGAAGTAGGGTTCTCAGTTTTGGTTTGAAGGCGAAGAAGAGAAAGAGAGAAGAAAATCGTGTGCCCCAATCCTCCGTTCTTTCAATGTATTTCATTAAGTAGGGATATTTATGATATTTTAATTCCAGTTTGTGTGCCCTAACATTTTTTTTGTTGGTATATAAACGCGCGGCAAAAAAAAAATTAAAAATATATTCTGAACAATGTAAAACGCGGAAATGTAGCAGTGTAGATTATTAGTCGGAAGGAAGTAAATGGCGTGGACCGATCACATTGACAGTCGGATATACAATAACTAAATTACCCGTTCAACTCAACATTATTACAATGTAGTAGGTGTGTAACCTTTTACTATATATTTATAGCCTGACTACTACTACTACTACTACTACAAGTCACAAGAATGGAGATGTAGAGTGGAGGCCGAAGAGGAGAGCTCTCCTAAAACAAATTAAACTCCTCCATCCAAAACCAAAAGAAGGAAAGATTCTTGATTGAATCCCCACCGATCCATCTCTTAATAGCCAACCAGACACCCGATTCCCGATATATCCATCATCATGTCCTACAATTACAACACCCGATCATCCACACTTTCCTCTCTTCTCCATCATGTCTTTTCCCTAAACCCTTTGCCCTATCCGGTTCTTCTCATCCTCGCCCTTCTCTCCTTCTTCCTCGCCATCCAATGGTACGTCTCTCTCGAAGACGTCGTCGACGCCACCCAGGACACCATGGGCTGGCTCCTCCTCGCCGCCCCACTCCTCCTCCTCCTCGCCCTCCGCTTCCTCTCCGCCTCCTCCTCTGATGATGATGATGATGATGATGATGCCTCCCAATGGCGCCGCTTCTTCTATGCCTTATGGCCGGATACCCGGAGGAGGACTAATAATTACCAGCTGTTCGACGGAGACGGAGGGGGTTCGTCGCCGTGGGGGGTGGCAGCGCTGATCGTGTTGCTGCTTGTGCTGGTGCAGTATCAGTCCGTGTTTCTTGAGACTTGGTTTGTTTAATTTGATAGAGCTACATCCTACAAATTTACTAGTACTGCTACTACTACTATTACTTTAGTAATTAATTAATTAATTAAATGATGATTATATTGTCATCATGACTGACTTTGTGTGAATTATAATAGTGGGTTCTTTAAGGATGTGTGTGTGTGTGTGGTCATTCATACTACTCTACTGTCTGTCATGTGTACATTACTACTATTAAATGATGAAGAACTTGTGCACCTAACCTAACACTACATACCGGAATGATTGCCAGTTGCTCCTCCTCTGTCATTTCATTTTAATACACACCTTGCCTCCTCCTCCTCCTGCTGCTGCTGTTCGTGGTCGTCCATGGAATTTGCAAACTTGTTTTTCAACTGATCATTTCCCCCCTAAGTTTAGGCTGATGATGCCTGGTGTGGATTATTATTATTATTATTATAATTATTATTATTATTATTATTATTATTATTATTATTATTATTATTGTTGTTGTAATTGTATTTGTAATCTCGTTGTAATGAATGGTGAAGATGGTAGTGGACTGCAGGTCATCATGATGATGCTTTCACAATTCACAATTTGCTAGGGCTGGGGTCCATTTAGGACATCATCATCATCGCCTCAATTATTTTGCTACATTACGTGTTATGTATGCACACCACTTGCACTTGTGCCTCTTTTAAAGTAATTAACTACTACTACTATTATAGTCTATAAATAATTCCCTTTCCTTTTCCGTTGTTTTTTATTTTTTATTTATTTTTTCTTCCTTTTTTGCTTGGACGGTTGGATCATTGATTGATTGATATATATACTACCTCCATACCTCCGTCTCATTACAATTGTTACACTCCTCTCTGACACGTATGTCGATATACATTTTTAACGATTTATAATATAAATTGTGTACAATGAAAATTTATAAAAATTTGATATTATAAACTATAAGATTGGACGAATCTAACAAGATCTCACTTGATTATATTTTGTGTTGTATAATTATGATAAATATTAGAGTCAGAGTTAAACAATGAATAATACCAAAAAGTCAACGTAATAATGACAACGAGACGGAGGAAGTATTTTTTTAAAAAATAAAGTAAAAAATAAAGATTTCCCCACACAGCAGTCTGACTCCTTTTTTTCCGCCGGACACTCCTCATCTTGCTTAAATCTCACTACATCCATAAGCACACAATTTTTTTATGAAATGAAACGACCACCATCCACAATTTCTTTTTTTTTTTTTTTCCACTAAAACCATTTAAAGTCTATCAGTTTCCATGTATATTCATTCATATTCTAGGTAGCATAATTTTACGTTTACTGTTGGTGCATGCTGCAGGCTCCTTCCACCACCAAAGGCTTCAGTGTTGCGGGGAGTGGGCTAGGTAGTTGCAGGCCTTATTAGTTGTAGGCTTTATTTTCTGTCTTCTTGGGCCTTGCTTGTATTCTTGGGCCAGTTTTCTTTTCCAGTCCAGTTGTAGTGTGTTTTAGTTGTAGTCGTGCTTCTATTTAAGCACTTTTATGCACTACCTCATGTACTTCACTTTTTCATTCTATGAAATGAAAATTACCTCCAAAGCTTTGAATTGTTCCCTCGCTGCCAAACACATTTATCACATCATGGAGTACGTAATTTCATGAAATCAATGCAACATGCATGCTTTCTAAGGGGATTCTTCTCAATCTGTTCAATAGCAAGTTTATGCAATGAACCCTACAAATAAACGGGACAAATTAACGGCAGAAATTGCAGAATACGACAAATTATTCTATACTGTATAATTTATGGAACAACACACTGTTGAAGCTTTCATTACATGAACGTGTTAGTTATCCAAGGAATGGAACAAAAGATTCGCTTATTGTTTATATAATAAGTAATTAAGACAAGGTAAGAGGGGGCGTACCGTGGACAAGAATGGTTTGTAGCTGAAGACAGTAAGGACTTCTACACTGATTCTCTGGGTCATTCTATGTTTCCATCTACAAATCACACAGTCACCTTTTTGGAAGTCACAGAGTTAACGATGGTGGCAAACTCAGGACCCTACAAGTACAACAACATAGATATAAGAACATATCACTATATATAAAGAACTTTTACATACAAAATCCATATTCAGAAACCCCCCTCCCCTCAGAATGAGCCGAGCCACGGATATCAGATTACCTTCAAGGATGCACCACCTACAAGAAATCCATCAACATCTTCTTGTTTTGCAAGCTCTGCGCAGTTGCTGCCACCATTAACCGAGCCTGCGGGAAAGCTGGAACTATTTCAATAAGTTTCAGCTACAAAGAGATTGTGATCTTATGACTGAGCTGGGGCTTCAAGAATACTCAAAAACTGATTTGATGAGTCAAAGATAAAATGGAATATGGAAAAGCAGAGTGAATAAAAGAGAGAAAGGGAGTTTGCAATCTTATGAGATACTATTAAACATCACATACCCCCATAAATTATACGGGTTTTTGAAGCAACTTCTATCTGCTGATACATTCTTACTCAGCCAATCCCTAACAGCAACATGCACTTCCTGAGCCTGCTCTGGTGTACCTACTTTACCAGTTCCAATTGCCCATACAGGTTCATAGGCAACAACAACATCATCCCAACTAGGGACAGCATCTGCATATCTATAAAGCAAGCTGAATAGAGAATGATAACAAAATATGTTTCAACATAAAATTCAATGATGAAGTATGTATGATACACTGGACCGGAGAAAAGGGGCAGGGGTAGAGATTATTGTTAACTTGCCAGCAAAACCCTTCATCTGCCGGTAGCAAACATCAAAGGTATTTCCTGCTTCTCTTTCTTCCAATGACTCCCCAATGCAAGCAATAACTCCTAAACCCAGGCTCAGCGCGTAGGCAGCCTTCTTTCCGATGAACTGCAGAAACAATACTTTATCAGATGCAATTAAGTGGATATTTAAATGCATATTACCAATTCATGTAGAGCAAAAATATTCTCTGTTTCCTTCCTAAGCTCTCTTGATCATCTTCTCCAATAATATGCCTACGCTCAGAATGCCCCAAAACAATCCACTTGCATCCAAGGTCTTTCAGCTGCTCTGCACTGCAACCAACATAAGGTCACATGCTATTCAATGTTACATCTGTGCAATCATTATATTGTTACAGAATATTTTGAGTAAATGGAAGGTTAAATATCCAAATTAAGTAACAATCCAATTGAGAAGGAAAGATATTTCAGAACTGGCTGATTGTATGTAAATTACTGGAAAATCACTACAGAACATGACTCTCGTTAAATAACATTAACATGACCAATAAGTGACAAATACACATTATTAGCGAATAAACAATCTAACACAACTGAAACACAACATAGCTACCCAGTAAAACAAGAGAAGATTGACTTACTGTTTTGCAGCACAAACAATGTCGAATATAATCCCATTTAAAAAGTAGAAACGCTAAATAACCACAACCAATATTTGGAAACTTATGGACCTGATTTCTCCAGTAAAAGCGCCTCCTTTACCAATCCAACAATTCTGGCCAGATATCTCTATCCGATTAGATAATGAGTTCTTTACTTGATCAATGTACACAAAAGGAGGTGCTACAACGATATCTGTAATGTTTGTATTTGAAATTAGATATATTTGCCATCAAATAAAAAACCATTAACCAGAAAGGACAAGAAGCAGGATGATGATAGTTTAGAATTTGAAACAAGGAATTATCAGCACCAAAGAACTCACCAACATCAAATTCCATGGCTGCACTGTTTAAATCAGAAACAAGCTTGCTTATAGACTCTGTAGTCCCATTCTAAGAAGAATTATAGGCAACATGCCAAGAAGAAGAGGTAAAATCAGAAACAAAAAGCAAAAGGAAGATAGTTTAGAAATTGATTTCTAAAAAATTGTAATAAATCAGTACCATATAGTCCTCCCAAAGCTAGTGATTGTGATGCATATATTTCCCAAACAGTAAGTTAGCGGAATTGAATTGAAGTTAGATTTCATCCATGGAAAAGGTTACATTGAGATGATATATTTCAACTTGATGCGTTCAGCTTCGTTGATTTATCTTCCCCATCGTAGTTTCCATGGCACCTTGACATGGCACAGCGCCTGTGGACGATAGGTTAAGCTTCAGTTTTATAGGTGGATTTTGTATGTCTTTTTTCCTGATCAGGTTGGGTCCAGCCTCTGCGGTGTCGCCATGGCACATACCTCACAACTTCGCGTAGCATGGGTTTGCGGCCGCACCGCCATGGCCATGACGTAACAACCATGCTTGTTACAAACTCACAATAGAAATGCACTAACAGTGCACCACAAATGGCAACTCATTGAATTGCTTCTTACTTTATTCCAGATTTTTTCACAAATGAGATCTTGTTATAAATTCAGTCGAAGTAATCAATTAGCCAACTGCTAGGTTAAAAAAACAGAAATAAATATATAAAAATGGGGAATTGTGAAAAATACTTGCACATTTCCAATTTCCACCAACAAAGAACTGCAAGCGAAAAGAAAACGCATGTAATTGTTTGAACAAAGAATGAAATATAAAGAACATGATCAATATAATAAAAAGCAATTGACACTGAAAAACCTTTATGCCATTTCAAACATGAAATTAGACCATGATGTCTAGAGGTTGCTTATAATACAAAGGCACCATGTAAAAGATTTTGGGATTCATCCTATATTCAATGAAGAATGAAGTGTAAGTGTAACATGAATTTTTTTTCCTTCTAATAAATTCACCTAACTTAGTATACCATTTATTCTAATGAAAGGGGGCAGTTATGACAACCAAAAAGCGAACTGCACTTACAAAGGATTGCCAGAGATGCATTGCTTGCTTGACTTCAATGACCAGTAAAGATAGAAACATGTTTGTTATCAGCAAAGCCGGTGCCATTGCTCCAATGCTCGTTTCTGCAACTGATCTAAATTGAAATGGGACCTCAAATAATCAATACACAAGGATACAAGGGCAAAGACTTGTTCTGCAAATCATTGTGGTATACATTCTCTAGCAGTATAAATTCAGCGCAAGAGCAATCAGTTTATCACATCAAATCATATTCCTAGTGTATTTCTCTAAAACCTCTCACAATGCGAGTTGATAGCTCAATGGGGATTAAACATTATCTCTTGGGATTTACTGTTTTTTTGCTGTTAGGAAGCTTCTGCCATGGAAAGAAGGTAACAGTTCAGGTAGTAGGACTCATAAATTGCACAGATTGCATGAGGAATGAATTTCGCAGCAATCAAACGTCTTCAGGTACAAACTTCTATTTCTTGCTTTTGGTTCTGATCATGTGATAATTTGATCTCACATTTGCCATACACAGGATTTTTTTTATGTTACTGTGCTGTTATACTTTTAAGTACTTATAACAGCAACAATAGTAATGACATGTTTACCATAAGGTAGTAATTCTCGACTTTTTTGTTCTGACTTAGGCTTAGCATGCACTGTTTTCCACAGGGATTAGTGTCGTCATAAGCTGCAAGTCCAACGAGAAAACAACACGGGGAAATGGTTGGGTTGATGGAGAAGGAAAATTCACAGTTGCACTGTCTACAGAGATAACCGAACTTGGAAATTCCATCGATGTATGCGTTGCCAAACTGCATGGGGCTTCTGCTGCACTTCCATGTCCCATACACTCTACCCAGACTGCGTCAGTCAAACTCCTAAGCAGCGAGAAAGATGCAGCAACACAAGCAGAAGCAGCAGCAGCAGCAATCAATCAGCAGATAAAGTTCTACCCTGTGACTTGCCAATCAGCCATGTTTTGGCCACTGCCTAATTTTACATTCTTCCACAATTCCCCTCCACCAGAGCAGCCAATTGATGATTCTCCACTACCACCACCATCGCCGATTGCGGCTCCTGTTCAGCCACCACTCCCGGCGGAGACTTCCACCCCATCACCATTACCACCACGAGCCCCCCCCGAAATTGGAAGTCCATCCCCACAACCGGATGTTGAATTCCAAACTCCTCCACCAGCACCAGAGCCTGCATTTGAGATCCCACAAAGCCCACCTTTCCCAGCACACAACACTCCATCACTTCCTCCAACAATTCCCCCAACTCGCGCGCCAATTCCAAACCCTACTCCTAAATCCCCAACCCCAAGTCCTCCACCATTTGCTCAGAATCCATTGCCCAATCCCCCGCCTCACCACAACAGGCAATTCCCTCCTCAGCGATCTCCAATAAACCAGAAACCATATCATAAGCAAAAGCAACCAACCCCAGTAAACAACTCGCCACCCCTTCCTCCAACAGCTTCACCAATTCGTCAGCCAGATCCAATCCCTACCCCTGAACGCCCAAATCCAATTCCTCCGCCATTTTCTAAACATCCATTACCCAACTCCCCACCTCCTCAAATCAATCAATCTCCCCCTCCATTACCTCCAATATATAACAAACCATTTCCTCCACAAAAACCAGGCCATTTCCAGAAACAGCCTCTCCCAACCCCTTCCCCTATTTTCACTCCAAAATCACCACTGAATCACGTAAAGCCAAATCCAATCCCTAGAGCACCACCCATTCCAAAGCTTCCACTCATCCCAAAAGTTCCAAGAAATTATTTCAACCCACCTGAAGCAAAGGCCCATCCTCCTAACCCTTCTCATCATCTATGAGCATCATTGGGCCCCAAGGGAAAAGGTTAGCCAGCCGAAAAAAACAAAAAACAGGAATGCCTCGCATAGTTATTGATGATTTTATACATGTATTGATAATTTTCTACATGCCATCCGTTAACTAGTTTCCCCAGATCAATAAATTCGTGAATTTCAATTAAAATAAACATTTTCGTAGTCTACACATGACGGCTTAAACGATATTTATTAGGATATTTCAGCAATGCTGCAGTGCAAAAGGGTAGTTTACAATACTGATTACTCAACAACTGGAACAAATCAGACGTATGATCCAGAATCCTTTTCTCTTTGCAAGATTGAAGTGCTGGGATCAATGAGTCTTGGAACGCAAATTTTTGGACAGGATTTTTTACATATCAACCGTAGTTCTTAAACTTAAATTTTCTTTTGAAAGGAAAAAAAACACCTAATATTCTACTACCAGAATCGAATATTACTAATTATAAGATCTAGGATCTTTGAAAGAGTTTCTAAAAACCAATCAAATCTTAACAATGAGTGATGAATGCACGGAAATTGGTTGATCTCCAATTAGCAATATATTGTGCCTAGTAATCTTTTGGGCCAACACAACACAAATCTTATGTTAGGGCTTTGGATATTGACCCCAGATACCTGGAACCCGAGATATCTCGGTTACAGAAAACCTTCTTATGTAGGAAAATTAAAAGAAGAAAAAAATGACTCGAAGAGAAAAGAACAGTAGAACTGTAGAAGACTTAAAATAATTTTTATTACATAATTTTTGTAAACTGTTAATTACATAGAGAATGCCCTATTTTTATTTTATAGGTGCACAAAATAAATGACTATCAAATAAATATCAACTAATAACCAATATTTTACTCATTCAAATATTAATTTAATATTTTCATCTTACAAAATTTTCTACATTTTTATTTTAACACCTTATACTTCATTATAGGAGTACATACAAGGCATGGGTAAGGTCAAACAAAAGGGGGTTTAATTAAATTTATACAGACAAGGTATGTATAAATCACGTGAATTATAAAAATTTGAAAGTGGTGGTTTATAAATTCGAATAAAATCATCCCTTTATGCTGTGTAGACATGTGGAGCTGTATTTTTGTTTAAATTATATAACCACATATAGTTAATTAACTGCTGCTGCTGTGATGTGTGACGTTATTTTCCAATAGAATAGTTAGTTTAATCATCCTATCATGTTGCCGACTAAAATTTTCTGTTTCTTTTATTTGGCGTTATCAATATCAATTACTTCTATTTAGTATGCAGATAAAATTTGATCAAGTAGCTCAGGTAAAGTGGGGCAGTTGAAATAATAGTTGAAAAATGAAGAGCTAGTAAAGAGGGTGAATTGAAGTGTGCTTTTACAACATTAATAATTAAATATTTGCATTTTGTAGACTATTTTTCCTGCTTTCAGAGAAAAAGCTAATGACGTATGTTGAGAGATGAGGATAAGGAAAAATTAGAGAAGAGAACAGCAATTAGATGAGTTGATCTAAAAACATTAAAATACCTAGCTAGCATATCAATTTGATGAGGTTAGCCTGTTAGATCATTACCGTTAATAACAGATTGAGGTCCTCCAATACTAAATTAAAATATAGTACTTCGTATATAGTAGTATTATTTTCGTTTTAATTTTTTGTTATTTATTTATTTGAAAGTTGTATATGCATGTTCATGGCTCATTAGCTTGTCTTTTTCAAGGGGAAAAAGTTTTTCCACTTAAAAAAAGGGTAAAAAAGTTCATTAAACAAAAATTTCGTGTATTGTTTTGAATGGACAGTGAGTGATGAGTGCAATATCTCCGAAAATAAATTCATTCAATTCAATATAACTTTGTTTGATGATGAAGTTAAGCAATTAGGTCAAGGGGAGCTAATAGGCCAAAACCCAAAACCCGAAACCCAGAACCCATGCACGATGACGATATATATATGGATGGAGTATGAAATTAGGTCATGAATGAATGAACGAATAATAATATTCCCCAAGTGATAATAAAGGGAGATAGATTGGTGATGGAGCCCATTTCGGTTTCGGCATGCATAATAAATATTTCCACATAAGTTTCCATGTTCCTTCCATGTGCATCATATATCATATCGCCATTATATTGATCGATGATAATGATGTTTAATTTTTGGTGTTATGTAAAAATTAGGTTGTCGATCGGTATGGGCAATGGCACTTGCCGCTGCTTCCTGGCCCCATATATATATTTGCCTCATCAATAATCAAAGGATTGATTATACAGTAGTATATGTTTTTCTTTTGGTTTCTTAATTAATTGTACTGTTGTTAGCCATGCATTATTAGGACCGATCGATGATATGTGTATGTGAAATTAGGGTACTGCTCATTGCTCAAGATCGACTCATCAATTAGCTAGTCTGAAGATGATTATAATTTAAGACGAATTTGAATTTGATGAATGATTGCGCCCTTTTGTTTTTTTCTTCGTTGTTAATTCAGCCACCTTGCCATGCCTGTTTTTCTTTTTCTTTTCTTTTTCAATTATATAATACTCTATACTCCCTCCGTCTCACGAATTGTAGCTCGTATTCCTCTTTGGGTTGTCTCACGAATTGTGGTCACTTTCCCTTTTTAGATAAATTTAATTAATATAAATATGATTAGAATCTTAATGGTTTCTAAATCCCATTAAAAGTAATCACTTTTATTATTCTGCACAACTCCAAATACATTTTTATTTTTCTACACAAATTCCTTTGCATTTATTTAATTCTTCATATTTTAGAATTGGTACAAATAAAAATTATATAAAATATATATTCTAAATCTAGACCTCTAGACGATTCTAACAAGACCACACTTGAATATTTTTCTCGAATTAAATCATTATTACAATAATATTTTGTCAAAGTTAAAGAATAATAAAGTCAAAATTCATTAAAATTTTAAACACAAATATCCACATCACTTTAACCACTAAACCTCACCACACCCCACCACATAAATTACCATTACCGTGCCCAAAAGAAACGAGCCACAATTCGCGGGACGAAGGGAGTAGAAGACAAAAGTAACATTATGCAGTATTATCCTTTTTCGTGGCCCATCTTTTTCATCTTTTGTACAAAATAAAGCCAGGGCCAGCCATTAAATTAAGTAATACTACTCCTAAATACTACTCCCTCCGTCCCAGTTAATGTGTCTGGTTTGACTTCTTGACACTGTTCATTGTTCCGTTTTGACTTAATTTTCTTGCAAGTATATATTATGAAAAAAATAGTCGAGTTGGATATTGTTAGAATCGTATGATCATGTAGTTTTTGAATATATATTTTACATAATTTTTCATTGTATATATTTTGAGATATTAACGATTGAAAAAATGCATTGGATTGTGTGCAGAAGTCAAACAAGACAAGTTAAATGGGACGGAGGGAGTATATTAAAAGACTGAGATTACATGCATGAATATAATGGTCAGATTCAGATCTCTTTTGTGCAAATTACATTAACCAACCTAGCTATGTAAAAAGGAAGAAAATTGCAACCATTATGTAATAGTAATACTAATATACCAATAACAGTTGGCTTGAGTGGATTGGGGCTTGGGCTCTAATCGCTTTTCGGGTTCGAACCTTGTGTATGCAAAAAACTGCTTTGGGATAGACACTCTTAATTGCCTATGCAGATTTTCGTGGAATTAGTCTTGGATTCAATTTGGTCTGGGATACCCGATTATTTAAAAAAAAATAGTAATACTAATATAAGTACCGGACCCGAAGAATATACTACCTATCAGCAAGACTCCTAATTAGCTGGTAATAACATATAGTACTATATATTACTCCCTCATCTACATGATTGAATTACTAAGCTTCACACACACACACTAATAAATATATTTATTATGAGGAAAATTCATTTTTGATCCCATAATACAATTTTTCACCTACTTTTGGTTCCATTAGATAATTATTTTTCCACTTGTCATCCATCTGTTTATTTTTCAATAAAAATTATTTATATGAAATTAATGTGCAATTTTTAAAAATTTATCTATTTACAAAAGTCCCACAATCTAATTTAAAAACCATAACTCATGTAAGTAAACCATAAGTTATTACCAATTTGTAACAAGTTTTACCGTCTGTATTACAGTATAGCTAAAAAAAAACTGTACGTACATTTCCTGACCTCTAGCTCATCAAAACACCTGTCTGTATTACGTCATCAAATTTGGTCTGGGATCTAAATGAACCCCACCGCACCACCATATGCACGTCTAGAATCCAAATCACATCCCATCGTTCCAAGTGGATATAATTAATACTTAATTAGAATATCTAATATTTTAGTTAATAATGTCTTAAATCTTGAACGATCTCAATTTTTTTTATTTTTTTTTTAATTTCTGAACATCGGCTAGAAAATTAGTGGTGGTAGCCTATAACATACAAATTACAAATAATAAAGGGGAGTGATAGAGGCAACTATAGGTTGGGAGTTATAGAACTTGACCACTAGGGTAAGTCTCCATCCCATGAACAATCTCATTTTTTAATCAATTTGATATATAAATAATAATAGAAAAAAAATCTTTTTTTAAAAAAAAAATATAGTACCAATTAAAAAGTACTCCATATTGTTTTTATTTAAGTCAAATTCATTTTTCATTTTATTTCCATCAACTTTCGACTAAACAAAAAATCGTGTAAAAAACTTCAAAAAATCATTACTACACCCACTCCTATTCATTAATCATTATCCTTTCTTTTTTTACTTCACAAGCTAAGCTTATAATTAAAAAGAACAAAATTTCAATTAAATTAGACAAAATTGTTAAATGGCATATTAGCCCCCCACTCATCCGCTGTGTGGCTCTATCTATATAATAAGTTAATAACGCGGCATGGGAATCTCATGCATGATGCAACTCCCACTCGCATTTTAGTCCTCTTAAATTCTTCCGCGCGCTGTTCAAATGCTCCATTCTCTCCCTTGCCCTTATTTAGGATTCCATTAGTAATCCTGCTTCCTTTCAACTTCCCGCCCATTTACTCGTTCCTCCCTAAATCTGCTTGTTCGGATTCCGAACTGCATCTGATTCAATTTTTGATAAGTTGCATGCATTCTTCAGTTACGTTGTAACTTTTTTTTTTCTCCTGCGGTGAGGTGTGGGCATTTCGGGGTTCCATAAGAGTGGGCGTGGTTGATGTTGTACGATGTTGTGATTTGGAATCCTTTTTGCTTCTTCTCTTGAGGGGGTAGCCGGGGCTCCTGCCTCGGCGGCTGCTATGCTAAAGCCCCCCTCACTTGTTAAAAATTTTCAGTTTTTCATCCTTCAATTTTAAGAATCTGATCAAAGCGATGGCTGCTGAAGCTTGCTGTGTAGACGCTGCCGTTTCCCTTCCCCCATACGTCTTCGCTGCCTGGGGCTCCCCTCTTCCGGAGAACACCCCTGCCACTCCGTTGCCGCTCGCCGTTTGGGCACCTGCTCACTCGGCGGTGCTATACCGGCTGGACCGTTGGGGTGCGCCTTACTTCAATGTCAACCCTAACGGCAACATTTCTGTTCGTCCATACGGTGCCAGCACCTTGTCTCACCAGGAAATCGATCTTCTGAAGGTCGTGGAGAAGGCTTCCGGGCGGAAAAATCCCGGAGGGCTGGGTCTACAGCTTCCCCTTGTTGTTCGTTTCCCTGATGTGCTGAAAAACCGTCTCGAATCTCTCCAGTCTTCCTTCGATCTCGCGATTCAATCTCAAGGGTATGAGGCTCCTTACCGAGGGGTTTACCCCGTCAAGTGCAATCAGGATAAGTATGTGGTGGAGGATATTGTGAAGTTTGGGGCGAGATTTCGGTTCGGGCTCGAAGCCGGTTCCAAGCCGGAGCTTCTCTTAGCCATGAGTTGCCTATGCGATGGGCGCCCTGAGGCTTTGTTGGTGTGCAACGGATTCAAAGATGTGGAGTACATTTCTCTCGCTTTACTCGCTCGAAAGATTCATTTGAATGCAATTATTGTGCTTGAGCAAGAAGAAGAATTGGATATTGTGATTGAAGTCAGTAAAAAGCTCAGTATCCGTCCTGTAATTGGTGTCCGGGCGAAGCTAAGGACGAAGCACTCTGGCCATTTCGGTTCTACCTCTGGAGAGAGAGGGAAATTCGGTCTCACAACAACGCAGATTCTCCATGTTGTTGAGAAATTACAGCGCCACGAAATGCTTGATTGCCTGCAGCTGCTGCATTTTCACATTGGATCCCAAATCCCTACTACATCTCTACTGGGTGATGGTGTGGGCGAGGCCGCACAGATCTATTGCGAACTGGTTCGATTTGGTGCTTCTATGAAAGTCATTGACGTCGGTGGGGGCCTAGGAATTGACTATGACGGTTCAATGTCTGGAGATTCCGACGTCTCAGTTGGCTACACTCTTCAAGAGTATGCATCTGCCGTTGTTGAGGCTGTGAAATCGGTCTGTGACAGCAAGGGCGTGAAGCATCCTGTGATTTGCAGTGAAAGCGGACGCGCGATCGTTTCTCACCACTCGATTCTAGTATTCCAGGTAAATTCATCAAGCTCTCCACAGATGTCTCTCGGGATTGAGTATCCTCTGAAGGAATTGCCCGATGATGCTCTCGAGGATTACCATAACCTGTGCGCTTCTGCAAGCCGTGGAGAGTATGAGAGTTCTCTGTTTTACGCAGAGCAGCTGAAACAGAGGTGTGCAGAGCAATTCAGGGAAGGGTCTGTACCTATGGATCAGCTTGCTGCTGTTGATTGCCTCTGTGAATTTGTGTCGAAAGCCATTGGTATCTCGGATCCTGTTGAGACATACCACGTGAACCTCTCCATTTTCACCTCAATTCCGGATTTTTGGGGGATTCACCAGCTCTTCCCAATTATGCCAATCCACAGGCTGGACGAAAAGCCTTCAGTCAGGGGAATTTTATCCGACCTGACATGCGACAGCGATGGAAAGATCAATAAGTTCATTGGTGGCGAATCAAGCCTCCCTTTACACAGTTTCAAAGGCGATTCTTCCCCATACTATCTCGGTATGTTCCTGGGCGGGGCTTATGAGGAAGCCCTAGGAGGTTTCCACAACCTATTTGGCCGTCCCAGCATCATTCGTGTGTCCCAAAGTGACGGGCCTTATGGATTCTCCGTAACGCAAGCTGTCCCGGGACTGTCATGTGCTGATGTGCTCTGCGTGATGCATCACCAGCCAGAAGTCATGTTCCAAACTCTCAAGGAACGAATTGAGGATCTTGGCAACAATAATGATGATGATGATGATGATGTGGATCATCATCTTGTTAGCAGCCTAGCTTGCTCTTTTGGTAACATGCCTTACTTAGTTGCGCAACAGCAATCCCGTTGTAGCATGACTGCTTGCTATTACCGCGACAGTGATGAGTGTTATTTATCTTCTTCGTCCTCTCATGTGGAAGATTTGGTTGGTGGTGCAGATGAAGAAGAGCAGTGGTCTTATTGTGTTGCTTAATAGTACTAGTATACTACTATATAGTATAGCAAGTAATAACTATTGTTCATAGTGGTGGCTCATCATCTCTCATGCATGAGTCATGTGGCTGTTGTTTGAAGGTCTTATGGGGGTGTTAAGGCTCTGTGTGTCATTTGCATTCTGTTGAGAATAATTTTAGCTTGGTCGGTCCCTACCTGATTCTCTCCATGTAATGCTCTATTCTCTTCCTGCAATGATAAATGTAGTAGTATTACCGTATTGGCAACATATAAGTATATTTATGAAAAAAATATATAATTGCATAGAAAACTAAAATATACTAAACTTAATGTTTAGTCTGTTAACAAAATCTAAATATAAATCTAAAGTATATTTTAAATTTTTTATGTTTAAGTAGAATTTTATAATACAGTATAAGGAAATATTTTTAGCTTTTAGTTAAAATATTGAAAAATATTTAAAAATATTTGAGATGATATCATTGTCCAAGCAGATTTACGTACTAACAACCCAAGTAGCCGTAGGCCGCAGGCAGTATTATTGGGCCGAAAGGAAGATAAGGCCCAGATCATCTTTTGAATTATTATATACTGTCGGCATCACTATAAATAATAGCGTGCACAATAAACTCCTTTACGCTTACACGATTTCCTCTACTATCCTGGAAAAGATTACGCCTCGAAAACTTACCTTTTTATGCACATATAGTTTGCAGATCCATAGGGGAAAAAGGTAATGCTTTTGGTATTGTATTTTTGGTAATTCTTTTCTGTATAATGGCTTCTTGCTAGGTTGATATTGTTTATTTGTTTTCGCGCAGGCCAATCGTGTTGAGAACGACTTGCTGTTTTCTGGGATTTGGAGTATAGAGTAAACATGGTAAATTTTGACTTATGATGAAAGTTTGGTAAATTTCTCGTTCCAATAATGACCATAGCTGAAAGCTTTGTATCATGATGTTTCTGAGCATGGTGGTTCCCTGACATACTTGCAATCGGTTTCTTTCGTGAATATAATAGTGACCTGTTTGGAAGTATATTCATCTGGATTTATTCCCATTAATGAGCCCCTCAAGAATTCATGTCTAGGCTCCGGCCACGTCTATTTTTTTTTTTTATTTTTTTTCTCTTTTAGGAGTGCTTATTAAATGTTTTGATCATGATTATATTTCTTTTAATTTGCATCGCAGGATTTTGACGGCTATGGTTACCATGGAGCATCGTTTAAGCAAAGTTACCGATGTTATCCAGCATCTTTTATTGACAAGGTTGGAATACTTCTATTTGAATTTTCACCAATAATCTGATCAGTATCTAATTCTCCATTGGCATTACCGATTCATTCTACCATGATTTTCAAAGTTTCTCAACTTTTGGGCCCTGAAATTATAATTATGCAGTCTGTTTAAAACAGAATATTGTTCCGTGTTTTTATTTTTCTAATATTTTTTTTTTATCATCCTTAAGTATTCCATTTTACCATGTTTTGCATAACTCTGGTTTCACCATGATTCTTTTTTATTCTGCAGCCACAGCCACACGTAGAGAATGGCGACAAAGGTGATCTTTCTCTTTCTTCTAATTTTGGCAATTCGGTATATGAATTACTATGAAGCATGGGATTTCTTATTCTTGTATGGTTCTTTTGTACAGTTATCATGCCACCTTCAGCTCTTCACCGTCTTGGTTAGTTGCTTTCTTTATTGTCAATTTGTAATTTGGTGATACTCCATTGATCTTGTTATCTTTGAACTTTTCATCTACTTACCGATTAATCTTATCTCTACAGCATCACTTCAGATCGATTATCCTATGTTATTTGAGCTCCGGAACGTTTCTACTGAGGGTATTTCACACTGTGGGGTCCTGGAGTTTACCGCTGACGAAGGCATGATATACATGCCCTATTGGGTATGTGTTGTTGCCCCGGCCATAAGATACACTTTATCATCACATTTAGGGTTTTAATAAAGATTGACAGTTTTTTAATCATTCCATGTAGATGATGGAGAATCTATTGTTACAAGAAGGGGATATTGTGTGTGTGACAAATGTTGCCCTTCCAAAGGGCACTTATGTTAAACTGCAGCCTCACACCAAAGACTTCTTGGATATGTCCAACCCAAAAGCTATGTGAGTGCACTGAAATGCTTTTTTTTCTAATCAGTAGTACTAGTATCTCATTTGTAGTACAAATTTTCAACGTTGCGTTTGATTGATTCCTATTTGAAACAATATTCTTATATATGCAGACTGGAGACGACGCTGAGGAACTTTTCTTGCTTGACCATTGGGGATAGTATTATGGTGGCATATAATAACAAGAAGTATTACATAGATATCGTGGAGGCAAAGCCAAATAATGCAATAAGCATTATTGAAACTGATTGTGAAGTTGACTTTGCCCCTCCTCTTGATTACAAGGAACCAGAAAGGCGGCCTACTCAACCCAAAGAATCGGTTGAAGGTGCAGTGTCCGCTAACTGTTCCATTATCACTAATTCTTTTTGTTTAAAACTAAGAATGCATCTGTGATCTGTTGCATTTTACCTTTGTACAGATGAGGAACCTCCTGCAGAAACTGAACCAAAATTCCGTCCGTTTACTGGTTCTGGGCGACGCTTGGATGGGAAGCCTTCGGAGAACCACCCTCCACCACCAAGACAAGACAAGATAACAAGTGCATCCTCCACAGGCCAGTCAGCTACACTAGGTGGTAGTTCAAGCTCACAAAACACAAATCGGCAGCAATCTCAGGGGAAGCTCGTATTTGGTTCCAATTTCAATCGCAGCCAGGGAACAAAAAAGGTCATCATCCCACCTCCAACTCCAACTCCCTGTACAAGTATAGACTTTGATTTGCGATCATCATCGTGACTAAAATGTTCTGTTGTATTATTGTGCAGGATACTCTGAAAGAGACTACTACTAATAAGCAAGAACAACCTCCTCAGAAGGAAGAGCCAAAGTTCAAGCCCTTCACTGGGAACAAGTACTCATTGAGGGGTTGATTGTTTATTATCCATAACTTACTTAGGATGTTGTGTTACATTGAATTGAATTCAAATGGACCATCTATCTGTATATGTTTAAGGATGGGATTGATGGGTTCTTTTCCTAATTTATGAAAGTACTAGTAAATAAATTGAATACTATCCTCCTATATACTATAGTTTCTACTAGTATATTTCTAGTTTCTACTTTTGTTTGAATGATGTTTTGTGGTTTTTATTGTGATTGCGGGAAGATAGGCAGTAGCAGTAGCAGTAGAGCTAAACAAAATGGAGACATGGGAATTGGGATCAGCGTCCACAAATCTTATATCGAGTAGCTCAATGAGCTCGGCTTTGCTACCAGCTAGAATTAGGTTTCTATAACTATCTAATCTCTCATCTAATTTATATTTATAAATAAATAAATTACAATTAGTACAGTATACAAATATAAACATCGTCTTCCTAAGCTTATAAAATGTCATACTACTATCTTTCTATTACTTTTATTTACTAAATATTTTATTATTTATTTCTATTTTTAATTTAATACCAAAATATATGTAATGCTCCGTAATACTTTCTATATGTGGAGTTATTTTTGTCACTTTACATTTTTACAAATTGCAATTATTAAAAAGTACTTCCTCCGTTTCCATTTTTAAATATCGAATTTTTAAAATTTTTATTTCGACCGAACTTGAGATATTAATGATTTAAAATATGCATTGAATGACGTGATGTGTAGGACCATAACAAATTTTTAAAAACATAGGAAGTACTATTATTATATAGGCAGAAGTCGATGAGTTTAGAAAATTCAACTTTGAATTGAGTTTGGATTTATAAGTTGCTTATGTAATTTATTGTTCAAATTAAAGATGAACTCACTAAAAATTGTTGAATTTTTAACTTTTAAGAAAAAAAATTATCTGATCATTAGAAGGAAATACAGACATGTCCTCTGATAAAACTGTATTAAAATTAGTTTGATAAACTCACTTTTGTTGAACACGCACGATTTGGACTTTTAAATACGTTGGGGATTGCAGTAAAAAGTTTTAAGGGTAAATCATTGGGTCCCAATTCAATAATGTACGACTGGATGACCTAAACTGAGATTTCCAAATTTCACCGGGTCATTTGCAAAATTTCAAAACTCAGATCATAAATCCTTCACCCTGCCGCTGCTATCCCTAGGGTTTATGATTTGGGGCATACGGATCGCAGAAATCAATACATCAATCGGTGGCAGAAAATGGCATTGATTCCGTGGTGCAACGCTGCGTTGCGGCGTATTGCTGCTTCCGTGGACCAACGTGCAATGTTCTCCTCTCTCGCGCCGTCCGTATCGTCGTCGGCGCCGATCCTGTGCGGTCGAGGCGACAAGAGGACCAAGAAGGGGAAGAGATTTAAAGGCTCGTACGGTAACTGTCGACCCAAGAAGGATAAAAAGATCGAGAGGATAAAGGATAAGATCGAGGTTCCCAGGTCCACTCCTTGGCCTCTACCTTTCAAGCTCATCTGAAATTTAGATGTACGTGTTTGTTTTTCCGTAGTTGCTAGAAACTGCGTTACTTTGAACCAATTTCTATGAATTGATTGACCGAGAAGGTTCTTTCAGGCTTGCTATTTCTCTGTGATTTGATTATAATGGAACCAAATATCTTGAATAGCTTATATGTTCTATCATTGTTTAATCTGTTGAGATAGTAATCAGTTATTATAAGCCATATCTGAATCCTCTATTTTCTGCATTTGATGTTTTACACACATCACACAAATGCACACATTGTATATTCATTCACTGTGACGCGTTCACAGCTTTTACATTTTAATGTTTGTTTTTTTCTCTGGTGGAGTAGTGTTTAGACCAAAGACAGATTTATACATGTAAACATTTTGTCTACTTTGAAATGGCGGTAAAGTGGGATAGGTGTTCATTGGCTGTAAGACGACAACTTAACCTTCTAAAATTGGTTATAATAGAACACTGCTCTTGATTGTTGTTTCATGATTTCCACATCTTTGTTTTAATAAGCAAGGGAAGAGTTGCTCCTGGACTGATAGCATTATGGACTTCACTGGGCAACGATGTATTTAAATCATCAATGGATGCCAGGATTCCCGACACATGCTAAGCTCATGCTCATGTCCCCTCACAATTCCAGATTATATTGGTGTGTACAAACTACAAAGTACGAACTATTCCATATTGTATTTGTGTGTACAAAAAACCTTTTTCACCTTTCTTAATCTGTCACCTCTGTTGCCATGTGATGGCAGATGCTGATTTCTGGTTGTTCATAGAATTTGAGTTGGGGATTTGTTGTGCGATTGATGCCTTCCTTGTTTGCACACATAATTTTTTGCAAGTAGATCACGATTGATTGTAGGTCCTATTGAGAGAGGGGGAAGGGATAGTGCGACTTTCTAGTGGATGAATGTTATTGCTCCTTATGAATCTTGTCTTAGAGACTTCAAATGAGTATGAACTGCAATTGGTAAGTACTAGTACATGGTTTATGCAGTTCTGAGAAGATGATGAAGCATCAACGGTGTGGTTATTATAACTCATTTGCGACAGTTCTAGTTCCTGCAATACGGGTTATGTGGTTATGAAGAGATGTCTTGTTTTTGTGTATGATTGTAATTCTAGGCTGTTTTTGTACTAGATTTATGACCATAAGCAGAGCCACGGCTGCACTCTATTTCTTGCTTGTTTTTAATTGTACTATAGAACGACAGCAGGGCTATAGGAAACATGGTACAGTTTGATGGAGTACTACTCCCTCCGTCCCGCAAAGATTGAAGCCTTTCTTTTGGACACGGTAATTTAGGTACTGGAGTTTAGTAGTTAAAGTGGTGTGGGTATTTGTGTTTAAGATTATAATGAATTTTGATACTGTTTATTGTTTAACTTTGACTTAATATTATCATAGTGATGTAATTTGAGAAAAATATTCAAGTGTGGTCTTGTTAGAATCGTCTAATCGTGTAGTTTTAGAATATATATTTTATACAATTTTTATTTGTATCAATTTTGTAATATTAAGAGTTAAAGAAATATAAGGGACTTTGTGTAGGAAAGTAATAATGCATTGGAATTTGTGCAGAATAGTAAAAGTAAGTATTTTTAATGGGATTTGACAATAATTAAGATTCTAATCAAACTTATATTAATTTAATTTTTCTAAAAACGGAAAGGGTTCAAACTTCGTGGGACATCCCAAAAAGGAATATGGTTCAAACTTCGTGGGACGAAGGGAGTACTTGTTTTTGGTCTGAATCCCATTGGTATTGGAGAATGTCTGGTTAAAATCAATGGTGGGCAACATTGTGCGGATTATTTTACCAAACTGGGAGAAGAACTACGACCACCAGAGGTTACGACGAATGTTAACTCCCCAGAAGGGTGCAATTTGCAGGCTGCAGGTGTGGTGTGACTGATCAGTGATGTGTGTAGTAGTATTTGTACCAAAGGAAAATACAGAAATCACCCTTTCCGCTCACAGTATAAATGGCCAAAATGGGCTTGGAATTTAACCTGGCCAGCCCAAAAGAGATATGCCATGGACTGGTTTCAAATTGGCCCAAGTATAAATAAAAGCCCATCAAGGCTCGTTGGAACATGAAGATAGGTAAACTAAATATGGTAGCGAGTGAAAGGACAGGGAGAATAGAAGAAAAAGATATTAAAGTGGTGGTTGAGAAAGAAGCAAGGGTTGCTTTCATTCCACATAATCACTTTTATGCGTTTGTGGCTCTCAATACATTTGCTGTGCAACAGTATTTTGTACTACTACTTGCCTAACATTAATTTTATTATTTCTTCAAATATATTAGTAGTACTCAATAGTTGGGATGATTAGTCCAAGTGGTTAAGTCTCTCGACTTCCAACGGAAGGTTGGAGGTTAGATTTCCCACCACCCTCTATCCCCTGATTTTATCCCCTTTGTAATTTGTATGGTATGTTCCTTCACAGGCCTTTAATGTCTCCTCTAAAAAAAATAGTCAATGCTATAATGCTACTTCCCACGGTACCTGTTATTGTCTCATTTTAATTTTTATTTTTTATTAATTTGTCTTATCATATAATTTTTAGAATATACTATATATTTTTATTTATATATTATTTAAAATGTTATAATTAAGATAACATATGGAATAAAATGTAGAAAAATAATACAATATCAATGAGCATTTAGTAAAATAATAAAAATGCTACTAGATGCTAATCAAATCAACTAATGTGCCACTCTTGGCACAATTATTAGATGTAATGAAATATACTCCCTCCCAAACATATTGAGGATGTCTGAGAATATTGGGGATGTGTGATAAAAAAAAGGATATGTGGTGAATTCCTTCTCCTAAACATCCACATTATAGATAAAGATTCATTTTCTTTTTAATAATTTTTATTATTTAATTTTAATACATATTACTGTATTTCATATATATTCCGTACTTCATACTACTATAATTTATTAAAAAATAAAAATCAATACATTCGGATTGAATGAACATGGTATTAATACTGATGAGACGTGTAGAATACTAGGGTATACTATTAGTCTATCCAGTCATACCATACCACCTTCTGGACAATTCCTCTTTTCTGGACCCACCCCCCATCCGGCCACCCCTTACATTTTCAGTATGCTAATATTCTTTCCTTCTTTTCTTTGTTTTCAGTAGGGGTGTGCAAATTTCGGTCGAAACCGAACAAACCGACCGAATCGAACCGAATTTTGCAATTTGGTTCGGTTTTTGGATTTCGGTTTGGTTTTTAGTTTTGAAAATCCAAAATTTCGGTTTTCGGTTCGGTTTTTTGGGTTTTTAAAAATCTACAATTCGGTTAACCGAAGCGAACCGAAATTTGAATTATATATTTAAAAAAAATATAAAATACATTATGCCATTATATAATAAACACAAAATAATACCCCTATTCGGTGATTGTTTGCGTGGATGAGAAGTGAGAACTACTGTTGAAAGTTTTGAGATTTTTGTATTGTTTCGTATTTGAACTATTCGGTGATTGTTTCTTTATTTTGTCATTTCATTTATGTGTAATATGCACTCATAGTTATATGTAGATATGATGTTTTTGTTTGACAGGGTGAATTTACAGGTTTGAAAATGGTAATAGAGATGTTTTGATCAAAAAATATTTTATTTTTTAGAAATACAATTCGGTTCGGTTCGGTTAACCGGTATAACCAAATCGAAATATTTCGGTTCGGTTATTTCGGTTTTCAGTAATTTTGGTTCGGTTTTGGTTTTTAGAAAAAATTCGGTTTTTAATTCGGTTTTGGAGATAGATTAGTTATTTTTTTTAAAAATAATTTATCAAACAATTCGGTTTTGGTAATAGATTAGTTATTTTTTTTCTTTTGATAAATTAAACAACAGAATTATTTTGGTGATTCAAATAAAGAAAAAAGGATAAATAGGTCCTTTTTCTTTTCAAAAAATTCAAATCAGTCCTTTTTCTATTTTATTACCAAAACAGTCCTCTACAAATGCTAATTATGTCCAAATCAGTCCTTTTTTCACTAATTATATTCTAATTGCTGACGTGACAAGGGTTTTAATTTAAACCTGACACGTGTGCATAATATTAGTCCTTTTTATTTTATCTTTTGCCAATTCAGTCCTAAACTTTTATTTTGTTCTATTTAGTCCTCTACCCAATCACTCATTTTTATATTAATTGGCCTCAAACCTTTCAAATTATTTCATTTTAGGCCCAGAACCTTAAATTTTTTATTATTACTAATACATTTATCAAATAAATGTCCAACATACTTCCGTAAATAAATTAAATACCAAACCTCATACATTGGGTTTGACCGCCTTGTTACCGGGTCTTCGAAGTTCCGAATTTTACGGACTCTCTCTAACCACCCGACCGTAACGATGGTTCATTGGTTCTGGTTTCCTTCAGCAACAATCAGCACAATCATACTTTGTGGACAATAAAATTCAGGCTATTTTTTTAATATTTTTAATAATATTAATATTTTTCAATAAAACCAAGGCTTCCTGTATCCATAACCTTCCAAAAATTCAAGTTAAATCATTTACTCAAATATTGCTACATCCTAAGGTAGGACGCAAAGTAAGATTCTGTTGATTGTTACTGAAGGAAACCAAAACCAATGAACAATCGGTTACGGTCGAGTGGTTATTAGAGAGAGTCCGCAAAATTTCGGTACTTGAAAGACCCGATAACAAAGCAGTCGAACCCAATATATGAGGTTTGGTGTTTAATTTTATTTATGGAAGTATGTTGTGCATTTATTTGATAAATGGATTAGTAATAATAAAAAATTTAAAGTTCTGGGCCTAAAATGAAATAATTTGAAAGGTTTGAGGCCAATTAATATAAAAATGAGTAATTGGGGTAGAGGACTAAATAGAACAAAATAAAAGTTTAGGACTGAATTGACAAAAGATAAAAGAAAAAGGACTAATATTATGCACACGTGTCAGGTTTAAATTAAAACCCTTGCCACGTCAGCAATTAAAATATAATTAGTGAAAAAAGGACTGATTTGAACATAACTAGCATTTGTAGAGGACTGTTTTGGTAATAAAATAGAAAAAGGACTGATTTGAATTTTTTGAAAAGAAAAATGACCTATTTATCATTTTTTCCAAATATTTAAAGATGTTTTTAAGCCCACAAACTTCAAACACACGAATTTTAACTATGCATCATTCAAGCTCACTCTAAATTACCTTCTTGCTCTTAATAATAATAATAATAATAATAATAATAATAATAATAATAATAATAATAATAATAATAATAATAATAAATCTATCCGATCATCCATTAAAGGCTTATGTGGCACATTTTATTCTATATCAAAGAATGTAGATTGTCTAATTTATAAAATTAGTAATTATCTTTAAGATTTATTCGCATATTTTTAAAACCTTTTATCCTTTCTTCCATCATTTAATAATTCTAACATTTTTACAGTTGTTGAAATATTTTGATTCGATTTTTCACATAATCATATAAGATAAAATATAATTAAGTGTGATCTTGTTAGATTCATCTAATCACATAGTTTTATAATATTAAATTTTTATAAATTATGTTTTCATAATTTAAGATATTAAATATTAAAAATATATATTAAATTATGCAAAATTCATAAATACTAGATTTTTAACCCGCCCGCTGCGCACGGGCGATTTTTTTCATTTATAAAATAGACATATAATCAACAATTTATTAATTTAATTAATAAAATAAATAGATATTGACTAACCAGTGAATATTTTCATAATTCATATTGTATATATATAAAGAAAATCAATATCTCTGTCTCATTTCATCCGTACTATAGCTATCGTAATTTATGCAGAAACAAGTGACCCCATCATTTTAAACACGTGACTTCTATTAATTTTTTGAAAAAGCATACAAAGCATCAAATAAACAATCGAGAATATTTTTTATGACACTATGAGTTCAAAAGCTATATATTATTATATCATGATTCATATGAATTGTTTTCTACAAATATTGGTACATTTATACTGAGTAGGTCTGCAACGGGATACAATGACAATAATTGTACTATCAATATTCTTATCTTGTACATTATCTTTACCATAGTTTACTCAGCTTCAATTGGCACATCTTTTGTATAATTTTTTAACAATACTTGGTTGTTACATTTTGGATATCTCATTACTTCCTCGACGTAAAGTTTGTGGAAAAATTTCTAGTTAAGTACATTTTTTATTATTTAAAAGAGTTCTCAAATACATGCATATAAAGTCATCATCTAAAGGCGTATACAATCACCTTGTCATCCAGTAATAAAATGTTACTGCATTTGAATTATTTATTTCTTAACATGATGTAATTATCTCATATACGAATAACTCACGGTGATTCTTAAATTATACTCTCTCTGTCCCATTTCAGATGTCTCATTTAGACTTTTTACTTGTTCATTATATATGTTTAACCTAAAGTTTTGTTGCAGTTATATTGGAAAAAAATGTAATCAATTAAGATCTTGTTAGATTTTCCTCTAACATAGTTTTGGAATATTTATTTTTTATAAGTTTTTATTTTTCTATATTTTAAAATATTAATTATTAAATAAATGCATTGGACGGTGTGTACTGAATTTTTTAGGATATTTCAAATGGGACATAGGGAGTACTTGTTATTGAGTGATTTCAAAAGTATCATACTCTAAATTATTTGTTATTTCTCGAAATATTTATGCAAGTTAGAATTATGTTGTTAATAATTGAATATAACATTAGTGAAGAATCATTTTGTTGCTTACTACTAACAATTATAATAATAAGTTAGTTCGGTAAAGCAGTAGCCATGGTGGAATTTAATGGGTTACAAATAGTAGGCTGAAAATAATATTTTCATAAAAAAAACTAAATTAGAAATGAAGTTTTGAATTTGATTGTTTTATTGAAAACTTGACCATTTTATGGTCTTGATTTTGATTTGTAGTAGTTAGAGATATTTTGTGCCTATAAATTATTTTCAAGAAGTCACATTACATCCTCTGTTATGTTATGTTTGAAGAGGAAATTTGTTGATATCCTCGGTGCTCTTAATTTTATATTAATTATGATAGAACAGATAAATTTTATATATTATCCTGATAGAACATATGAATTGTGATAAGCTATAATAGAGAGATTAAAAAATTAATTTGCGAAGATTGGTTTTGATTTTGGATGTGTTAGTATAGTATTTATAGAGATTAATATAATTCTATTATTATATTTTTGTTTGAATATATAATATTATACTTCCTCCGTCTCGGTATAATTGTTACGTTTGATTTTTTTACACTATTTACTATTTAAGTTTGATTTATTTTTTTATATCATAGTTATGTAAGAAAAACATAGTCAATTGAGATCTTGTTAGATTCGTCTATTCTTGTAGTTTTAGACAATCAAATTTTTATATTTTTTTATTGTACACAATTTAAATTATTAACCGTTAAAAATGTGTATTGACATACGTGCCGGGTGGGTCCGTGACAAAAGTATTGAGACGGAGGAAGTATTATATTTATGATATATATGCTATTATTTAGTAAACCTGGTACTAAAAATTAAGATTAATATTTGATCAATATTTCTATAACTGAATTAATAATTTATTTTAAATATACATTTCGATAAATTAACTAAAATATGGTTATAATTTTTTAATTTATTACATTGAATTAGGTTAATGTTTTAGCGTCAAATTTCAAATTTTAATATATATATTGAATATACTATATTCAATTAAAAATTTAAAATATATAGGTTTAATTAAATATTTATTAATAAGATATAATTTATTTAATTAAAGAACTTATAATATATAGATATATGAAAATCTATATATATATAAAAATAATATAGTCAAGTTTCCCCCCACTTTCCCACCCCCTTTTTTCAACAATCACATTTAATTCATCCAACAATGTTTAATCCTAAAATTTTAATATTCTATATTGAAATATCCATATATATTTATTAATATCCAATATTAATTAATACAAGATTTGAAAACATAAAATTCATTTGGATAAAGACCATATATATATTATATTATATTTTCATATCTATAAATTCTTTAATATATCTATTATCTATTATCAATATATATATATATATATATATAAACAAATATAGTCCAATCATATCCGTACCTATTTCTCTATAAATATTCGCATATATATCTCCACAAAACCTGATTCCTCCAATATTTGCATATATCTCTCCACCAAACCTCCTCCTATATCTCTATAAATATTCCATTCATTTATCTAATATCATGGTTGTCTTGAAATTCTCACCACCTCACATTTTATTTGTTCATTCTTTGTTTATGTCTTCTCAACATTGATTTTATATTTAAACAATGTTTTTTTATTTCTTCTTCTCATGTATTACAATGTTTCCCACGCCAATGCTCTCCTAATATTGCAATATATTCTTCGTCTTGCTCTTCACGTAAGATTTTTTTTACTCGAATGTGAATATTAGTGGTTTTTTTGTTTTCTCTTACATACTGTTAAATATATGTTTCTAATGGTTTTCCAATGACTTTTACAGGATTACATGTTGTAATTCAATATTGCAATGAAGTCATACTCTACAAATTATTTTTATGATTATCCTTTGTATTATACTCAAAATTTTTGTATATCATGAATCTATTTTATGTTGATTTTGTTATTGTTTGTTTTTTTGTCTTTATTCGAAATTTGAAAGAAAACAACTGAAGAGAATAAATTTAGAGATATTTCCACTTTATTTTTTATTTATGTATTTTTTCCATTTTGTTAATAGATTATTCCCTTTTCGACATCTTTCATTTTGGATACATTTTTTAATTTTTATATATTTTTTAATTTATTTAAGTTCACTATAAAGTAGAAAATAATCATTATTTAATTGAATTCGAGAAAATCGGGAATAATCTAATAAATTGGATAGGGAATAATCTAAATTAGTTGTTTATTTTTTCCCAACTTTTTATTTAGCATAGTGATTTGTTATTATTTTAGAAGATCTCAATCTAATTTTGAATGGTTGATATATACTTCCTCTGTTTTTATGAATGTGCAACATTCACTCTGCGCACGCAGACCGATGCATGTTTTTAACAGTTAATAACACACGTTGTAAATAAGTAAAAATTATAAAAATTTGATATTATAAAACTACGAGATGAAACGATTCTAATAAGATCTCACTTGACTATGTTTTTCTTTCTATAACTATTGTATAAACGTGAATCAAAGCCGAATAATGAATAGTGTCAAAACACCAAATATTTCATTTTCATGAAAACGTAGGTAGTATATATATTAGATATTGATCCTGTACTTTTAAAGAAATTATTAATTAATATAAAAGGTATAATAACACTACATAAATTAAAAAGATCTACTATGATATACAACATCTTTTTACTTCATGTAATTGAATAAATATAGTACTATATAGTTGTGTAATATATATACTTATAATTAGGGGTTAAAGGTGTACGGTAAATATCAGACCGATCGGATGCCATATCCGATTATATTCAAATCTGAATCTGTATCCGACTATCCAACTAGATATTTCAATGTTCGCATCCGAATTTGAATCTGTAATTTAATCTATGCATTCGTATTCGTATCCGAAAATATCTGACCGTATCCGAAAATTGATAGAATATTATCCAGATTTTAAATATGGATATACGAATATATTAACATATTATTATTTATTAGTTAATAATTATCAATCATTATAACAAATATAAATTATTCGATAATTTTTATATCAAATTTTCAAAAAAGATTAAAATTATCCGATATCTGTATCCAATTGAATCTGTATCCGACATGTATTTGTATCCGGCATATCTATATTCGATCCGAATCTGAGAAAAAAAATGTGGGATAATATATATTCTTATCCGATACTATCCGATCATATCCGTACCGTTTTCATCCCTACATATAATATAATACTCCCTTCATTTCAAAATAAGTGTAACATAAGGAAATGACACGAGATTCAATGCAAGGAACAAAAGTACTTTAGTGGAAATTTTATACCTTTAAAAGCATTCTATATATGGTAATGTAGCATTTATTATGAAACACCCAAAAAAGGAAAGTGTAACACTTAAAAAGAAACGGAAGAAGTATAATATAGTATAATATGATAATTATATATTCATGATTAGATTTGCATTAGTCACTCCATATTTATGTGAACAATGTTCTAAGATTATTATTATTTTTTGGGAAGCTGACGCCAAATAACAAATTGAAAAGAAAATAAAGGGAAAAAAGAGCAACAAAAAAAGGTGTCCAAAAAGTAGAAAGGAAAAAAATGAGCTAACACTTAGGCTCTTGAGAACCATACGCCGGAAGAATCCGCCGCTAACACCCTGTGTGTGAAGTCTGGGGGAATGTCCAAGCAGTGTAGAATTCTTCTAAAGATGCACCACATTTTGCTAGACAATCCCCGACCATTTTACCATCGCAAAGTACATGATGAACCGAACATCGGTCAAAGACATCTCGCCAGGTGCGGGAGGCAGGCCATTGGTCAAGTAGTCCAGTAGCATTATTAGTGTAATATATTTTTTGGCTTAGTATTAGTGCAATATATAATAATAAATTAACATATAAAATATAAAATGGAGTTAAAATTATATATAGGAAATTATAAATTTAAAAATATAAAATCAAATATATTACATAATCCGTATCAGGCAAAAATGTATTACTATAAATTAAATAATGTAAAATCATATTGATTATGGGCTAAGAGGATGTTTTGGATGTGCGTTTTAAAAAGTGCTGCAGCGTTTAGAAAATGGATAAGCAGATAATTGCTGTAACAAAACATGCTGTAGAAAATTAAGTGTTTGGATGAGCTTATGTTGTTTCAAATCGTAATAATCAGATAATCATTAAAAAGTGTTTGGATTTGCATTTTCCATTACCTCAAAAGGCAATAATATGGTAAAATCTATTTTTGTCTAAACACAATTTTCTTGCGGCACCGAAATGGAGCTACAAGAAAATAGCGTTTTCATTTCCTCAAAACGCAAATAATAGATTATTGGAAGTTAGTACACAAACAAAATTAACTGATTATTTGCATATTGCAAACGCAATAATCAGATAATCCGGCCCAAAACGCACAAAGAAACACCCACTCAATCAATAAAGCAACAATATTAGGAAAATAACTTAATTGACAAAGTTGTTAAATCACTTTATCACATTTTTTCTCAATAATGTGGTCAGAAAATTAGCATGAACCAAATTTTTTTTTAAGAAGCCATTGAAGGCTTGGAAAGAGTGGTGGGAGCTCATGCCACACAATTATAATGGGAATGGATAGGGGGCTGGATGGAGATTCGAACCTCCAACCTATAGGTTGGGTGTTCGGGGAGTTACCACTTGATTAAGTCTCCAACCCCGCATGAACCAAATTTTATGTAATACGTACCATATTTGAATTTTTGAAATCTTATGTTATTTTAAAAAATATATATATAATTTACTTACCGCGCATTGCGCGGGCGGGTATGCTAGTATTTATTAAAAATTAAATACTACGTATTATAATTTTTTTACATTATAATATATTATAATATATTCAATTAAAGAAGTATATTATAAATTGTCTAGCCAAAAAAGTATATTATAATTTTTTTTTACATTTTATATCTTTCAAAATATATAGAAAGATTTTTTCAAGATTTTCTTAAATTATTAGATATATTGATGATCTAAATATAGGATATAAAAAGTTGATGATATGGCGCTTACTTGGATTAATTGTAGTTATTGATCATAAAATGATGGTATAATGACTGATGAGCCCTTAAACTTAAAAAGATTGAGTTATTTTGAAAATGGACATTATATGCCAAAAAGTTTTCAAGATTTATTATATAGATTAAATGTTTTATTTATTCTATTGGTTGAGGATAATATTTTAGGCTCATATTTACACAAAATCAATATAATATATTTTAAACTATAACATATTGAATTAAAGGATTTATAATATATTGGTTTTACTAAATTTGTCATAAACATCAAATATATTAGTATAATTTGTTTCCAATTTATATATTTGTAAAATATATGAAAAAATTTCTCAAGATTTTCATATACTAATAAATAAATTTATTATCTAAATAAAAGATTTAAAAGGTTGATGATGTGGCAAGGAGGATGATTCAGCGGTGACGTGTGAATGACTGTATTTTCTGTATGATTAATCAGCGCCTACGTGGAAACCCAGGGCATAATTACTGTTTAACCCTTAAAATTAAAAAAGGATGAGATATATTTAATAAGGGCAATACAGTCTGAACATGCTAAAAAGTATTCAGGATTTATTATCTATATAATAAATTCTGAATACTTTTTGGCATGTGCAGACTCTTTTGTCCTTATTAAATTTAATTCATCATTCTTAATTTTAAAGGGTTAATCAGTCATTATACGTTCATTTTTAGATCAACGGCTCTTAAGTTTACACGTAATATGCTGACTAATTCCACGTCATCGACCACATCATCAATATCTATATTTAGAAAATAAATCTATCTATTAATATAACAAATCTTTAGAAAATCTTCATATATATTTTAAAAAGATATAATTGAATACAAATATATATAAATTATTTGATTGTATATATAATATTTTAAAAAATATTAATACTATAATATTATTAAATAAATTTAATTAGGTTACAGATTTATGCCAGAAAATATACAATCATATATCAATATAAGGAATATAATAATTATATTTTAAATAAAAATATTTCATTAAAAATATGATGTAAACATTAAATTGACCCTAAATATATTGATTGATGTAAAATAACTAATAACCTAAAAACTTTTATACCATTCTAAACAAATTCTACATATTTTTTTTCGTTTTAAAGAAGAAAATAAAAAGAAAATAAAAAAAAACTAAAACACATCATAATTTAATTATTCTCATATATTTCAGTATAAAATAAAAATGTATATGAAATTTGGAGTAAATTATTATACAATTTTTTTAAAAATATTTTGTACTGTAAAAGAATATAAGAAGTATACCCCTAAAAGACTTGGTATCGGAGTATAAATTCGATTTTAAGGTTTATAATAATAATGAATTGAAAAATAATAAAAATTTAATTAAATTCAATAAAAATATTAACTACCAAATTTTTTTCATAATCAATATGAAAAAAAAATTCTACCTGAGCTTGAATTTCTTTCATTCATCTTATTATCTCCTTTATTTTCCTTTTAATCTTTTTGTTGCATGCATTTCAATCACTATTTAAACAAAATAAATTGAATATTCATGTAATCCAAAAAATATTATATTCTCATTTTATATCGTCATATTCGTTCAACACCCGTGCGTAGCGGGCGAAAAAAATCTAGTATAGATTAAAAACTCATAAGCAATAAGCGGTATATAATACTTCCTCCATATCTTAATGTTTACACGGATTCATTTTTCACGCAGTCTAATACATATTTTAAATTATTAATAATTTAAGTTTGGTAAAAGTAAAAATTGTAAAAATTTTATATTTAAAAATTATATGATGAGACAAATTTAATAAAATTTTATTTGACTATATTTTTATTTATACTTATAACTTTAATAAAATTTTAAGTAAAAATGAGTGTGTAAATAGTTATAAACGTTTGCATTAAATTGGAGTAAGGCTTCGTTTGGTAAATAAATATAGTTTAGAGTTTAGAGTTTGGTTTCAGAGATTAGAGTTTAGCTTCAGAGATTAGAGTTCCAAGACCACAATTTGTGGAGAAAATCAGCGATTCCAAATCTTGTATTTCCGTAAAAACAAATAGATATTAATTTCTTAGAGTTGGAAATGGATTTTTAGCGTTTGGACCGCTTATTCCAAAAGGGCCCTAACTGGAGTACATAATTGGATCACCGAATCAGTTTCCAATAGTACAGAACAGTCCACATAGCAATATGACACGTGTCAGAAAATGTTAGGGCGAGTAGTTATCCCCTGAACTGTCCGCGCGTGAGCATAAAAGAACACCTCCGCACGCAAAACTGAACATTTTTTTCTTCGAATCTCCGAAATCCCGAATTTCTCCTCTGAATCCCGATCCTCCCCTATATCTGTGGACTGTCAAATTCAAGAAGAAATTCAAATCGTTGTCAAGAAATTTCTCCTTGGATCCACAGTTTGTTTGTCTGTTGACTTTGACGCAATGGATTTGATCGAGTGCTTATTTCATGTGTATCTATGTACGCACGCCTGATTCTTCATTCGGGTTGAAGTTTTATGGACGATTGGATTCTGAGGAAGTTTTTATAGCTGAATCAGCATAAAAGAGAATGAGAATACTATGCGACGTTTGTGAGAGTGCGGCGGCGATTATATTCTGCGCGGCGGATGAGGCCGCGCTTTGCCGTGCTTGTGACGATCAGGTTGTGATAATAATGTGATGTTTCTTTGATTTCTTTTTTGTGAATTCATGTTTGCAGAGTTCGTAACTGGATCCTAAATGATTGCCTTGGAATTAATTGGTTGGATTTGAAGTTGGTTGCTTTAGATTGTTATATTATAATCTACTGGTATATATGATGTTCTTGTGGAGATTAGTTATATTGCTTGTTTCTTCTCTTTTATGTTCGTGTCTTGTAGTGGCTGCAAAAGATACGAGTTTTTGTATCACAGCCTGTTGGGAATGGGCAGGAGTTCATGGCAGGATCTGCCATTTAACGAGATTAGAGGCCATTGGACATTAGTAAGAATTAGTGATACCACTTGTTTTGGCATATAGAAAGGCTTGAGCAATTTTGTTGTCTTTGTGGAGTATTTATGTGCATTTTGGCTTAATTCGTGAAGTAGTTAGCCCTGTGGTTATTGATTTTGGGTATAGTTGGTGTCGGAGGTTTCGTCTTGCAACGTTTTTGCTTCATACTAGTTTTAATAAGGTATTATGCTGTTGGTGGATTTTCAGCTGCATATTTTTGTTTCAAGGAGTGTTTGTTAGTTTGGGGCATCTGATCTTGAAAACATAATTTGCACACGTTAGAATGGTTATCCAAGGTACTTGTGTGATTTTTCTTTTCTTTTAGAAAGTTTGTGGCGAGAGTGTTTAGACTAACATGTTTTGGTAGGTCCATATGTGTAACAAGCTTGCTAGTAGGCATGTACGAGTTGGACTTGGTGAGCCTAGCGTTGTACAACGTTGCGACATATGCGAAAATGATAATGGTATGGTGCTTCTTATCCCTTCCTTCCTTTCTACTTGGTTTGTGGTTGCCCCTTATAAAAATATATATGCTGATCCCTTTTATGTAGCTTTCTTTTTTTGTGAGATCGATGGAAGTTCCCTTTGTCTGCAATGTGATATGATTGTCCATGTTGGTGGTAAAAGAACCCACGGACGATATCTTATAATGAGGCAGAGAGTTAAGGTTTGTGGTTGTAGTAGAGGGAAATGGTTACACATTCATGCACTAATTGAATATGAGACACATCATCCAACTCTTGAATGCTTCTGTAGTTTCCAGGGGATAATCCTGGAAATGTTGATGAGCCGGGATCACAAAGACTGAATCTTGGTGGAGCAAATAGAGCAAAAGAGAATCATCAAAATCACCAGATTTCTCCTGACGCAATCCAAGTCAACAATGTTGATGCTGATGAAAAATTGGAGAATAAATTGATTGACCTCAATGCCAGACCTCAAAGGATGCTTGGGCAAGCTCCACTGGATCAAGTATTCTCTTTTAACCTAATACTGTACTTGATTATTGCCGTGTCTTAATAAACTATAACCCACAACATATCATGGTTTGGTAATCCAGTATTATGCCTCAGTAATTTTGAGTATCTTCCTCTTTCTTCCAAGGAACGGGCAGGTACTCCTGTTGGCAACCATCGTGAATCTGAAAGTGTAGTTCCAGATGGATACTATAAAAGGGAGACCAAGAAGTAGTAATTAAGGTATATTTTGCATTTAAACAAATATTTGTGAATATTATGTTTCCACCAGGCTAATGTTGAAACCAATCTCGACTAACTAAGTGCTATAGCGATACAGTGTACTATCATATATCCATATTTTTTAAGGGCCCTAATTGCTTGCACACTTTTCTTATCACCTAGTTTTAAGAATATGTTATCTGAATATTTTGGCAACAATTCACTTGTTCGAAGGGTGAAAAACGAAACAAATGGTATTGATTTGTATATAATGCCTGGTGCATGTAGGGGTTTTTACTAATGCAACTATTTTTATCCATTCCTTTATCTTGCTATCTATTTGCAGTTATTGCACAAGTTGCTTTGAATGGGCATTTTTGCAATATTGAAATGAGACGGCACACATGACAGCTCTGGAATTCAATTGTTAGAGCAAGCTTTAGGACCGCTGGAGTCCTGCTTTGCAGTGGTTAATTAATTTACTATTATACGCTTCATGTTTTTGCCTTTCGTAGCTTTTTTTACCACCCCTCCACCCCTCCAATTTTTATTATATTTTTTTTCAATTCATTTCTCCAAGAAGGTTGTAGAAAATGCTTTTCTGATGTACATTTGAAGACCTTAGGAAAGTGTATATTACCAGTTAAGTCCTGCGCTGAAAAAGATCCATATGTTCTTCTTCTTGTTCATCTCCCCACCCACTTTTTGCAGGACCTTTAGGTTTAAGTCCCAAAAACGCATGGTCCAACATATTGTGAGATATTGATTTAATGTTACATTTCTTAGTGTCATTTGTATGCTGTATACTTATCTTTTAGCTTCAATTCCATTCCATTTCCCTCCCTCGAAGGCTTTACATTTTAGGTTTCATATGTTCTTCACATATTAATGGATTGCAGATATCTGGAATTTGTCACGTGTAATCTCATTTCTCTCGTCTGATTTGAGTGTTAATCGTAGGATATTTTCCTTTTCGAACAGAAGGTGAATGAAAGCATCAAGATTTTTTTATTTGGCTTAGTTGGGAACTGTAAAAGTCATGGGGATAAGAGAGATCTACAAAAATGATACTCCACAAGAATGCCTTCAAAAATCAAATCATTTAATCTATATCTTGAGGTGGCAATGGTTTACTACTTAATTTATTGAACAAACAGTTTGGTTAGAGGCTCATTTGAGAAGGGTTTGAATGAACCGAACCCCCCAGCAGATTGTCTGCTGAAGTGGTGTTTTCTAGCAAGGTCATAAATTGTGTAAACAATAATGGTGGGAAAAAGTACTGCTCTTGTACTTATGCTTTACCCTAGTTCCTACCTAAAATGGATTATTACCTAATCGACCAATAATTGATGACTGATGAGTTATAATTCTAGTTATTGCCTTATTTTATCACTTTAGAATTCTAAAGAACAATTAATTTCAATAATCCCCACATTATACGAGCATATACCAAAAAAAGTACTATGCATTGGCAGAATTTTCCATGGCAATTACCTCTGCTACTGCCTACTGGTAACTCATGCTCATCAAATTGGCCAATGGGATTTTGTGCTAAAAGTCTAATACCCAATTACTACTCTCGTTCCTTTTTAGTTTATCATCGTTTCTTGATGATAAAAGAGGAGGAAGGGTTACTTTACCCTCAACATTTAATGAATTTTTCAAGGAGTATTAAAAGGGGCAAAAAAAAGTTTTCAAAAACACTTCCGTTGCCGGGACTTGAACCCGGGTCTCTCGGGTGAGAGCCGAGTATCCTAACCACCTAGACTACAACGGATCGTTGTGTATATTGTAATTTGTAGATATATGTTTTCTTTTTTGCAATTGGTAGGGCTATATGGGTATACATTCTGATGCTTTAAATTGAATGAATCCAATTGGGTTTGGGTAGGTAACATGTGGAATCAATGGCCCGCCTAGCTAGCTCTATCTTTCAATACAGTAACCAATAGAATTTTCATTTGAATCCAAGCTTTCTTCACCACTCCACTCCGTGAGCTATGAGAATAGTAACTCTTCTGAACATTAAAATATTAGTATTAGAATATTTTGATATGTAAACACAAATGAACTTTGCTGCTTCTTGAGCAAAAATTGATTTTCATACAAAAGAGGTACGGTACGGAAGTAGGCCCTAAAAATATTTCACAATTAAGAGATTGTTCGGCTTATGTCGAGAAAAATCCTTTTTATTGACCAAAAGAAAAAAAAAAGTTGGATCAAATTGGATGTATTTAATTTATGACAAGTGACATGATAATGGCACATTTAATTGAAAAATAAGTACATCATCTTTAGAGAGCGACAAAACTCGCATATGGTCCACTCTCTAATTTTAGCTTCATTGTTTTTCCCATTAAAAATAGTCATTATCTACTTAAGAGTGGAAGTAACTCTTCATGTGAATCTCTTTCAATTGCAAGGAATCTTGGAAGTATAACTTCATGGATGTTTTTGAGAAAACAACAATAGAAATGCCTATCTTTGTTAACTCAAAATGAATGGTTGAAAATGAAATTTTATTTAAATAGCATAGCTTAAGTATTTAGGTAATGTTTTGAATTTTAGGCCAAAAAAGGTCTATTTTGTTGGCACTGGCACTATGAAGGATTGATTTGAACTTGTATGTCAAAGAAGAAATACTAGTTCTATAGACGCAACAAGTTTCTTGACCCACTTTTTGGACACGGGACCGCAAAAGAAATAAATTTGAAAGTTCAATGAGGAAATTGTCAATTAAAGTATGCAAGAATTTCTTATTACTTTCAAGAAATTTACTCTTCTAGTGCTGGTACCACGGAAGGACCCAAAATTGAACCGTGACTTTCCTACTCAAAATACGTAAAAAGGATAGAATTTACGTTTCCAATTATGTAAATGACAAGAGCAATGGGCTTTATCCTGCAATGAGTCATTGCAGCCAGTAATAACACACAACCCTGTATATAATCTTAGCCTCTTCCTTCTTGTTTTTCTTCCAAGATGAGAGACTACTCTTTAATACACCTACTACCTACACGCTCACTGACATACACATGCTTTTAATCTTGTTAACTAAATAGTGTTGGGATTTTCCACAAGGTATGCAAGAACACCAACAAATGGAGCATTGATATAAGTTGTAGGCTCACTCTTCCTAAAATCCACCCTGTCATCAATATACACATCATCCTCACCCGGTCCGCCCACCACTGCACCCACCAGCAAGTTCGGGTTAGGATCCGTGGAGTTAAAATAGGTCGAACCCTCCTTGCATTTAATAGCTTGGGGGTGATCCTTCACCGATGGGATGGAAGAGCCTCGATGGTGAATCTTTTGAGGGTACACGTCACTGTACCCAACCATGTACGACATTCCCTGGGGGTTTTCCCCTAGAATGTAATTAGCCTGTCGTTGAGCTATTTGCCTCAGCCGTGAAGGGGCAATGCTCACCTCACCGCAGTTGACAGTTTGGGATGATTTTTCTAGATAATTAGCATAGACAAGGAGGAGGAACGAAATGGTGGTGGCATGCTGCAAGTTGCTGCCACCAGGTCTATAGATAAGGCCACCGGGAGTGAACTCTATGTGGGAAGATGTCGACTCCGGTATCAGTGTGCACATGAAGCTGTCTGCCGATGCTCTGTATGACTGCAGAGAGTACATACTGCTCTCCAACACTTCCTGAACCAAAAAAATTTTACCTTGTTAAACTATATACAAATGCCATTGAGACATGTTTTATATTGCATTCATCACTCATGGTGTTTGTTTTTTCAACAAGTTGCGTTGGTATTAACCTTTGCAACGAGCACATTCAGGCCAGCGTGCTTGTTGTCCCATCCGAATTCATTGATGTTATCATCAGCACCCAGTGTTTTACCATTGTTTTGCAAGTAGTTGAGATAAGAATCATCCTGTGAAGCCCTCCTGAGCCATGCTGCTCCCCAAAGCAATTCATCCTTTCCATTCAATAATACAAGGAACCAAAACAATCAGACTATTTATTTATTCAGCAACATTAGTCATTATTTAATTTAGTGAATGAAGTATTCCATTCAATTCATGGGACTGTTTGGAAGCTCAATTACCTGATATCCATCGAAATCGCAGTAAAAGGGGCAGACACCATCTCTAATGTCTGAGTTATCACTATAAGCACCACGGTAATTATCTGCAAACTGAAAAACTCTGGAGGAGGTTCGCAACAACGTGTCAGCATATCCGGGATCAGATGATCTGAATGCCATCGAGGCAGCAGCCATTGCTGCTGCTGTTTCCCCAGCGACATCAGAGGCTGCATTGGGCGCAGCCACGGTGTACACTGTCCTGGCAGTGTCCATGTCTTCTGGTCTTTCCCAACAGTTGTGGTCAATAACTGGATCGCCTACCTGGAAATTTGTACACAGAAAGGTTTGATAATTTGTCAGCATTAATCAACTTCATCCAGTTGCAGTCAGCAGAATCAATTTTTAATTCAGCATGGCCTGATTGAACACAGGAGAACATGTCTGGATTCTGGAAATACGGAAAACCCAATTTACAGAATCCTAGTGGATTCTCAAACTAAATCCATTATTTATAGTTTTATGCTGTGGTTGTTACTCTAACAAGACAAATGAGACTTATCCTAAGATGCTTATTGAAAATTGAGCTTTGGCGCTTTCTTTGGCACGTTGAGGGGAGGGCTTCAATGGGTTGAATATATGTACAGTGGACCCAAAAACAAGCAAGGAAACAAGGAAATCAAAATTGCTTCGTTTCTTGGGTGCCACAAAACCAACGGTGTAGATTTATCCAGGGGAAGAGTTCCCATTAATGATGATTCATAGCAAGCATAGAAGATATATTTTGGTTGTTCATCTACTACCTTCTGTCTCCTTTCAACTGCCATTAACTATTTTTGTAACTGCACCCACCAATTCACGCCCCACTTTTTTACTCAATCAATTCGCACTGCTTAAATGCATACGGATTATATGTTTCCTTGGCTTGTTCAGTAGTAATTCAGAAGAAAAAACGCATAAATTCTCAAAATGTGAATGCGTGTCACTATATATATACATGTATCTGTAATCTACTATGTATGTATGAATGAATGTACCTGGACGAAAATACGGTCCGGCTGAGCAACCGTCTTGAGCAGATAATCCGTGGCCCACCTGATGGCGACCAGAGCGTTCCTCAGTTCCACCGGCGGCATCATAGCCCCGAATTCCACGACGCTCCAGGACAGCATTGTGGCGGTGAACGCCATGGGGAAATTGAACTTGACGTTGTCGCCGGCGTCGTAGTAGCCACCGGTGAGGTCCTGCGAGACCGTCCAGCCGTCGGCCATCCCGGAATTCCCGCGCCAGTTGATCCTCTGGTCAGGCGGAAGGTAACCGGAGCGCTGGCCCTCGAAGAACAGTATGGATTTGGCCAATGCATCGGCATAGTCGTGGTAGGCAAGCGCGGCAATGGGGAGTCGAACCAAAAGTATAAGAAAGAGCAGGAGGAGGAACTGTAGGGTCATCGTTGAAATTAAATGAAACCACCCCACCGCGCGGTGGTTTCAGTTGTTCGCCGTTAGAAAGGGTTAATTTCTAGAGTGTGTGCACTGCCCGTACAGTTAGTGGAGAAGTGGCTGAAAACAACACACACTTGAGACTTGCGACTTGAGACTTGGTGGGCTATATATTATATATATATATACACACACTATGGGAATGTTTGGGAGTCAGCAGATCCGCAAGCAGATAGCAGATTCGGAGAGAGAACTGTGAGATGATATGCTCTTCCTTCCAATATGCTATATACTACCAAATATGCTTGCTCCCAAACATACTCTATATATACTCCTATTTGTATTTAGTAGTGTGAGATCATACTAATAACAATACATACGCAGATAAAGTAGTGACTAATCACTATGCATAGAAAATAAATACTAGTAATACAACACAATCTGAATCTTTTTACTTTGAATATAGTAAGTAATAATAGTCCAAAATTGGAATTAAGTAGTAGTATATATTAAGATTTAAGGGAGTGATGAGTCTCAACAATGTAGGAGTAGTATTGTGTAGTTGCGTAGTAGAAGTAATTGATTGATTAATGAAGGAAGATTGGAATTTAGCAGAGCAAGAAGAGAGGATATATGTTGAGATGAGTTGCTGAAAAGGAAGATTTCAATTTCATAATAACTAGTATGTTGAGATGAGTTGCTGAAAAGCAAGAAGAGAGGATATATGAGTGAAAAGGAAGATTGTGAAAAGGAAGATTTCATAATAATAATAATAATAGGGCAGGCAGGCAGGTGCAGTTCAGGTTTGGAGTTTGGACGAAGAGTTAGCTCGAAATCACGGGTTGTGGGGAAAATTGGTTTGTAAATATAGGCGCCGACAGGGAGTTGTGTCTGCTCACTGCTGCCTCTTCAAATTCACATGTACTGCAACTGTCACACCATCCCCATCGACTGCCCTGATTTATCCTATATTTAATTCTTGTTTTCAGAAAATTACTTCATTTACATATTCATTATTTACATTTTATTTACATGTATTTTATTTTTTCAATTTTTATTTATTTTTTTTTGTTTTGTTTTTTTTGGGGGGTGGGGTGGGGGTGGGGTGGGGTGGGGGTGCATCAATTGATTTATGAATTATGAGGAGGGCCATGGAATTAATTATGGCCAATGGGAAGATTTAATTTTGGCCTACTTCAATTCTGTATTCCTTAAATGTTCCATTATTTAAGTTTGTGGAGAAAGCGACAAAATAAATACATATCTTTTGACAGTTTCCCTAAAAAATTGTTGTTGCGTACGTTTCGTTTAATAGTACTACTACTACTACAATGCAAGATATGGCCTTGAACATGTGAAGTAGTAGAATTTTTGTCCCTTTTAATGGAGTATTAAAATTTCGAGTAAAAAAAAAATACTATTAGACCTATATTTATTTCTAAGTAAAGGGCTTCTTTCGCATTCATCTTTTTTATTTATTGACAGCACACGGCTCCCACGGAAATTTTTGAAGGTACTAAGCCAGTAATTAAGCAAAATGTTATGGTGTTGAACATGTCAAGATCACTAGAGTTGATTTTTGTAACCCTTCTTTTTAACACGTAGTACTATTGTACTATTGAGTTTTATCAAATGGTACTTTATTTAACAATTGCATAACTCATCGAATCTCTCTTGAATAATGAATGTGTGGTTGGGATTTCACAGCAAATTGATGAAGCTCTCTTCAGCCTTAGCCGTAATTGGACTGGGAAACATTGGGGTCTTCTATGGAATATCTGGTGCGCACGTAATGGCATTTGTTTCAGGGGGGAAGCCACATCTGTCCACTCCATTGTCCGCCAAGGTCGCTGTCTTGGTGAGAGTATTGATAGGGTTTTCTTGAAGCTCCCTAGAAGGATCAATGTCAGATTGGTCGTGTGGAATCCCCAAGACTTTCATGGGACGGTGCTTCATGTCGATGGAAGCTCTTTGGGTAACCCAGGACGCGCCGGCTTTGGAGGAGCTATTCGTGACTCTGATGGGCAGTGGATTGAGGGTTTTGCTGGCTCTGTTGGGTTCGCTTCTACTATTATTGCAGAGCTTCATGGTATTTGGAATGGGCTCAAAAGGCTCCACGAGAGGGGAATACACCATGCTTGTTGCTATTCGGATTCTCTTGAAGCTCTTAGACTCATTCGCACGCCGGTTGCTCCTGACCACTCCTTATTTCCATTACTTATGAATATTGTAGATCTCTTGGATTCTCATTCCGGGTTTAGTTGGCATCACATTTTACGTGAAGGCAACTCTGTGGCAGATTGTTTGGCCAAACGGGGAGCGCGTATGGAACAGTTTTTCACTTCGTGGGCCTTTCCTCCTGATGACGTGCGGACTTGTTTGTCTTCGGATGCGGCTGGGGTCTTCTACCCCCGAGTCTAGTTTTCCTCCTTTCTTTTTTCATTTCCCCCTCCCCTCCTTCTGTAGTATTTTTTTTAGTTTTTCTCATTTGCCGACGCTTAGTGCGTCCTTTCACCAAAAAACAATTAAACAATCCTCCAATAATAAATGCATCATCATTCATATTAATTAAACAATGATACTAATAATGTATTCAACATTCGTTTAACACGGTATACAACTTTCCATTCACATTTAACAACTGTATTGAAGCCATTCAACACACGTTGATTTTTTTTTTAAATTTTTTATTTCTAAATACTATTTACTCGAAGTCATCGTACTTTGTGATTTCAAATAATAATTATAATCAAAATATGGATATTTCATATTTTCATTTGAATCTTGATATTCCACCTCATTAAATTTAATGAAACATGAATGTAATTTTCAAATTAACAAGATGTTTGGAAACGAACGGATTTACTAGCAGATATCGGATGTGCGGAGCATATTATTGTTTCATGATTTTCTCCCCATCGGCTCTCTTCCAAATTATGAAGTATATGTTGCTTGTGATCAATTGTGATTTGCGACTTGTGAGTTCTGTAATGTCGTATTGTACCCGTGAAACCTTGGTGGTGGTGGAAATAAAGGTCGTCATCGGCCAAATCCAATATATACCCATTCTTGTGCCATTCATAAAAGACAAAAACTACAAATTAAATTCAAATGCGTCCACAGCCATGTGAACCACTACTACACAAATTATATTGTATCGCCATTTTCATTTTTATTGAGCAAAATTTCATATTTTTCTGTTTTCAATATTGATCGAATATCATCAAGTTTTATTTTTATATGTCATTGGGACTCTATACCACTCTAAGTCTACGACTACTGGTAACAAAAATTAATGTTGTTTCCAAAATAGATATTAAAAAAATTATAAATGATATCATATATTTTTATTTAGAATATAAAGAGTTTATTAAAAAAAAATGCTTTTAATTTCCACTTCTCAAAAATTACTTTGGATGTAGGAGTATTTAGTAAGAAGAGCAATTTAGAAATTGCTTTTTACTTTGTGCATGTGTGTGTGTGTGTGTGTTTTTTTTTTTCTTTCAATAAATCCACTCAAACCACCCTTATTTGGTCACATGTGTGTGAAACCATCATCCCCTATAATTACTAGCTACTCCTATAGGCATTTCATCGAATAGTGAGTAATGACATTTTCTTTGCCCACCATGCAAAACTGTCGTGAGTGAGGATAAGGAAATTCCAAATTTCTAAGATGGATATGGATATAGTAGTAGTACAGGAGTAGTAGTATTTAATTTCATTGCCTCTTTGTAAACATTGAGGCGAATATAATGGAGAATAAAGTTTTCTTGTGTTTCTCACCTCGCCCTATATCACCAAACTAATGATGAATGTTTTTTTCTTTCGCCTGTTAGTATTTACTACTTTTGATGATATCCTTGAACTGCAAAATTGTTAAAGAATATGCTTTGGTTTCTTTTTCACTGAACCAATAAATAAGCAAAGGCTAAAGAATCTGCAGCATTGGCGCGCGTGGTTTGCTGACAAAAGTAGTAGGCTTCTTTTTATTGTTCATTGATTACTAGTACTATTACTTTAAACACTCTAAAGTACTACTAGTAGTATTACTCAGTAGGAGACTAGGAGTACCCCGTAATTCTTGATATGTACTGTAGTAATTTTGCAGAATGACTTGTTCCCACAACAACTGCAGGCCTCTTTTCTAGGACCACATCCACAAGCTACAGCTACCTTACCTCCATCCTGATCCATATACATATACTACTATGAACTATTTACTAGTGGTATACTATATGATTTTGTATGTTTGTCTATGTTGACATGTGACCCTTTTTTGTGTTTTTTTGGTTGGTTGGTTCGTTGAACCAGAAGAGAACAAGGTTGCCCTTGACTTAGAAGAGCACAGGGTTTGAAACGTCGATTGCTACTTCATTAGAGGTAAAACCAGAAAAATTGATCCTCAAGCTTGATCGAATGGAGTAACTTAAGCTAAACACAGATACACTTAAACATTTCATGTCAACTGTTAATTTTATTGTATACTCTACAATGCAACTTGGATGCTTGAGTTAGTTGAGACTTGAGAGTATTAAATGAGATCATAGGTCCTACCGTCTGTCACTATGTCAGCGCTCACATTCTAATGTTATTTCTTGTACGGCCTTTTGAAAGAAGCTGCTCACTCTATGGAAAATATGTTTCCAACTTTCATTAAACATGATTACTTCTAATGACCTGATGCGTGTAGATTAAAATAGAAAAACAAAAACAAAAGACCCACAACAATTACAACAAAACGTAGTGCTTTACAACCTTATTCGAATTCCTCATGGGATTGGTTTTCAGGTCAAAAACCAAGTGGATTTTCTTAGTTAGAATGGTAGTACTTGTCTCGAAAAACAAAGAACAGCATTGCAAATGAGATCATATGCATCCATCCTTCACTGTATCTTCATGTTTCTCTTTAACACACACACACACACACACACATATTTTTCTCACATTAACCCCAAGGCTTGAAGAAACCAGAAATCATTTCCGGGGCTCAGGGTCATTTCACTGTCTGTTCAAGAATTCCACAATCAATGAACTCAATACCAAATCCTAGTTTTCAGGAATAATCAAGGAAAGAAGAAAAGAAACTAGCACAAATATGCATTCCCACCATTGCCCTTGCCTATGTAAATAAGACAATAACTCATCACGTTCGCAGACGTTCACGTTCATACCAAGTCAAAGTGATTACCACATTTACCACAATTTAAATGCCGGTGGCATTTACACAATGTCTTCAAGGAGAGTCCAATGAAGCCAAATCACAATTAATTCAAAAGTGCAGCAAGTATTTCAGAAGTTCATCCTCCGTCTCAGCTCATAATATTGCATTAATATTACATATTGCAAAATTATTTTAGTACCTTCTAGGGAAGCGGTCCATGAACCTCCCTGATGGGCATTCATATGCCAGGTGTCCTCTTCCCCCACAGTTGTGGCATATGGTCATTGAAATGCAATCCCTGCTCATATGACCTATCTGGTGGCAGCTCCGGCATACAACATCCCGGAATCCACCACCACGGGCTCCACCACCCCTATCTTCCAGCATGTTGGCCTTTGGGCAGTCTCTGGCCACATGCCCAGAGACGTTGCACGAATTACAAACCGGCTCGTTCTGACAGTCACGAGCAAGATGACCGGTTTTCCTGCAGTTTTTGCAGGCCTTTTCATTGGTGCAGTCTGCTGCCATGTGGCCTTGCTTGAAGCAGTTATTACACAACCTCAAATCACCAGGAGGCAACTGAGGAGCGGTGCAGTCTCTGGCTCGATGTCCTGCCTTTCCACAAGTGTGGCAAATCCCCTCATTTGGACAATTTCCAGCCATGTGTCCAGGTTCTCGACAGTTCCAGCAGAGTGATTTCGTTGAGCATTCTGATGCAATGTGCCTGATCACAACTCAAGGATGAATACAGGGGAATGCATAACAGCAAAAAAAAATCTGCCAGCACAAAAGCTGGATCACCATTGAGAAATATACATAAGTAGGAAATGATATGTTAAAAGAATTTCTAAAGTAGTTATGGATTTATAGGCTCAGCAAGGAAGGATGGGAACACAAACAGAGGCAACATACAAATAGAGACATTCCATAGATGGCAGTCCACCAGTGCACTGTGCACCAACCAACAACCAAATGTAAATGGGGGCAGCAATATGTTGCACAAAAACCAAAAATTCACCAAAAATTTCATGGGCATTAAATAATACTACTTCACATACCCAGGAAGACCACAATTGTGGCATATGGCAACATTGGGGCATTCTCTAGCAAAATGGCCAGGCCTTTTACAGTTCTTGCACAAACCACTCTGACTGCAAACAAACAACATGCACAATGATAAGGCAAGAAGTAATCTTCATAAAACAAAGTAATATCCAAATTCCAATAATACTGCAGCACAGGGAGAACAAGCACCATACAACTACAAACTAGTTCAGAGAATTATCTCCTCATTTTCAGTTTTCCTACGCTAGCAAGTATAGCATAATTCCAACAGAGCTTGAATTAGAACGCAAAAACTCAAACATGTATATATGAGTTTAATCATGTTGGCTAAATCAAAATCCAAGGTACATGAGTTTAATCAACAGGGAAAATGGATATGGTTTCCTCAAAAGAAAATACATAAATGGATAAATATAGGCAGACCAAATAACCTGAAGCCTCGTCTGGAATCCCGTCTGTATGGTGCATCACGATAAGAATGCCGCTGTGAGCGGGCCTTGCGATCCATTGGGCTCCTGCTTCTGCTCCTGCTTCTACTCCTGCTTCGACTCCTGTTGTCTGAGGTCATTTTCCAAACTATCCAAATCTACAAAACCAACACCTACATGCAAATTATCAACAACACCACAGCTCCAGCCACCTCCCTGTCCACTACAACCACAAACCCAAGACCATGTCAATAAGTCCGACAATTCTTCGCTGCCCTTCATGATGTAAACACCAGTACCCCTCACTACTATCAAGTTTTCAGCAAACAATGCCACCACATTTCAATTATTTAATGTCAAAGCCAGCCCCATTTTTTCTCAGATATAAACATACTGTAGCAACCACATCCACTGGATTTGAGCACCTCAACTATAAACAAGTCACAACAAGATATATCAGCCAAAATTAACGACAAGCAGCAGACTATCCACCATATTTGTACCCTCTGTTTTTCTTTTCACCAGGTTTTCCGCTACACTGCATCTGGGGATGATTGATGATAAGAAATGAAGAGGATGAAAGGAACAAAGGTAAACAAAACTATTTAGGGACAGTGAAACAAATCAAAACACTTGTGGATATAGTGTGTAGATATATAAAGATTAAGTGGTACATACGAAGTAGCAATCGTTGTTCCTTTATTATTCAAATACAATATCAGATAATGCTGTATTTGTACCAGTTTCTTTCCATCCATATGAGATTACATCTAGCCACATCAATATCAAGAAGTATCAGGATACACTGTCTATGATTACCAATACCAATAACAACAACTGAAGTTAAACAGAGAAACACAAAAGAGAAAGAAAAACCAAACTGACAACCATGCAATACTTTTGAGTATAAAAGTAAAACATCACAACCCAAATGAGAGACCGGAGAATGGTAAGAAATCGACCCGATTAAGAGAAACCAACGATGGTATTCAACAAACATACATTGAGAAATCAACAGATTACAAAACCATCACTAATCAGTCATGATAGAAATTTCTGCACTGCATATAATATCTTCTTCCTTGTTTCCTATTTCTCACTATAATCCAAGTTACAAGGACAAGAGCCAGATGGCCCGAGTTTGAAAACTTAGTCAACTCTCCCAAACTGAGGGCTAGAACACCGCCCCCAAAATTTCTCTCGGACATAGAATGCAAGGACTTGATAAAGAAATTATACCACAAAACAAGGAGAAAAAATCAAATGAGAAAAAGAAAATCAGCAAACGAAGCGTAACCTCACTAAATCTAAAATTCTAGCCAAAAGCTCAATTGACTCCCAAACCTGGCCATCACATAAATTCACCATCGAATCACTACAGATCTGGAACCCACTTTAACATGTGAGTGCCATACACAGAACAGCAAATTCAAACGAAACGGTATGAAAGAAGACGAAGAATGAAAGCCCAAATCAGAACTAACCTTCAAACATAGAGTACGATTCTTACACTCGTACAGAAATGAATTCGAGGGAAAAAACAAAAAAAAACAAACAAAAACACAGAGATGCAGGAGATACCTGCTATGACGGATAGTGGATAGGCGTTCGCAGTCCGGGCGCTCACGCGAAGAATCGCCGTTGAATGAAGAAATTTTGCAACTTTGCCTTACACCCTTTAGAGCCTGTTTGGATTGGCTTTTTTCCAAGTGCTTTTGGCTTTTGCTTCTGCCAAAAGCACCTTTTGAAGGAAAAAGGGTGTTTGTTTTGGCTTTTTAGAAAAAGCAAAAGCACCTCGAAAAGCTGCAAAAGTGCTTCTGGGAGAAGCAGCTCAGGTGGTGCTTCTCCGAAAAGTAGAAGCCAAAAGCACCTAGTAATGTGTGCAGAGTCATAAATGCCCCTATTAATTTATTTATATTACACTATAAATATATACTATCATATATAAATAGCATATCCTTTTTGGTAATTTACACATTTCAAAAGCACTTTTCACTTTTATACATCCAAACACACTATTGAAAAAAAGCTGCTTTTTAAACATTCCATCCAAACACAAAAGTTAGCTGCTTCTGCTTTTGGCTTTCACTTCTGCTTCTGCTTTTGGCTTCTGCTTTTTTTAAAAGCCAATCCAAACGGGCCCTTAGTTTATTGTCGTTTGTCGATCGAATATGAGCATTGATCCATGGGCTGGAATTGAGATGAGCCCATTAAAGCCCAACATTAGGCCCAAGCCTGAGGTGATTATATGTCCATTATAAGCCCAGTACTGAGACCAATACGTCCATTAATAATATACTTTATCTTCGTGTTCCGCTTTCTGCACATAACGGAGCTTTTGCCTTGTTTCTAACAAAAACCCCATTATCTCCCACCAAGAAAATGAGGAAACGATAAATCCGTTTAGTTTCGATTGGCGATTGCCAAAACCCTCCCGCCTCTCGGAGAAGATTTCATCAATCGCGTGAATTAAACGCTTTGGTGTTGTACGGAGAAAACCTAGGGTTAGGGTTTGGAACAAGGGAAAGAAAGAAAGACGATTGGATTCTCATGGGGGATGGCGAAGCATCTTTGTCTGACGGGATGAATAAGTACGATGAACCGGTAACAGAAGGTGAAGAATTGGAAATTTCTGGAATGAAAGGCGAATTGCAATGCGAGTCGATTTCGGAATTGGGCGAATCGAGTCCAAGTGTCGGCGGAGAAAGTAACGGAGCCGTGTCGTTAGAGGATAAGGCTGTGGTTACCGAAGGTGGAAAAGTGAGCACTTTGGATAATAATAATGGTGTGGTGGGGGACTCGGAAGTTGTTGTGGAGCCTATTGGGGGAGAGGTGATGGGAGAAGAAAGTGGAAGTGGGATGATTTCTTTGCTAAGTGAGGTCCCGCTTCTGCAATCAAAAGCCGAGGAGGAGACCGAGCTGGTTGATAATGCGAAAGGGGATACCGTTGTTACTGATACAGGAGATGCACCAGCGGCAATCGGTGAGTTGCATGCAGGTTCTGTTGGGAATGGATTAGTTATCTACACAGAGCACAAGAAGAAGGCTGAAGTCGAGATTTCATCAGGAGCTGAAGCCAATCTGGAAGAAATTGTTTGTGACGAAAGAAATGAGCCATTTTCTTCCGAGGCAGATTACTCAGCCATAGTTTGCACGAAGGTGGAGGAATTGGTTGCCGATGGGGGCAGTGATCAAGAGTTCTCAGATGTGAAAGAGGATGCTAGAAGGGATGAATTGCCGGCATTGAAGGAGGAAACGGGGGCATTGGACAATAAATCGGACACGGGCATGGATGTAGTAAATAATGCGGAGACAGTGATGAAAGGTGATGAAGCAGATAAGGTGAGGATTGATGTCCTGGCAAATGAGCCCGAAGTTGGGGCTGTTGAAAAACCTTTTGGTGTCAAAGAGGAGAAAACTGACCCTATGATCATCGAGGAGATATCGCCACCTGAAGTTAGATCAGAGGCTCATATAATAACTGGGGTTAGTGCTTCTAAATTTAATAGCAGTGAACAAGAGCAGGTTTGGAACGAGGATAACGTTCATAGTGATGTGAAATGTGAGATTACTGAGGATAGAAAAGAGGCGCCTGATGAGAGTTTGATATCCGAAACCAAGATGGTTGAGCAGGAGGTGACAAGAGATAATTTAGATGTACATGTGAATGTGCCTGAAAATTTGAGGGATATAGATGTGAAAGAAGGAGCTCCAGCTGAGGATACCGCTACAGAAATGATGGTTGGAATGGAATTGGAGTTGAAACGGAATGTCGTGGAGGAGGAAAATCGGTTGGGGGATCTTGAAGCGGAAACTGAAGCAGGAAGTGAGGAGGATGCTCATAAAATCCCAGAGATGGATGGCACAATGCAGATGGAGGAAACAATTGATAGCGTCTTAGATGAGGATGGAAACATGGAGAATGATGAGACAGCAAGTGGTGTGGATGAACCTAGTCAGGATATCTCTGATTCTCCTGCTGCCCTGCAAGATGATGAAGAAGAGGCAATGGTTCCTGAAGAGGAGGCAGGAGCACAAGACACTGAAATGGAGACTGAAACAGATATTGCTGATTCAGGTAAAACATCCGGAGGGAAGCGGAAAAGGGGGAAGTCATTGAAAAGTGCACAAATATCCAAGAGCATAGCAAAATCTTCATCAAGGAGGACAGTGGGTGAGGATGTTTGTTTCATTTGCTTTGATGGTGGGGAGCTTGTGCTATGTGACCGCAGGTTTGCTTTCATTTAATAGTGAATTATTTGTTGTCATTTGTTATTGCTAATTAGTTCCATTTCTTTAATTGTGTTCTCAGATATTGCACCAAGGCATATCATCCTTCATGTGTCAATAGAGATGAGGCATTTTTCAGATCTAAAGGCAAATGGAACTGTGGTAAGTTTTTCTAGTCTATCCAAAAATACATGCATAACTCTTTAGTATTCTATTTCTTGCTCAAATACTTTTGCTTTATGATTCAGCTGTACCAGCTGGCAGAAAGCCAGAAACATTGTTCTATCGATAGGGTTTAAGCCATTTGTTGTGATAACAGCTGTATTTGGTTGGATTTAACTATTGCATTGTGGAGTAGCTGCATGAACATGGTACATTGTTGATGCGTTTGTCTTTGTGATGGTTGTGGGTGACTTTTTTTTTTAATTTTAAAGCAGATATCTTATGTTCAACTGAGAAATCCATTAAGATAGTCTTCTTATCGTTGTGTCTTTTACTTGGTTTTCTTTTCTGAGCAACATTGTCATTGGTTTCTTGGTAATGTAATTTCTGGAGTTTTGGTTGCATGTTTAGAGTAAGTTTGATTTCATGATATGGCATTCCATTTCGCACCATTGACATTTTTATTGTTCTCAGGTTGGCATCAGTGTAGCATTTGTGAGAAAAATGCAAGATATATGTGCTATACATGTACATTCTCCTTGTGCAAGAATTGCACTAAAGATGCAGTTATCTTATGCATCAGAGGAAAAAACAAAGGTTTCTGTGAGACCTGCATGAAAACTGTTCAGCTTATTGAGAACAACGGGCAGGGGAATGAAGATGTATGTAATTCTGTATCTCTCTCTCTCTCTCTCTCTCTCTCTCTCTCTCTCTCTCTCTCTCTCTCTATCTATCTATCTATCTATCTATCTATCTATCTATGTGTGTATATGTACCAATGCACACCTAACATATTATTTTTGTTATGTTTTTTTATTTACCTTTGGATGATATTCTAAACTGTCCCTTCTTCTCTTGAATGCAGACTCAAATAGATTTTGATGACAGAAGCAGCTGGGAGTATCTCTTCAAGGACTATTATACCGAATTAAAAGCTAAGTTAGCACTTACATCAGCTGATATTGCAGAAGCTAAAAATCCATGGAAAGGAGCAGACATGTCTGGTCCCAACAAACAAGAACTGTCTGAAGGACAGGCTGATGCGAACAATGGAGGGTCTGGTTCAGATGATTCTGTTGAGAACACAGAACGTATAAGACCTAAAAGGAGAAAGACGAGGAAACCATCCAAACCTCTAAATAAAGAAAAAGGATTGGTCAGTACTGCTGGTGCAGATGGGAAAAAAGCAATTTGTTTATCTGGTAGCTCCAGTTGGGCATCAAATGAGCTACTTGAATTTGTTTCACACATGAAAAATGGCGACACATCTGTACTCTCACAATTTGATGTACAAGCTCTTTTGCTTGAGTATATCAAAACAAACAAACTGCGTGATCCACGTCGGAAAAGTCATATTGTATGTGATGCAAGACTTGAAAATATATTTGGTAAACCTCGTGTTGGACATTTTGAAATGTTGAAACTTCTTGAATCCCATTTTCTTGTAAGAGATGAGCAGAATGATGATGTTCAGGGCAGTGTTGTTGACACTGAAAATAACCAGTTAGAAATTGATGGAAACACTGACTCCCTTACCAAGACTGTGAAAGATAAGAAACGTAAATCACGCAAAAAAAGTGGCAATCGGGGACCTCAGTCCAATCTTGATGATTATGCGGCTGTTGACATGCACAATATTGGTTTAATATACCTGCGTAGAAAGTTGATGGAGGACCTACTTGAAGATGCTGAAACATTTCATGATAAAGTTGTTGGAACATTTGTTCGAATAAGGATTTATGGTAGTACCCAAAAGCAAGATTTGTATAGATTAGTGCAAGTTGTGGGTAAGGACATTCTTTTATTATGTTACCGCCAAACTGGAATTGTGTGTCTTTAATAGAGTATTTCTTTTGGTAAACCTTCTACACTATCCTCCTACCCTGTAGTTGCCAAAATGGAATAAAATAAAATAGTGCCTTAACACAATTGCTTTGCCTTGTATTTTGTTTGCAGGCACCAGCAAAGCAGCAGAGCCATACAAACTTGGCAAGAAAACCACTGACATCATGGTGGAGATACTAAATCTAGACAAGACTGAGATAATATCCATGGATACAATTTCAAATCAGGAGTTTTCAGAGGTAAATGTAGCTAATGGTACCTACTTCCCTCACCAGCACTCAACTTTGTTATCTAGATGGAAACTCCTCCCTTGTTCTGCTCGGCTTCTTCCCCAAATGAGAACTTGATAGAGTGTGAGAACTGAGTAAAACTCCTCAAATTGATAAAGCCTACTTTGATTACAAGTTTGGAGTTGTAGAAAAACACTAGCCTTCATTTATTCTGATTGAATAGGTCTTATTTTTATTAAGAATTATCAACCATTTTGAAATTCATTCATTAAGCATTGATCGGATGGATATTGTTAGGAAGACGATAGATATGAGGAGCCAATTGGTTATGGGTGGAGTGGCCTACGTTCATATAAACAAGGAGACATCCCAACATATAAGCGATGTGGGACATCTTAACACCCCTCCTTGAGATGATATTCATCTCGGAAATGACTAGATACCTAAATGGGTACCCATGGCTCTAATACCATGTTAGAAAGACGATGGATGCACGGTTCCAACATGAAATCAATTGGTTATGGGTGGAGTGGCCCATGTCCATATAAAGGGGCATTCCAACATATAAGTGATGTGGGACATTTTAACATATATGAACTGGTGTCGGCACTTTCCATGAATTTAAAAGATTCTAAGAATAAATTTATTATTTCGAAAGTACTTTTTTGGATTTCTTTGTGTTTCAAAATAATAAGATCAATTGATATTGGAGCCAAACCTCAACAAGCTAATTTGATGATTCTCTGCCTAATGCATGAAACCCTTATGGCATGTGTTTATTCCTTTTGTTTTTACCTGTCACAGGAGGAATGCAAGCGCCTTCGCCAGAGTATCAAGTGTGGACTTATCAGTCGACTGAGTGTGGCAAGTACACATGAATTTTAATTTTGACCCACTTGTGTATTTCTTCCTGAGGAAGTAATTATGTGGTTTGTAGGGCGAGATTCTTGACAAAACCATGGAACTACAAGCAGCCAGAGTCAACGATGTATGTAACTCTCCTTCTGAGTTTTTTAAACTGCAATAAATTAAAAGAATTGGAACAGAATCTATCATTCATTGCTGTCAGACACAAGCTTTATTATTCTGTTCCCATGAGTAGTGACAGAAACTTAGGTTAGTGTGGATTTTGTAACTGGCTAGAAGTTGCCCTCATAATGTGAGGGGCTTTTGTGTGGTGGTTGATTTTTTCCCGAATTAAAAAATATTTAGATTTTCTCACATGAAAAATTTGGTATTCTTTATTTAGAATGCCTAAACTTTGTATGATAGCATTTTGGGAGCTTCTTAACCTTCTTTTCTGTTGTATTTATCATTACTGGGACATTCATTTCTAGTGCAGTTATTATCTGGTTATCATTATCTAGAAATAAATTTTTCAAAATTGTGGAAACTTTTGCTGGGGGACTGTAAATGATGCTGATGGGTGTCATTCACTACTGATTTAACCTGATGTCATCTGTTTTCACATGCTTGCCGTGACTATTACCTATGATGATTGCTCCTTGATCTAGTTCAGCTGTACACCAAACAAAAACAATCAGTATCAGCTTATCAGGAGGAAGTTTAGGGTTTCCTAGTGGAGTTGCATTATAGGCTAATGCATTGGTTCATATATTGTTTTGATGCCCATAAAAGGGTCTTTTATTTCGCATTGCTTGCATTAGAATCACATGTCATGGTGCACCGCCTGTCTTGGTTCTAGGTTATGAATCCTAGGTGCCATATCCACTCATGTAGGTCATTCTAGACAGTGGTTTCTCTTACATGTTTGTGGGGAAATGTATCATTTCAAATCAAATCTTCTGGAATTTCTCGCCCATTCTTGGCCCAACATTCATGATTCGTCCCTTAAAATTTGAAGAACATGACATTTGGGTTGTACGGTGTTAGCTGCTTTGTTACTTGTCTTCATGTGTGAGAACTGCTTCCCGTCTTAATTTAATCCAATAAATTTTTACTTTTACTTCAGGAAATACATCATTCTCATATTCCTATTTTGAGACCAAATCAATGGAAATTCTCTTAAAGAGGCCATTTTACTAACAATAAAATGCACAGGCTTTTCATTAGTAGCCTATGAAAATTGGCACTCATGTGTGCAACATATTGTGTTGACAATAATAGGATACTCTTACGTTGATTTGCTGAATGTGTGGAGAAGTAGATAAGCTTCAACTTACACCGACTTATTTAGCTCCCAGAGGCAGATTTAACATAGTACAAGAATGCTAGATTCCTTCAGCTCTTTACCAGTGATGTCTTGCCTACTGAATTGTGTCAAGCAGATTTAACATAGTACAAGAATGCTAGAAAAATCGCAATTGGATTTGTGCTTAGATTCCTTCAGCTCTTTACCAGTGATGTCTTGCCTACTGAATTGTGTCAATTATCTTGTCCTATTTTTGAAACATTTGACTTCTCTCTACCTTCAACTCTGTCTTATCACTTTTCTGGTATATTTGTTATCATCTCTGGTGAAAATGATGAATGAAGTATTTATCCATCTCATTGTGCTTATGTCTTGATGTTGTCATGTAGTGGCTGGAATCGGAAACTCTGAGGCTAAGTCATCTTCGTGATCGGGCCAGTGATTTAGGACGTCGGAAAGAATATCCTTGTATTCCATTTGAGTTCTTACTTTAGTTTATTATGCCTTACGAAAGCCTAGCATTTGGTTGTTTTTAAATTGTGTTATGTGGCATCAATGTCTTGAACCCTCGGATGAATTTGATTTTTTTTTTCCTTTAATTGTTTTTCATACTGCATGCATGTCCTGCAAGCAAGGAATGTTGTCGACATAAGATCATTTGTTGATTTTTGCTACTGTTCTGCTTTTCCGAGATGGCCAGAAAACTATGTTAAGAATTACATATACTCCCTCCCTCCATATTTTTATATAAGAAACAAACTGTTTTTGCATTTTTTTGTCTTGAAATATAAGAAATAACACTGTAATTATTGCATATTTAGTGTGTATTTCACTTTTATTGTCCTTGCTAAAAAAGTGGAGTGATTTTGGACTTGAAAATTTGCATAATTAAGTACTTCAACTAAAAAAGAGGTGATGATATTGATTATAATGATTTGGCGGTTTCTTTCTTTTATAACGTTATGGAGGGAGTATAATGGAACTTCTGAAGTGTTTTATCATATGTGAAATTTTAAAGTGGTTGCCAACTCAGAACAATTTTCATTTCTGCATAGATCTTGCATTTCTTTTCGATTGTCATGCTTCTCTTAAATTTATACTTTTATCATTATGAAGCTATGCAATATTATTCACAAATTTTCAATCTGTAAAAGATGCATCCTCCACTTGTTAAGTGCTATTTTTCATTGTGGGTGTCCATCCTTGACTCTTCTTTTCACGCTTAGAGAATGTGTGGAGAAGTTAAATGTTTTGAAGACCCCTGAAGAGCGTCAGCGTAGACTAGGGGAAATCCCGGAGATACATGCAGATCCAAAGATGGATCCCAGCTATGAATCAGATGATGATGATGGAAATGAAATTGAGGACAACAGCAAAGGTTTCTTTCAAAGTATTTTCAGGCGTTGCATCTAATATGTGAATGACCATTGCCTGACTAACTTATTTTTGCTACTTACAGATACTTTCTTAAAACCGAGAGGCTCTGGTTTTAGCCGGAGAGAGAGAGGACAGATCTCCCCTGGAAGAGATAATTCTCTAAAAGATTCAAGGGGTGCTGCTACAAAAGTTTCGACTAAAAATTTGGAACCAAGTAGAAACCCTTCTGGAATTAATTATTCTAGTAATTCAAGTCATACTGGTGACGTGGGAAATGAAAAATCTTGGAATATGGAAAGGGAGAAAGCGACAAAAGAATCCTACAATATAGAGAAGAGGAATTCTGTAAATAACTCTGAGACTGCTGAAAGGGCTCAGCGCAGCACAACACGATCTGAATCATTTCCTGGTACATCAGCATCCTTGCAAGTACCGTCATCAGCTGGAGTAGAAGAAACTGTGGTGAAGGTTAATGAATCAGAAAAGATGTGGCATTATAAGGATCCTTCTGGGAAAGTTCAAGGACCGTTTTCTGTGATGCAGTTGCGAAAATGGAACAACACTGGTTACTTCCCTGCTGATCTAAGAATCTGGAGGATGACAGAAACACAGGACAACGCCATACTTCTATCTGATGCACTGGCTGGGAAATTTCCAAAAGAGTCACCGGCTGTAGCTGATATACTTTCTGCCATTAATACTCTGCGTGGTTCACATACCTTGGCTGAACTTTCTGGCAAGACTTCAGGAGCTTCCTTGCAGCAAGAGAAGGAGAGCTCAATCATAGATCAGAAGTCTGGAACACTATCAAACTTGCCTACTGAAAATTGGCGTAGGAATGAAAGCCTACCTTCTCCTACCCCAAAACAAAATACTGCAGCTCTATCTGGAGTAGAAGGGGGGATTCCTGCTGGAGTTAGTCAATCACCTGGCATTAATGGAGTGCTTCCATCTCCTACTGCTATTGTACCTAATACTTTGATTCATTCGTCTACTGCATCGATTTTGGTTTCTGTTCTTCAGAATGCTGCTGCTGCTGCCTTTAGTCCAACTCCTAACTCTCAGCAGGGGAGCCTTGCGGCTTCTGCTGTTTCTCTGCAAACCCAATCAAATATGACAACTGACCCACAAGCAGTGATGACGCCTGGTCACATGCCTGCTGCTGTCCAGCCAATTCAGAATAATGTTACAGGTCAAAATCCTCAGATTGATGCTCTGGGTTGGGGCGGTGGTACTCCGCCTGGGCAGCCGCAGGCTTATGGTTGGAATGCCTCTAGCATTCAGAGTTCAGCTGGAAATTTTGCAAACTCGGGGAACCCAGGGTTCCCCCCTGATGTTTGGAAACCACCAACACAGGGGAGCCAACCAGACATGCCGCCTCCTGCCGCACCAAACATGTCCTGGGGAATGGGCATGGGCATGGGCATGGGACCAGCAGATAACAGTAATTCTATGGGAGCGATGCCTGAAAATCCCAATGTCGCCTGGGGTCCAATGCAAGCTAACCCAAATATGGGATGGGGAAATATGGCGACAGGAAACACAAACATGAACTGGGGACCTGCTATGCAAGCACCACCTCCAGGAAATACGACAGCTTGGGTTGCTCCAACAGGAAATACTGCTGCTAACATGCAAGGTATGATGCCTGCGAATGTAAATCCTGTCTGGAATGTAAGTCAGGGTTGGAGTGCCCCGACATCTCAAGTACCAATGCCCAACAATGGGTGGGGCGGGCCACCTGGTGGCCCGGCTCCTATGGCTCAAGTCCCATCTATTCAAGGGAATACAAACCAAGCCCCACAAGGGTGGGTTGCGCCACCGCCACAGCCACAGCCACAGCCACAGCCACAGCCACCACCACAGCCTCCTGCTAACCAGGGCTCATGGCGTGGTGATCAAAACAATAGCGGTAGGCAGTTTTCAGGCCACAGAGGTGGTCGGGGTCATTCTGGCTACAGTAGTGGTGGTGGAAGACCTTGGAATAGACAATCATCGTTTGGTGGTGGTAGAGGAGGTTCAAGGCATTACGAGAACCGTGGGGAGACCGCTTGTCCTTACCTTGCAAAAGGCCGTTGTCGGAAGGGTGCGGGGTGTGATTATCTACATTCTTAAAGCTAAAAAATTCGTAGGTTTTGATCCCAGGCTAGTAAACTGCTCTTATTTTTCACCATTGAATCTAATCCTTTTGCCTAGACGTTGTATGACAAAGGTTCTTTTGTGCAGTTTTTGTGGGATCCTCCATATGCAGTTTAGCACTATTTATGTTGCAGCCTTGCAGGGGTTCCCTTTCTTCATATATTTAGCTTCAATGGCATACTAGATGAGTTCACTCGTGCTTTTAGATCATATATATATGTGATAGGATTTAGTAATATTTTAATAATGTATAGACTTTAATATTTTACTGTTGTTAGTAGAATTGTCCAACTTTATCGCTTAAAAGCGGGGTTTGGAGTCGGGCTGAGTTACATGGTATATTCTTAATGGTCTTCGCCGGCTCAGGTTACTTAATGTGCAAGAAGCTGTTTGTTATTGTGATTCTAAAGAGGTGTGTCTGTCTGTCCATGTTATTGTTGATTCTAAAGAGAGGCAATTAGAACCACCCACCGCACCGCGTTGGACAATAGAGAGCTAAAGATCACATGAGGTTGCCACTAATCAGCCCCATTAGGGAGATTCTTCAAAGTTCATTACAGGGAGGGAGGGTTCAAGTTAAGTTGCAGATCGACTTTTGCACGTACTGATTGATGAACACTGACTCTTTCACGGTCTGAACCTTTCCTCTTGATGAGATCATAATTGTGTTCCATTCATGCTGTACATGCTGATGCTGCGGCCACTGTTTAACCCATATGCTACTATGTGTCTAGTCTCTCTAATTTTTATTTTATCTCCCCCTTCCCTTCTTTACATTTTCTTCTTCAGGCAATAAGCCTATAAAAAACTTCTTGATGGAATGCATGATTGTCACGCGACTCGGAATCAGACAAGTCATTATAAATTCCAATGAAAATGGAATAGAATATAGTGTGGATAGAAGAATGTTTTAGCGGTTATAATACAAGTGAAAAGAAAAGGTTTTTTTTTTTTTTTTTTTTGGGGGGGGGGGGGGGGGGGGGGGGGTTAATTGGTGCTCTGGTGGAATTTTGGGTGACCTGCTGCATATACTGAACAATTAACATCAGTTTTTAAGTGGGTAAGAAGATGATGCACATCTGGTCGTAAACTTTCGGCTGCTCTGCCAATAAGAGCTAGGATTTCTGCTCTTGGTTTGCTGCTTGGCTGCACCGGTCCTCCTTGCCCTTCATAATGGACAATATGATGCCTGAAAGGGAAATTGAGCACAATACAATACGAGTATTAGCCACTGCTCTACTCTACAGTCTAAGTGGGTAAATTTCAACAAATGGCTCACAGAAAGTCGATAATGTCAGCTATCTCAGATGCTTCTACAGGAGCTGACGGCTGTGAGTTCCTCCCAAAGACATCCGCCATCACACTCAACAGCGCTGAGATTATCTGCTAGGCAGTATTGAAAGGAATGTAACCATACCAAAATCATTGATTGATATTCTGGTACTGGTAGATTATGTTGTATGCACTCCCATACCTTACTGAAGAGGATGTGAGCATTTGCCAATCGAGGAAGTAAAGGACCCATAATACGGAATGCTATTCTCAGTCCTGCGATTGACGTTACAGGTCTGAGATGCTTAATGATGAGAAGTGATCCCTCCAGCCACTCTAGAGGGAGATTGCTGAAGAAAGAATGCAGCAACGCCACCACATTACCTAAATAAACCAAACATAAGCAAAACATTGAGCTTGAGTCTTTTAAGCATCATGAACTTTGGGAAGAAAACTCACAAATACTGTGAGCAGATAATATTACACACAAATTAAGCTGATTTAGATAGAGATGCTCTGACAACAGACTTTGCAACTTGTGAGTGAAATATGACAGGAGCATACCAACAGCTGTAGAGGTATTGTCCTGTGCAGCCCATGTTGGATCTAACAATGCATAGCAAACGGCAGATTCGAGTTCACCAACTGATCGTTTCCCATCAGATAGCCACCAGCTCTCTTTTATTACACGTGCTGCTTCTATATACAGTTGGGCATGGAAGTCTGGAGGAAGCTGAGCTAAAAGTAGACCACATGCCTGGATCAACAAGCACGATAACTGTTGGCAAGTGTAACCACTTTGCCAAACTAAGTTAGATGTACTTAAACCTGAAACAGGGGTTCTAGTTGCACCTAGAGAATCAGTGCTTCCCCCGGATGGAGAAGTTGGCAACACAGAACTTTGGCCAACACCAGTGGGATGCCAACCATTACCAGATTGAACAAGAGTTGGTTGAATGTGCACGACAATTTGAACAAGTGAAGATACAATCTGGGATACAGATATGGGAAGGGAGAGGATTTCAATCACAGCAGTTTCCAGAATCAGCTGCGTGTATGTGCCTGGATCCTGGATTTGATAGAATGGTTTCTGTCCTTCGGGAGCTACTGGAGCAGCCTGAGATGCTGGCTGAACTTTGTTATGTGGAGGCCGGACGGAAGTGTTGGAGCTCTCTCCCACGTGTCCACTTTTAGAAGAATTGAGTGGAGGGATTACATGATTCACAAGTCCCAGTAGAAGAGTAGCAAAGTAGTCCAATGGGCAAACCGGCGGATTGGATGAATTGAAATGCTGAGGGAACGACTCAGAAAATGGAATCTAAGTAAAAACCAAAAGCCAAATAATGAATATTTATTTAGGGATAAAAGGAAATAAAAAGAGTGGAAAATTTCTAGAAGAAAAGCCATCGTCACCTTTTTCACATCTAGTACGTTCAAAATCCGATGAATAAGTTTCGCTGGAAGATGACCATAGAAATAGGCAAGTATATCATGCACAAACGTGAAATTCAAAGGATAGTAATGAAGGAATGTTGCATAAACTTGTAGAATTCTGTCAGCAGCATCAAAAGCATCATTTTCAATTAGCCTGTAGATGATCAGGGGAATCACTGGAAGCAATCTTGCAGCAATATCATCAAAAAACGTCGGACACCTGGCAGCATCACATATATGTCAAAATATTGATTTTCATGGCCAAAAAATATCTACTCAAATTGATATATATTAGATATATACATATATATATATAAAGAATGAATGCAGTAAGGGGGTCGATTTGGGATTTATTATAAAGGTTAGAGACTTAATAAACAGGCAGATAACCATTTTACATCAATATGGCTAATAAAATGTGCACACATATGGTGTAACGCAAAATAAATAAAAATAAGAACAAATCAACATGCAACTGAAAGATATGTCAACTATTATTCTTAATTACAGAGAATAGATATGTTGTCCCCAGCTAATTTAATTGATAGAAGTGCATACAAGAATAGTTGGTGCAGAAACATTATTTAAGTCTCATTGTTAACTTCCAGAACCTAAAAATGGAAACTTGACAGAACCACAAACTAATTGTACTTCGACAAACCTCACCTTTCCTTCCATGATAAATGATTTCCAAGGGCCTTCTGCAATTCTTGCCGCTTAAAAGTTCCAGAGAAATGCCAATGCTCAGGTGGGCCACGATTCATGAGATACAATTTCACTTTTTGCTGAAGCTCTTTGCTGTCCAGAATATTTATCTATTTACATTAAGGAAAATGAAAAGCAAGTCAAACAACTCTACATAATCTTTAGATGAAATATAGATGTATAGTACATTAACCTCTCACAGAACATTACTCAGATGACATGCCTTGGATATTCCAGAAATACTAAAAAACTGTTTACCTGAACTATAAAAAGGGAAAATTAAAACAAATATGAAATGAGCAATAGGAAACCAGACACACCACAATTCGCAAAGCATGAGGATCATCATCACGGTCAATAAGTGCTAACAGCAAAATATCTAGGGGCAGAAGCTCATGAGTCCAAATAAAGAAGCCAAGGTGAGCACATGCTTTCAGCATAAGTTCCTGATCAAAAAGGATTTGCAACTTTAAACTATCAATAGAAACCTGCTGGGTTGCTGCCAATTATGACAAGCAACCAAATATGAAACAAGAAAATGAACTAGGGAAGAAGAGAATCCACCTGCAAGGACCGTCCACGTTGTAGGTCCAAGTTGAAATGATGCAGTAGCATGTCTACCATTGTGTATATATTATCAGTAACCTCTTCCGGGGAAAATTCTTTCAGAACACGACCCTGTTGATATTCAGTCACATTATCCAGAGAGAGAGAGTCGAGCGATGGTAGAAATAACAGTACCCTTTCAAGTACAAAAACTTGAGAAAAAAATACATAAAAAATAAAAAAGTTATACTCACAATCAATGATACTTACCAGATGCGAAATGTTAAAGCTCTCAGGATGGTCATACATTAGTATCCACGCACCAGCACAAAGATATCGGCGGTGTTGAGCAAAACTATGATTCATGTAAGTCATGACGTAGTTAGGATCAGCCGACGTAGAAAGAAGCTGAGTGCATTGATTAATCACAGTTGTCTCTGCCTGAGAAACACCATATGCATTTTACAATTATGTAGAATCCATCAGCTAACATCAATAATCTGCGTAGTTTTATCCAGGTATAGAACTGTTCCATTAAATAAAGTGATTGAGTAATATAAAAACTCATTTTTCCTTTGTTGTCATTCTTCTTTTCTTCTTCTTTTTTTCTTTTTTTTTCTTTATAATGATTTTCATGAGTAAAAAAAGAACTATTTTCCTACCAATCTCGCCAAAATTAAAAGAAAAGATGTTTCCTAATTTGAATAATAGTTTTAGGGATACATTCTATACCTTATCTGACTCTTAGTTTTTACTTTTAATATTTTGAACTTAAAATCAATGTCATCTTAGTGAGTTAGTTTATTTCTACAACCAATCATCATAGTTTAAGATTGGTAACAGACAGTTTAACTGTCAGTGTTAAATTATATTAATAAACTGATTTTGAAAATGTTGGGAGTAATATAAATGATTGAAATCTAACCAGTACAAGCTTAATGAACAAAAGACTTCACAGGAGCACAGATTCACATTATCTTATAATTCATTGCAAAAAGTACAAATGAATTGTACTACACTCAAGAAACACCATTTAACTATTCTTGAGTTATCCAAATTCTCATTCAAAATAAAATTGGTCTTCATACGAAAAAGAATTACCATTAGTGAATATAAAAGTTCATAATATGTCCAATGCGGCAATGCACTACATATTGCAAACATAAAATTTCTTTTGTAAACAGCGTGACAGGTATAAAGCAAAGTAAACAAGAGAACAAAGAACGTACAAGAATACAATATATACAAATTAAAAATAATTAATTTATAACCCAGAAAAAAATAATAAATAAAATAAAATAAACATGAAAATATGTATCCTATGAAATTTACAACGCAAGATAACTAATTCACAGGTGGTATGCAATCTCACATGTCTTGACGAGATCTGAAAATATATTTGTATATTAACAGACAAAAAATTCTTCATGTCAAATAAGACATTTATTTGTCATTTGGCTTCAGTTCTTAAATACAAGGTTCATATGGTCATGCACTGTGGGTGACTTTAATTCTAACCCATAATGTATTAGGGATGTTTCTGCTTATCACATCAAGAAAGCAAGTGACGTTCTGTGATTCACCATCAGAAGTCCCAACTTTATCAGATACTGGAACGTTCAATGCTACAAATCCTAACTCCCAAAATAATATTAGGAAAGACATTATCATTTGTCAGTGAGATTGCTTGTCTTGTTAAAACGAAAAATTTTGAGCAAAACATATGATCAAGAGCCAAAAAAATCCATGCAATCCCTAAGTTATTGTAAGTGAATTTCAAGGCAATTATCATATCCAATGGGAGCTGGTATTCCTGTGTGCATTCATGCGGATTTGGGGGTGGGGTGGGGGGGGGGGGGGGGGGGGGGGCATGGGGATTACCTTCTGCCATTCTTGAATATTCAAGCCCCTATTATCCATCCGACCAGCCAAAGCATCACGCAAAATAGAAGGAAAATGGCGGAGAGTCTTTTCGGACCATGCATGTTGACTGTTGGCTAGAATATGTTCCAACATTGTCGGAAGGTAGAGCATATGTTCAACCTCCGGAATACCACGAGTTTTGATAATGATGGCAAGAGTAGTTACAGTTATGCGATTTAAAGTTTCTGTAAACTCAGTTGGAGCCTAAGCATGTTGACGGAAAAGACAAAATCGAGTATTATTAACTCAAAGGACAAAGCAATATATGAAAAGAATTTTGAATTGATCTCCACCTTTGCATCCCTTTTCACATAAAAAATTTCCCTCATTGACAGTATAAGATTCATGCATAAATTCTCTGCAAGTCTAAAAGAGCGATAATCTCCACGTTGTTTTCCTTTCAATGAAGCTAGAAATTTTGTGACATCATGAATTAACCCTTTGCTCTTCCCTTGGTACCTAAAAAAAATTGGCAAAAGAAACCAACTGATCATCATTTTCATGTGACTGCACAATAGAAAACTCTCAAGGCTGACAATAAAAAATGCTATAGCAGGTAATTCAAGTTCAAACAATGAATTACAAAACCGTACCAAAAAAAAAACTACGCATTGCAAAAGTTTATTCCTCATAAAGATGTAAAATTACACAACATTCGAACATAGAACAAAATCATAAAACCATTGATTCCTTGTTCGGATTTGGAAATGCGTTAATCATAAAACCATTGAATCAATGGTTTTATAATAATAATAATAATAATAATAATAATAATAATAATAATAATAATAATAGTAATAATAACAATAATAATAATTAAAAATAAAAAATAAAAGCATCTTTTAGCTTCCGGAAAATATTTAACATCTGAAGATACTTAGAGACTGTAATCACCTGTAAAGTGAAAGCAAACGGTAGTTGAGAATTTCAAAGACCAAAAGAGAAGCAGCGGTTTTGCTAGATTGATTTTGGCACCTCTGGGCTGGTAACTGCAATTGAATTATAAGTGTCCATACCCGTATGAAATAAAAGTGGTGGTGAAGTCAATGTATCACATACCACAAACATTGTCACTTAATGAGGAGGTTAACAAATGTAAAAATAAAAATAAATGGATGGAGAGAGAGAGAGAGAGAGAGAGAGAGAGAGAGAGAGAAACCAAATTCATGCGTTGAACAATAAGTAAAAGAAATAAACAGTGAGATTGAACTAAATAATACTATATATTAGGAGAAAACAAACAAGTATGGCATCAAAGCCTTCAACGCACATACTATAAGAGATGGAGCCACACTAATGCATACAAAAATTGAAAGAAGTCGAAGAACATGGAGAAAAGAAAAATGAAAATAAAAAAATAAAACCATATAAGTGATAAGTTATGAGGATTAACTGGAAAGAAGACATTGTGAAGTAAAGAAAACAATACCGTCATAATTGAACGAAACAATGCGTGAGGAGCAATCAGCAGCAGTCGAACATATGTTTCAACCATTGCAATGCTAGGAACAACCTGTTTCAGCATTTAGCATAACCAAATTACAAGCCAAATGGAAATAAACCCAGATTTGCAATGAATTAACTCTACCAAAAGAAGAGAATGTCGATTAGTGATACATAATTCACTGGCATTACTAATTTCCCATCCAGGAGGAAGTTCGTACTTTGTAGAACATTCATACATAAGCATATGCTCTGTTATCATTATCATTATCTAAGCATTTGATTCCATTATGTGGAGTCAAATATATGGATGAAATCTCACCATCCAATACAACCGAAACATTGAATTGTAACAAATCTCTCTTTATAGGTTCTTTCCAATTACTTCTAGGACTTCCCCTTCCCCTTCTAATATTAATAGATGAGTTTCTACACTCCAGCCATCCTACTAGACATCAATGAGTCCCTTATACATATGACCAAATCAGCACATTTTCTATGTTCCAATTATTACATCCATTACTAATTTCTATCCTAGAATCTCACACATCCTTCAACTTCACATAGATGAGCTTTATTTTGTTTTCAAGCCCACACGTAATAGCTCGACATTCAGTTCCATAAAGCAATGCTGATACACTTGTCCTATAAAAATGCAAACTGAACTATAATATGCTTTAGGAGAAAAACAGGTCATCACCTGTCCAGAAAACATAGACTCTTCCATATGATATGCCAGTTTCAAGCATAAGTTTATTGAAAACCCAGATAACAAAGATATTGGCAAAGGGGTAACTTCTTGCATCACCATCAATCTCTCATTCGACTGTAAATTTGGTCCCGGAATCTCTGTTACTCCACCAGATGTTAACCAGTTCATGACTGTTTCACAAGTGGGCTGTGCCATGGTGTACGAGACAACCCAAAACATCCCAACTGATCTTTCATCCATATTCATATAGTCCATGACGCGCTCACCTAAAAGTTGAATCAGCATTTTAAAAAATAAAAATAAAAAATAATAATAATAATAATAATAATAATAATAATAATAATAATAAATACATGAAGTACAACTTTGAGAAAGAAATCTGGAGTAAAATAAAATTGGGTAAATACAAGAACTTCAGATGTTGCTTGAAATTTCGGAGAAGCTAATAATATTAAGATTTAATGTGGCACAACCGATACCCTAAAACATTGAAATTTCCAAGGACTTATCATCAGATCAAACAAATAATTATATTTGATCTCTACAAACTACTCAGGACTAGTGAACACCTTGGAGAGATTTTCAATTAAAGGCAAATTATATTTGTAACAAGACGGGCATGATAAATACTATATGCTCCGGCTTGAGAGGGATTTTTATAGAAGTGATCATTCAAAATAACTTAATTATAGAGATGAGATTGATCTATGTATATTCTTTCCAGGCTCAGTTCTTAGGTTTTTATATACATACAAATGAGAGGAATGTTTTCCCAATTTCACTTATCAATAAGGTCCTACATGGCCTATGCCAACCGGCAACCACAATCCCACAGCCATAAACACCCACCAAATTTGTTTTCTATAACTCCATTGCCTTGGTTGACGAACTTTCTAATTAAAAGTAAATGGTGGTTGACAACATAGATAATGAAAATAAAATGACAATTAGAAAAATAATTATTGGTTGACAACATAGATAATTCAAATGAGAAACAAACTTTCTACCAAATAAATGTTGAAATAAACTGAAAATTACTGTATTCGATTATATTTCTGTACTAGACCTTTTAATAGACAACTCAAGAATGGGGATGAAGATCTAAACAGTGTCATGGGATGATGAATTGAGCATATCTATAAACCATATCTTTGGCATGGTTATCGACACCTCACACCAGTACCGAGATAACTAGTTTGGCATTAAGTGAATGGATAAATACCTTTGCTGACTTGCCTCCACCATTCTTCTATTTGCTTTCCCTTTTGAAGCTGCTCATTATTTAAATATTCTCTGGTGGAAGTATTTAGGGACCAAATTCGCAAGTTCTGACAACTACTTATGAAATCCAGCAATATACTTTGAGGGTTATTAGGATCACAGCTTCTGTCTTCTCTATGGAATGAGAGGATCTTTCTGGTTGTCTCCACCTACACGAGGATTGTAATAACAGTAAAATAAAGTCATCAATGAGGGGGAGGGAAAAAGAACCTAACATATAATACTACTAAACTAAGTGTGTAAAAGAAGGAAAAAAACATGAATTTCAAACAGCAATTCAATAGTCTAAACTGTAAAAAGCTATAAAATGCAAATGAACAAACAAAGTGGCATAAAGGTTGTGTAACAATGATAACAATGACCGGAAAGGCGGAAATGGTACAAACATGAAAAAGTACCTTTCTTGAGTCCATGTTTAGAGCATTCATTACAAGCTCCACGCGGATAATTTGTGCAAGCAGCCACGTAACATGATTCGTCCTAAGAATATTTTGATCACTATCTTGAAGTCGAGAAACTAGCTTGTCAATTAAGTCAACAAAATCAATGCATCCATGTTTCATGAGGAAAAAAAACACATCGGAAAATATAAGCCACTCCTGCCAGCAGTTCACCTCTGCACAGTAACATAAAACAAGAAAATGCATTGGAGACTGGCGATACTAAGCATATGTACCTCAAAGACATAATTTTATGTTTTCAATAGAACATGCAAAAGGAATTTCTTCTTATACATCTATTATGACAAAAAATAAAAACACATGGCACATTTTCATGGTGTGCAATTCTTAAGAGACCAGTCTAATCAGTCCAACTAGGCATGGATTCTATGCGAAGCGGTTCAAAGCAAGCTTTCTACCCAGCACGTAAAGGTTCACTTAAGAGATCACTGTAACCACTAGGCATGGATTGTATATAAGCTGTAAACAAAATAGGGGAAATAACGAAAGTCGGGGACTAAAATCCAAGGGGAATTCTTCCAAAAAGTAGGGACTAAGTTGATGGTTAATACAAATGGATTAGAACACTCCTGCTGTAATTTACTAGGTGGAGTGAATATTTAAATTTGTGTTATAAATCTTGTGTGAAGTCATGTTCAGAGCTCATAAGAGCCCTTTAAATAAAGTTACTTGGTAACATAAGCTTGGTGTTTTGACATAAGGACTAAAAAATGGCACGTTAAAAAAACTGAAATAAAGGATCACATTTTATAGTTAAAATATCTTAAAATAGTATATAAATACGAAATTTACTGCTAATTGACGGATATTTTTTCAATAATGTAAAATTTTAAAAGAGTTTTTAGTTTGTAAAATAGATTTACTTCAGTAATAGTTATAGGACAATATGATATGATATTAGAAAATAATAATGCATGTGTAATAGTTGATCATTCATCAACACTAACTTCATATTTTAAACAATTTTATGTGTTCAGCAGCAAACCCTATACAAGTAGGAAAGAGTTCGTCAACAAGCACCTAAAATTTACGTTTGGGAGTTGTACCATCCTTATATGTAATTCAATACTAGATACTTTCTAATAATTTCAGCACAGATAAGGTTGCTACAAATCGAGAGTTCAGTACCTAGTCAACTATCCATTCAACACATATTTATAGCAATTTGGATGTGAAGTACTTTCAAAACCAAGATGGCATATTACAAAATTACAAAGAAGTTGAAAACATAAAGCAAAATCTTGCCTGAATTTGTCAGCTTCAATAATTCCACAATTCTATCTATCGTTGCCTCATTAATCATTTCAGATGTAAAAACTGCTCCTGGCGTAGGTCCTTGTGCGTGACTCCTGTGGCAGGGTGCCAAAAGAAGCACCCTTCTCCACCAGTCAGGAGATGGTGTGTTACGGAAAGCATGCCTTAAACAGCGTAGAGCTCTCTCCCAGTCGAGACTTCCCCTTTGAATGCATACTGCGAGTTCCTATTCAAAGATAAAGAAATTGATGAATCAATCCTTCTGTTCACATTCCCTTATCTTTGAGTTTCTAGAATCTAGACAACTACCAAATGTTTCCAACTCAACAAGCTTACAGATCTTTAAGATTAAAAGGCAGAGAGTGGCTTTACCTCCCCATGCAAAGGTTCTCCAAGGACACTGGGATATGTGATCGGTGAATATCTCATGTTAGTCACAGTTTCACCAGATACGTTGGTAGTAGCCTGAGGCAAAAGTCTGGGAGTTCCAAATGTAGGGCAGTGAAGATGTTGGTCTAACATTTGCATGTGTGTTGCCATCATATCTCTCCTCCTATGAATTTCCAATATAAGGGTAAACAGTGCCTCATCATCTGGTATATTTTCAATAAATGGCAAGCCACTGCGTATCAGTTCATAAAAAGGCACACGACATTTATTATCTTCAACTAATAACCAAATCACATCTAGACAATTGTGCAGCCATTCAATTAAGGCCTTGTCAGGCTTCCAGAATTTTGCACTATCAAATTCATCGATCCCATGTTGCTTTTGATCCCAATTTATAAGCCAGTTCAGCATGTGATTGAAGATATCTGCTCGTGTAACTGGCTTCAGATTAGAGTCGAGGCCTACCAAAATGATCTTGCAAGATAGTTGGCGTAGACTGCTTATAGCATTTTCCGTGACAGATATATTTACCCTTGCCAGCTGCTGACCAGTGCATGTTAAATCATTAGACTTCATGGGAGACAATACAGCACAAGATGATGGGTCAGCTGCTGACTGTGTAGGAGATCCGATACCGTGAACTGAAACCAAGGGAGATGCAGGGTTTGATGATTGAAAATTATTAGCATTAGTAATTACACTTGAGTGTTGAAGGACTCCTGATTGTGAAGATGTTGCAGAAGCAACTGCAGCTACTGTTTGGCTACCCTGACCAATAGGTGTCTCTGCAGAAGTAACTGAGGATAGAAGAGAGGGCAAAAAAGTATCCCAGTTTATGTATCCTATATTGTACAAACTCCGCAAAGCAAACAGTAAAAACTCTGCCCTAGGTGCATGACCACAACATTGTATAACCATAGAAATTACAACAGATTCTGTTACAGCACGTAGTTGTTCCTGGTCCTGTAAAAGAAGGCAAAATTATACCAAGCAACCAATTATTCCTACTCTAAGAACAATAAATTGAAGTTAACAGTATACAGGAAATTGGCGCTGTATCTGGTCAAAGTCAAAGTGAAACTGCTCATTAGGAGGAGGCAGATCTCTGTTGATGGCAGTAACTCGTCTCTGTGTTTTGTTCCTGCCATTTAGTTGTTCAAATATCTATCAAAAAGGTTTATTCACATGCTATGACATGAAACCTTTTAAGTTCCATATAGCATATAAAATAGATTCTCTCGATCAAGCATTGCAAAGAAACAAGTAAGCAATTAACTACATTAAGCAACTATTAAACATATAAGATATCCTATCAATAACACTCCTCAAATTAAAAATTAAGAAACAAAATTACAGAAATAATTTGAACATATAAGCTAACCCGTCAATAACATTCTCTAAGTGTGTGTCTGTGTGCAATTTCTCCAAGTTCAAACAAATAAACTCACGCACACAACCATATCTAGAATATTTTTCATTGAGAATGAGTTTATTTTATGGATATCTTATACCTACACATCTAAGAGTTTAACTCAATAAGGGCTCTATCATATCCCATTTCATTTGAGGAAGTGATCTCCTGGCATCAAATCAAAGCATTATTTCCTCATTTCAACATTAGATGCCTCAGCACCTCCAAGCAGTAAAATCATCCAAATTACAAAAAAGGAATTTAAATTTCCGCAATTCGCATATAGTGCCTGGCAAAATTCTGGCAAATTCAAATGTTAGAGAATATGATAAAAGTTACAGATTATAACTCACGGAGGCTCTCTAATTGATTCATCTGATTTCTGCCGTTCAGTCCTCTGCAGCAACAAAAAAATAAATAAATAAATAAAAATAAATAAATAAATAAATAAAAATTAAAAAAAAAAAAGGAAAGAAAGATTAATTCAAATAAAAATTAAAACAAAGGAAATTGAAAGAAGTATGGTGACGTTGTTAAGCATACACCCAAGTATAGATTGAAGAGGTCGAGAATGGCTGGTCTAGCCGGGTGAAAATGATGAGCACGAGAAGAGGATGAAGAGGAAGCTCGCTGCTGCTGCGGCTGCGTGTTGTTGGGCTGCTCCATCTCCGAGAGAGCAGTGGGCAGGGCCGGTGTTTGTGCCCGATGCATCATACCCTTAGGATGATTGATTTAAAAGGGGAAGGGGAAGGGGAAGAACGATGAAACGGATGATTTTGATTTTAGTTGTGGCAGCAACTCCAGTTCAACGTACATGACTCGCACAAGTCAGTCACAACTCACAACTCACAACCTAGGTTTTTGGAGTGGTAATAAGTAGGGGTGTCGATTCGGACGACAAATTTCGGATTTTGGTTTAGTCAATCAGGTTCACTCGATACCCCATACCCGACCTGAAATATTATACCACCAGCTCAACTTGAAGGAGCACGATTCAAAACCTGAAATTGTGCCAATTTTGGCCTATGACCCGAAAAAACGGACCCGACACGAAAAATTTCAGCTTTGGGTTTGGTCATTTTGGTTTTTTTCCGAAATCAGGTCGACCTCAAACCTGACCTGAAATATTATACAACCTGATCAATCTCACACGAACACGACTCGAAACCTGAAATTGACACTGCTCCAGTTTCCTAGAAAATAAAAAGTCCACGTGTGTCCTTAATAGCATAAATATAGACAATCCACATCACTTCTCAACAACCATTATCAACACCATCATTATTATTATTATTATTATTATTATTATTATTATTATTATTATTATTAGCGTGATAGAAAGAACCCGATTAGATTCATGTACTGTGGAAGTATGTACTGGGATAATTTCCAGCCTTTAGATGAAAAATTGATCTAATGGTTTATATTAACTGTAGGAATAACTATGTCTTTTCCCATTCATTAATTTAAATAATAAAAAATTGGACTGCATTGTCATTATTTTTTTTCTTTTGAATACACAATTTTGTATTACTGTCTTTAATACTCTATCATACATCCTGACATATGCAAACTAAACATTATCTTTTATAATATTACACATTCTTTTTTCTAATATCACGCATCCATATGTAAATATTATATTTTTTACATTATCTTTCTAGTAGTAACCAATCTTTCTGTTTTCTAATACTGCAGATTCTGTCGTGTGCAAAAAAAAAAAGTAAACAGAAACCATTCTATTTTATAGTAGTAGACATTCTGTTTTCTACTATTGTACATTCCATCGTATGCAAAAAAAAAGTAAACATTCTGTTTACTAGTATTAACCATTCTATTTTGTAGTAGTAGATATTCTGTTTTCTAATATTGTACATTATGTTGTATTAAAAAAAAATATTAAACATTTAGTTCTAGTAGTAGCCATTCTGTTGTATAGTAGTAGACATTATGTTTTTTTAATATTGCACATTCTGTGCCGTGTGCAAAAAAAAAAAAAAAAGTAAACATAAACCATTCTTTTTTATAGTAGTAGACATTCTGTTTTCTAATACTGTACATTCCGTCGTATGCAAAAGAAAGTAAACATTCTATTTACCATTAGTAACCATTCTGTTTTATAGTAGTGAACATTCTGTTTTCTAATATTGTACATTTTGTTGTATGCAAAAAAAAATATTAAACATTCTGTTTACTAGTAGTAACCATTCTGTTTTATAGTAGTAGACATTCTATTTTCTAATATTGCACATTCTGTGTCGTATGAAAAGAAATACTAATATTAAACATTCTGATTAAACATTCTGTTTAATAGTAGTAGACATTCTGTTTTCTAATATTGTATATTTTGTTATTTTTTTTAACGTATTGATATTAATTTTCAATTGAATGCTATGCACAAAAGAAAAAGCAATAATAGTTTCTGACATTTCATATTCTATCTCCATCATTATTATTGATAGTGTAATCATTACCCATAAAAAAGTTGTGAAACAAATAAAATTACATAAATATCCTTGTATCTTTTACACCATTTATTTAATAAAAATTGTAATCCAATGGTTGTAGATTGATGCAGCATCTACTGGGAAAAGTGATTGCAGCATGGGAACCAAATCCGAAAGAACCCTTGCATTCTAAATACAGACAGAAATCTAAAATCTACTTTGAAAATGTGCATCTTCTTAATTTATTACTTGAGGTGCTGGTCCAAAAAGTATGCTATACTGAATAAATTTGCCTTCAATGTAGGAGTATTATTATTGCAATCCGGTTTCTGTAATGGTAAAACAATTGCCAGCAGGTGCAGACAGCGTTAAAAATGATGTGTAGCCTTTTGTAAAGTGATGTATAAGCTTTATAAAGTAATGTATATACGGTGGTTTATTTTTTTTATTAGTTTTTAGTTCATAACCTCAATCCATCACTTTTTTTATACTCACACATCATTTTATATATATATACTCATCACTTTTGAATGTGCCAGCACCTAAAGTCCGCCAGTACCCAAACAATTTCCCTACTACTGATACTCATACTCATACCCACGTATAGGCCACAAGATCAATATGCCAACCCGCCTATAGGCCTAGGAATAGGTCCACTGCTGTATTAAATCCACGAGATACCAACTCCTTTTGGGCCTACTACGCCATCCATGGTTGGTTCTTAATCCCAATTGGGCCTTATGTATGATTTTAGTTGTGGACGATAGACCTGTGGGATTGGGCCGAATCTATTAGGTAATTGAGGCTCAATTTAAATATAGTGTGTGTTAATTTAGCAATCTGGCTTCCACGTGGATCGGTTTCGGCTGACTCTTTTGGTATTGGATCGGCTAAAAATTGACAGCGTGTGTTTAGATTGGCCATGCACCAATCATTATTGTTGAATCACAAAAACATACACAAAAAAATAAAAATAAAAAAAAAATTGTTTGATTAAGAACCCTCTCTCTATTGTGGGCATTTGGATTTTTAGTTGTTAATGACTTCACTTGTGTCATGATAATCAAGGTAAGCTGGTAAGGGCTCCCCCACATGGCAATGACCAATGGCCAGTAGCATGCTTGCTCATTCGGTTCACTCCAACTGCCACGTTATGCCAACATACTATGTATATGATATGATATGTAATACTATAAATAATTCATTACATGGGCAGGCAGGGCCACATTTATACACTTGCCCCTCTTTTTCTGTAATAATCAATTCAAATCAATTTGCCATTTTGCGGTTGGACTAACCACTCAATTCAATGCATATATAGGGAGTAGTAGAAGGAGTAGTAGTAGTAGTATATATACTTTCCTATTTATCGCTGCCCCTGCCCCTGCCCCTACATAAATGTGCATAAATAGGAGTATAGTATAGTATTCCCTCCGTCCCATTAAAAGTAGCCACTATTCCTTTTTGGGATGTCTCAATAAGGTTGACTACTTTCCCTTTTAAGCAAATTAGATTAACATTAAGTATGATCAAAAATCCCACAATAATGACAATTGTACTTTCTGCACAAAGTTCCTATATATGTTTAATCATTAACATCTCAAAATTGGTATAAATAAAAATCATATAAAATATATATTGTAAAACTATACGATTAGATGATTCCAACAAGACCACACTTGACTATTTTTTTTCTTTCTACATCATTACGATAACATTAAGTCAAAGTTAAATAATAAATATGGTTAAAAGCCAAATGTAACTCTTATAAATTAGATGGATGGATTAGTCAAATTTACTCACACTACTTTAACTATTAAACACCACAAGCTAAATTCCCGTGCCCAAAAGAAAGTGGCCACTTTTAATGGGACGGATGGAGTATAGGACTTCACTCACTGCAACCGGCAACTATGGAAATTATTAAGTCAATGTTTGTGAGGAAAAATTAGTTCCCCGTCACAGTACGTTGTTTGGCATAATAAGAATAAGATGGTACTGCTACTCTACTACAGAAACTTGGATAGGAAATTGTCAGGTTAAAACTGGTGTGTTTTTATCTTTGATATGTCTATGGTATAGAACCTAATTATGCCCAACTATTTTTTGAATTTTTTTTTTAAAAAAAAATTCAAACCCCTCGGATTGTTCCACATTGAATTCTAACAAAAATCTGGAATTGGGACTTATACTAGTGGTAAGTCCCACCATCTCTTTCCAAGCATTAAATTCAAGACTCCTCCAAAAAAAAAAAAAAACAAAACAAAACAAAGATCTTTTTCCAATTTCACAGGAAGTATAATCATATACTACTCCTACTATATACTAGTACTATTTTGTCATGTTGGGAATTCCAACTAAAACGTCTTGACACTCAAAACCTCTACTTCACCATTAGTCTATTATTACCAGATTGAATAGCTTTTGTTGATTGTGGTTGTTGAAACTTGAAACTAATAAGGTTAGGGGAAATACCATCTCTATGTAACAGCTGATTGAAAGGTAGAATTGGTGGTTAAGATATTTGTTTCCCTCAGCTCAGACTGAAGACCACACAACTACTGTGGGCTCCAAACCCCCACCTAATGACCTAATCGCGAGTGGGATCTGATGCCCAAATTGGGACATTGGGTCGGGGCCATTTTCATTCCATAATAAAGCATGGTTAATTAATTAATTGGTTAAAGAGTAATTTCAACCTCCCAGTCCCGTCCCATACACATTACACTCACAGAAGCAGCAACCCCAACGGAAACAGAATTAAAGTGCGGCAAAATCTTTCAAACCTTTCCAAGAGAGAGGGTTACCAAAATTACAAGTTAAAGTCAAATTATTAGTATTAGAAATATTTACCCACAACACAAGGGAAGCGGTCCCCTCCCTATTTACTACTACTACTACTACCGTATTCATCTTATCAAAACTAGCAGATTTCAAATCACTGTTCAAAGGTCGTAGGGACAAAAATGCCGAAAGAAAGATATGGGCTAAATAACTAATCACTAATAAATTTAAATTACTTTTCTCTTTTTGAATTTTTTAATTTAATTGCAAGAATATAAATATACATTTATTTTTCATACATACATTAATTTTTACAGTGACTGGTGTATCGTATCAAAACTGTAGGGGGTTATCAATAGGATCGGTTAAGGTGCGATTGCACCATCTCACAGCACATCAAGGCGAAGATCTTGAGCATCCAAGTGAAATTCAAGGGTTCTAAATGCGAAAGGGTATAATTGTCATAAAGCCAAACATCACTCTTGACGGAGGAATATATAATCATATACTATTTAGTATGTTATCAATCTAATATTTGGTAAATCATATCAAATATTTGGTAATATATATCTACGATCAACCATCCTTATTAAAGAGGGGAACAAATTTATTACGTATATAATTTCAACGATGCTACCAAAAATAATTATGTGATGCTCTCAAAAATATTTTCAGCTGCCCAACATTGAAGAATTCAGCGACACCACTTTGAAGAATTCAGCGACACTATCTCGTAGAATTTAGCGATGCTACCAAATATCATTCAGCGATGTTACCAAAAATAATTCAGTGATGTAACCAATAAATATTTCAGCGACCCTACCTAAAGGAATTCAACAACTACTCTCAGACGAATTCAACGATAATAACAATAAGAATTCAGCGATGCTACCATATAGAATTCAGCGATGTTATAAAAAATAATTCAGTGATGCTACAAAAAAATATTTCAGTGACCTTACGTAAAGGAATTCAACGACACAATTAGGAAGAATTCAGCGATGTCACCAAAAATAATTCAGCGATGTTTTCATGAATGCTAAATTTTTCAAGAATAATTCAGCGATGACACCAGGAACAATTCAGCGACAATACCAAGAACAATTCAGCGTTCTTTCCATGAACAATTCAGCGACATTGTTATCAATAATTCAACGACTCAACATAGAAACATTTGATGTACGTTTTCATGAACAAATATGTATATTATATAGCTTCATAAATAAGCAAATTGGAATGTAAGGTAAGATCGATTGAACGTATTGAAATGTATGGAAAAAAAAGTAGAGTTGAACAGCATACAGAATTGAACGATTGTTTGTTAATAAAACTAAATATAGCAAATTTACTATTTTAACCTTTAAGTTAATCTCAACCATCAATTTATAAAGTGATTCAATAGTGTTGCGATTGACCGCAGCACATCAAGTCAAAATCATCAATCGCACCCTAACGAAATTCGTTATCAATATCATCTAGCAGTTATTCTTTTTGTAATGAAAACATTAATCTTTAAAGCGACTGTTCATCGAATCAAAAGAAAACATTAATCTTTAAAGCGACTTTTCATCGAATCAAAACTGCATGATTATTGAATTAAACCAACAATAAATTTTTGTAATGGAAATTTTAAATTTCACCCTGGTGTAAGTTCAAATTTTAAATTGTCGAGTTTAGCGAAGAAAAAAAAAATTAATTGTCGAAAATTCAATATAATAAGCCACAAAACCATGCACACCCCCCTTCTATATATGGCTATATCGATATTAATAGATCCTCTAAATTAAATACTGCAAAAAAATAATTAAAGAAAAAAAAAACACTAAATTCTTAACCTCCCTATCTTCTACGGCTACCTGCCTGACCCTACCATCCAACCACCAAAATTGAACATTTCTACCGCATTCGGTTCTTCCCAAAACCGACACTAATCATACATTGTCACTCTGAGTCACCGTAGCCGAACCGGCTTCCTCCGGTACGTCGGTCTCCTTCCTCCGCCGCATCTCCAGCACTTTCCGGTGACTATTGGAATGAACTTCCTGCAAAAACGTCGGGCTGCAAGCCGGTCTGTACTCCGGAAACAGTCGGCCGGACTTGAACCGGACGCCACAGGCGTTGCAGAGCGTCTTCGGCCCGAGCGGTCCGGTTCGCCACTGTGGCGTCTTCTGGACTTGGCAGTGCGTGCAGCGCCGGCCGGCAAGCGAACCGGGTTCGGTCTCAGGCTTTCTCTTCTGCTTCTTCGCCGGAGGCTTCTCGACGCTGGCGAACGCCTCTGCGTGGATGAGGAAGAGAGAGGGTATAGTCGAGGAACCATGAGAGGACGATGGCGACGGCGCCGAGGAGTCGACGGCGTTCAGCGGCGGCGACGCCAGAAACCAAAGCCTTCCGTTTGGCCGCGACGGACGTTTGCTCCTCGCTTTGCTGGGAAACAACGGGGGAAATCTCGGAGGGATAGCGACGGTTTCAACCGTCGTCACGGCGGGCTTCGCCGTGAAACTTCCGGCCGGGTACAATAACGAGAGCTCCTCCGACGTGGAGTCATCCACAATTTGAGACAACCACTCGAGATTCTCTAAATCCTCCACCTTCAACCACAATATTTTTATTTAATTAAAACCAACATTAGTATGCTATAAAATCCAAAAATTAAACTCACTATCTGTCAAAAAAAATAAAATCAAATTAACTACCGGAACGGAAAGCTCGCCAGCGGAAAGGTTATCAAAATCGTCTGCGCCGGAAAATGACGAGGAGGAAGACGAAGCCTTCGAAATCCCCTTCTCCAACACTTCATCTTCCTCAAACAGACCTCCATCCTGAAATTCCTTATCAGAGAAATCAAGGTTGAGCAGTTCCTCAACGGGGAAATCATCCGAACTTGCAACGCTGTTAATCCGAGTCAAACACCAAACATCGTCGTTGCAGAACACCTCGGAATTCGTTTTTGACGTCGAGTGAAACCTCGATTTTAGAGCTATCGCCTCAATGCACTCCATAAGAGCAAAAATCCCCAAAATTCCAACGCCTTGAAAGGAGAATGAACAAAATTGTTAATTAAAAAAAAAAAAAAAAACCTGCAACTGAATTACACGCATAAACGCGCGTACAGAAATAGAAGAAGCACATACCTGCAGGGAAGAGAAAGAAAGAAACAGGTTGAGGAAAGGTGTGAAAGAGAATTAAAGGGGAGGGAAGAAGGGAAAAGGAGTGGGTAAAGAGGAGGAACCGAATTGGAGGCGAAACTGGTGGTGAGTAAATGGTAATGGTATTATCCTCCCTCCTCCTCCACCTTTATTTTTTTTGCCTTTAAAAACTTTCTTCAGTTATTTATTTATTATTTTGTGTTGTGTGTGTGAGTTGTAACGCACTGCATAATTAACTGAGCGAGATTTTTTGATGGGTCGGCAGTGGGCTGGCTGACTATTCTGGGATTGGATTTTTTGTCCAATGTTTCCAATCTTCTCCTATCCTTTATCACCACAGTATAAAAGTTTGTAATTTTAAATAAACATTTCAAAATATTCTTTGTCACAACATTTTAACAACAACAACAATAATAATAGTAATAAACTACTGAATTAAGTATAATATTACTTATTTTCATTATCTGTAAAAAAATATTTTCCTACACAAAATTGTTTCCGTCTTTCTATATCTTTGGTGAAAAAATAGATTTCTATTTCTTTTTTGGGTGTCGGCAAATGTATGTGGAAGCCCAAGCGACACAAATTACAAAGGGGAACAAAGGGGAGGGATAGGGGGCCTGGTAGGGATCGAACCCCCAACCTATTGGTTGGGAGCAGGGGACTTGACCACTAGGGTAAGTCCCCAACCCTAACGGTGCGTTTGGTTGGAGGGATCTTAGATCACCAATGGGAATGTGATTGCTGGGAATGTAAGATTACTGGGAATATGAGATTGCTGGGAATCTTATTTTTTAATGTTTTAAGATTATTGCGATTGGGAATCTCAGATTTCCTATTCAAATAAGTTTAACATAATGTCCTTGAATTTCAATTGAAAGAATGTTATAAATATATCATTTTGCTACACAATAGAAATATTTAAGCCGGTTTATTTTTAAAAATATTGAAAATTCTCTATATGTAATTTATTGTATGATAATTACTTATTTAATATCTCTAAATCCTTATTATTTTTGTTTTATATGTAGAAGAAAAGTAAATTTTAAGAAAATATGAAAATATATATTAAAATATGAGAATATATATTAAAAAATATGTTTAAATAATTTAGATTTTTTCTATTGATTTTTTAAAATTAAATTTCATATATTTATCATTTTATAGAATACAAATATCTAAAATTATAAAATAAAATAAGTATACAAAGTGGGGTATAAAAGTCAAATTAATATAAAAGTAGATAAAATGGAGGTGGTAATCTAAGATTACCTGCCCTCCAGGTGGGAATCACATTCCCACCTAAAACACTCAACATTCCCACCTTGGTGGGAACGTGATATTCCCACATGAAACATGCCCCGAACCAAACATGGGCATATTTCATTCCCTACCCATAATTCTCAGTGGGAATCTCAAATCCCCGAACCAAACGCCCCGTAATAGATTTCTATGTAATATTATGGCGTGATCGAGTAATACAATCTTTTTACTGAATATTCTGAGTTCCTTGAAATGTATATGGTAGATAATACTAATATTTATAATGAAATTGTATCATTTTTCAGTTAATAAGAAAATTATTGAGTGTGTAAGTTTATCAAATTATTTACTTTAGTATAATGTTATATACTTATTTAATAATGATTGAATGCATCTAATTAATAATATATTTAAAATTAAATACTATTTGATGAGCAATATTATAATTATTACTCCCTCCGTTTTTTTTAAGTTCACCATTAGCATAGTAAATACTATTCATTGAGTAACTTTAATTCAATTTTTTCATATAGTTATATAAGATAAAATATAGTCAAGTGAGATCTTGTTGGATTCGTCTAATCATGTAGTTTTAGAATATCAAACTTTTATAATTTTTATTTATATGTAATATGAGATATTGATGATTGAAAATGTGCATTGGATTGCGTGCAGTGCAGGATGGGTGAAGTTAAAAAAAAAACGGAGGGGGTATAAAATATAATAAAATTAAATGTCAAAAAAAATACTACTCCCTCCGTCCCATTTTAGATGTCACATTTCTTTTGGGCACAATATTTTAAGTAGAATGAATTATTGTGTTAAAGTTGAGTAAATAGTTGATGTGATGTTTGTTTGAAGGAGTAAAAATTTTCTAAATAAAAAAATATGATAATTGAAGTGAGACATACCAAAATAGAAAATGCGACATTTGAATTGGGACGGATTAGTATATGAAGTACTCCCTCCGTCCCACGAAGTTTGAACCCTATTCCTTTTTGGGGTGTCCCACGAAGTTTGAACCCTTTCCGTTTTTAGAAAAATTAACTTAATATAAGTTTGATTAGAATCTTAATTATTGTCAAATCCCATTAAAATACTTACTTTTACTATTCTGCACAAATTCCAATGCATTATTACTTTCCTACACAAAGTCCCTTATATTTCTTTAACTCTTAATATTACAAAATTGATACAAATAAAAATTGTATAAAATATATATTCTAAAACTACACGATTAGACGATTCTAACAAGACCACACTTGAATATTTTTCTCAAATTACATCACTAAGATAATATTAAGTCAAAGTTAAACAATAAACAGTATCAAAATTCATTATAATCTTAAACACAAATACCCACACCACTTTAACTACTAAACTCCACTACCTAAATTACCGTGCCCAAAAGAAAGGCTTCAATCTTCGCGGGACGGAGGGAGTAATAAAAACATAAACTTGACAGGTGATATGGCAGTTTTTTGGCATGTGGAAATTCCAATTATCTGTGTTTTAGTAATAATAATAATAATTAAATAGATAGATCACAGATATATTGACACCAATACACAATATGATGGACATGTTGACGTACTTTAGTGGAGGCTGGTGATCTCTTTTTATTTACTGTTAATTCATTTCACAAATACCAAATCATAAATAAATATTGTTTCCATCTCACTCAATATAGTATTTTGTTCGATATTTTTAATTTTTCCCCTTTTTTAAATGGAGTAGGATCGGAGTACAATTTAGTTCTTAATAAAAATTAACTCAATTTTGTTAAGAATGGGAGTATGAGTGAGTCATATTGTTAAATATATGCACGCTTGACGCTCCGGCCGATCCCCCACGGGAATCAACTAATTAATTACAGTTGGTAGTGCACTGCATGTATGCATGGAAGCATCAAACATGTGTGTGCGGACTGCAGTCACACCTTGATCAAATTAAAGTAGCAATGAATTAATGATTTGGCCAAAAAAATTAGTATAACTACTACTCCACTCAAATTCAGCAATAACAAGTCATCACCCAAAAATTCCCAATTCTTGATATATCAATATATCAAATTATCGGTGGACATTCAGAAATTCCTTACGAGAAAATTCAGTTGTTAATAAAATCCTACCTCCCGGCCCGGCCCTATGCAAAACGTAGAATAAATATATATATAGGATACACTATATATATGCATGTCAAGAATGTTCAGTAAAAGTTTCAGTCCGATATCAGACATCGTACGTCGTCTAGCTCGCCCAAAATTTCAAAACGTACTGCTCGACTGCTATATATTCTCGACTGTTACGTTTGCTGCTCTCTCTAAACTCTTCCTAAAATTGTATTGAATGTTCGGCCAATGAATTCCCCATTAAATTAAATTTGGTCGTCCTCGTCGGATCTATATGAAAAATTTATTATTATTATTATTATTATTATTATTATTATTATTATTATTATTATTATTATTATTATTATTATTATTATTATTATTATTATTATATGTTTAGTACGGCCTAGCTATTATATTTTAAAAAAATATATAAAATCTCAATATATAAATAAATAGTATTTAATAAAAGTATAGTACTCCCTCCGTCCCACGAACTTTGAACCCTATTCCTTTTTGGGGTGTCCCACGAAGTTTGAACCCTTTCCATTTTTAGAAAAATTAAATTAATATAAGTTTGATTAGAATCTTAATTATTGTCAAATCCCATTAAAAATACTTACTTTTACTATTCTGCACAAATTCCAATGCATTATTACTTTCCTACACAAAGTCCCTTATATTTCTTTAACTCTTAATATTACAAAATTGATACAAATAAAAATTGTATAATATATATATTCTAAAACTACACGATTAGACGATTCTAACAAGACCACACTTGAATATTTTTCTCAAATTACATCACTACGATAATATTAAGTCAAAGTTAAACAATAAACAATATCAAAATTCATTATAATCTTAAACACAAATACCCACACCACTTTAACTACTAAACTCCACTATCTAAATTACCGTGCCCAAAAGAAAGGCTTCAATCTTCGCGGGACGGAGGGAGTATTTTACAACTTGGGCAATAATGAATGCATGTATTGAAATATTGAATAATAAGAAGCACTATATTAACATGGTCTCATTGATGGGGTTGGGGACTTACCCTAGCGGTCAAGTCCCTCTTCTCCCGACTGTGTGTTTGGTTTTCCTTGGTTTTTTTTTCCTTTCCCTTTTCCCTTTTGTTCTGCCTTCTCTTGATTGTATTTCTTGGCTTCGGCTCATAAAAAAAAAAAATATGGTCTCATTCATAGTAGATTTGAAGGGGGCCGGGACGTGACCCCTTGACCCTTAGCTTGTTTAGTCATTAGTGGTCGTCATGCCTTAATTTGTCTTGGCATGGCAGCTGAAATATTTTAATTTCTTTGTAGTTGAACAAATTCGCAACAAACTACCCATTAGTATTATTTATTACCCAAACCCAATGTAGGAATGGAGTGCATACTGCTAGTAGTACGTAAAAACTAATCCAGACATCATCATATCAATCTAGTCTAGAAACTTAATCGAATTATTAAGGGTTGGCAATTGTCAATGCTTTCACCGTCTGATCGAAGAACAATCAAGTACTTCCTCCCTTCTCAAATGTTTGTCTCATTTGGTTTTGGAACACTATTAATTCATACGCTTTAATTTAAAATTTTATCATAATTATATATATAAATTAAAATATAGTCAAGAGGGATCTTGTTAGATTCGTCTCATCGTGTAGTTTTTAAATATCGAACTTTAGAATTTTAAATATACCGAACTTGAGTTATTAATGATTCAGAATATGCATTGGACTGCGTGCGCAGTGAGTCTGTAGCAAATATTTGAGAACAGAGGAAGTACTATATTTATGTACCGCTCCTACTAATAATAAAATACTAGTACTACTAAGTAGTACTTCCTCCATTTTCTTAAGATGGCTATGTTTGTAAATACTTCATCCGTTCATTTTTAATTGTCACGGACCCACATTTCACGTAATTCAATACATATATTTAATCCTTAATTACTCAAATTGCATACGAGTAAAAATTATGAAAATTTGATATTCTAAATCTATGCGATTAGACGAATCCAACAAGATCTCAATTGACTATATTTTATCTTATATAATTGTATGAAAAAAGTCGAATCAAAGTTACTCAATGAACATTGACAAAACACCATCCGTGTCAATTTATTAGGAACGGAGGAAGTATGACACTATTTACACAAACACTCTGACTTGAAATTTTATCATAGTTATACAAGTTAAAATATAGCCAAGTGAGATCTTGTTAGATTCGTCTCGTCTTTTAGTTTTTAAATATCAAACTTTTAGAATTTTTAATTGTGCCGAATTTGAGTTATTAATAATTTAGAATGTGCATTGGACTGCATGGTGGGTGTATACATAGTAAATATATAAAAGAAAAACAACAGAGGAAGTATTTAATACTCCATAATAATAATAATAATAATAATAATAATATTAAGTACTCCATATTAAAATACCATGTGTCTGATTGATAGAGTACCAATTACGGACTCCATATTAAAATACGCTCTCCGATCCCTTGAACAGAGAGAATAGTTCAATTGGACAACCTCGCTAATTAATTCGGTCTAATTAACCGACCTAGCTAGCTATATTTAAAGAATTGCTACTACAATTTAGGACAATTTCATTATACTAGTATACTATATTGGAATGAATAATAGTACAAGCTTGTAATTGCAAGTCGCAACACAATCGATCCAAACTCTACCAAATTATAACCCCCCACTCTCACATTAGCAATCAGTTGTCACAACTCACAACCCGCCCAATTAAAAATAAAAATATGCATAAAGTATCCAACTTCGCCAACTTCGCCAATTGGCTTGCTGCTGCAGCATGCACAAAAATGCATGTGGAATTAGCAGTATATATATATACTAGAAATCGTGTTGTCGCGCGCTACGCTGCTCGAGCAAGTGAATGGATTGTATTTGTAAAGTAATATGTAGCGGATGTATGAGAAGAAATATTACTATTGAATTTCGTGATTGAAAAATATAGATGTTGTCATGGGCTTTTCGTTGCCAAAGGAAGAAGAGGATCTGTAATCAAAGCCAAAGAGCTATTTTTCTCTGGCAAAGCTAAATGAACAATGTGGGTAGCTGCTCATTTGAATTGATTGGGAAACAAGGCCTTCCCTCATCCAAACAATCTAGATTAAAAGAAGCTCATTTCCAAGGTGTGGTAGCTGCTCCCTCTCCAAAAGCCCATTGAAACAAATAAGCACATTAGTTGGCTAATAACACTTTCTCGTTATAGCATATGCCAAATAGAATTTGAGTACCTGGTTGAGCAATGAAAAGGAGCTTCAGACAGGGTAATGGTCATCCATAAAACAAAGTGCAACCATACCAACAAAAGATGAACATGAACATGAAATGAACTACTCCAAAGATCACGAGAATCAATAAAATCTGTTGCTCATCTAGTTAAGTAAATGTTCTTTATCAAACTACATGCTAACTTCAGCAGAGAACTACGAATTAAACTTGTTATGCTGATGAAAGTTGATTATGTACAGGCTAAATACAAAATTATAAACAATTATAAATCTACCACCAGCAGAAACAAAACATATTAATATTGTGCCTCTCTAGTTGAACAACAATACCAGGTTATATGTTCCTATTATTTTTTAAAATCAATGTATCTAATCTCTTACTAAATAGCCCATCAGCATTCAATCTGAACTGAGGCTTACTGCTGAGAGCATGCCAACCAATATAGCACTCATGGTTCCAAATAGAGGATGACAGAAACAATGTCATGGGATTATGTAGCCAAATTATAATACTGTGGTACATGCTGAGCAACCACGAAAGAAGCCTTTTCCAACTTAATTGTTTCAAAATATACACAAATTGTGTAGAAATAGATCATGTTCTAGCGGTATTAGAAAGACGAGAGAACACTTGAGATTGAGAATTGAAAAATAAAAATGAAGATTATCTATAAGTTCACACACAAGATCACAATAGTATTAAAATTTGTAATCATTCTCTCAGCTAGACAACTTGGACCGTATCATTACTTTACTAAAATGGAACATTCATTGCATATTACTTGATGCAAGAGCAGCACTGCTGGATGGAAGGGCATACGAGGAGGAATGTGTAATCTAGGACAGAGAAGATTAACCGAGCATTTAAGTGAACAGATGAAAGGTACAATAACAATAAACGATTGGATAAGCGCAAAATTCAGCGAAACCCATATAGACTTGCAAGAGACTCGCACAAAGATAAATAACCCAAAAATTAGAAAAACATCGAGGACATGAATTACATGGTGAAATCCATGCTTTAATCAATATGCAAAACCAACAAAAAAAAAAAAAAGAAAGTAGGGGACCGCATTAAAGGCAAAATTGCAACCAATTCTCATTTTTGAAAAGATAATGTTCAATACTTCCTCCACAAAGTGATCACAATGCAAAGGAAATTCCTTTGATATGACCTCATTGGCTCACCCTAAGTGGAGCTCGAAACTGATACTTGCAAATTGAAGGACCGGCAGAGTTCCACTGGCATAGAGGGAACGTTTTGCTTGCAATTGGCTTGTTCCTCAAAGTATCTAATAGATCATGGCTACATGCAATGATATTATAGAAAAATGAAGTGTAGCATATAAAAGTATAATAAAACCATCCAGCAATTTCTGCATTATGTTTATATATTATTTGAAATATCTTCTCTATAAACATGTAGATAGTCCTATAGCATTATATAATCCAGCATTGTAATTCAAGGTATTGAGTATATGGGCAAATAATGGCGAGGGAAAGAAAAACGGTATAATTTAGGGCTTAAGAAGTACCCAGTAATTTTCTCAATTCAATTACATATTATCTATGTGCAATTTAAATTAAATCTGCTACAGAACATTGGTTTTCAATTGTAAAAGGAATTGGTCCCTTGACTCCCTTCCATTATTTTAAATTAAATTTATTATTGGAAAAGAGAGTGAAATCAAGCAAAAGATTTTGTGCCCCTTCCAAATTTCAAAGGAGCAACAGGGATGCACGGAGAATTCACAAAATCAACAATAACTACGACAACTTACAATACTCGTCCACCTTCTGCATCTTCCGGTGTCTGTTCCTCATCGATCCTGTAGAAACAAAGAAATCAGGTGCATTAACAGACAGAAACCATTGATGAAGATATTGCCTTCTAGCAGAAGAAACGGTACTGAATGTGAAGATTGACTAATGCTTGTTCACCAAATTGAAACAGAGAAATATTGAAATCAATCAGAGAAAATGGCGTGAATAAATTCCTTAAGCACAATAATCATAGACGGAACATAGAGCAGTTAAGCATCAAAATGGAGATGGGTAATTGAGATGATTATACAAATTGGATTTACTAACCCAATCTTAATATACGGTTTTTTTGCTTCATCAGACCTCTTCATGCACAAGGGTGAATCGTAGGTGAGATATCTTGGAATTCCCCTTGGTGAAATAATATCTTCAGACTCAGAATCTGATTCTACTGCAAAAGGTTAACCATTTTTTTACCCGTTGTGATAAGTACCAGGATAAGTACCAGCTATATCCAACAAAAAAAAATATCTGGATAGATCATGAATTAAATGATCATTATATGAATTAAATAATCATGAAAAAGAATTTAGTATGCTAAATGAATCTGTTTCTGGTGTTGAGCTATTAGCAATTATTGCATCCCATGTAAACACACAAGGACACAGCACACAGAAAAATAAAATCAATCTCATGATTTAATTCCAACAAAAGCACCAGCTACACACAACAGTGGGGTAAATACAATAATACAACAACTATTGTAAGAGGAAAAAAGAAAAGAGAATTCCTCATCCCACTAACCACAAAACCCAGCTACCCTCTGACAGAAGGAATCTGGAATAGACCATAAATATGACCATGTGAAACAATTAAGACAAAACACGAGTTTCCAATAGTAATTCCAAGAACAGCGACCAGAATGCAAGATATCCCTTCCCAATTCTTTAATCTTTCCTTACTCCTTTAATTTCTTAATTGTCCCAACAAAAAATTCAAATTAAGAAATCTAACGATTACAGTAAGAGAAAGTGACATACGCTTATATGCCCAACCGAAAAAGGGATCAATCATATACGAATCGAGAAACATCTTTTCCTTCAAAACCTTCTTTTCTAAATTTGTTGTCACTGGCCAATGACAACTCAACAAAAGGTTAAACGGGAAAGAAATGCATTGGCCCCATTCACCCTTCAAATGTTGATATAAACTGAAATTAAGAAACAAATCCAAACTGATTTCCCAAAAAAAATTACTCATTTAAACACACCACAACTCCAGAATCTTGTTCGCCCCATAAAACCTCAAAAGCTACAACACAGCCGAATTAAACCACACACTGGGGCACGATTGCACATAATTTTTCATAAAACCAACATTCACCTCTAATGATATAAAAATCAGAAAATATCAACACCAACAAAGCATCATCCTCTCACAAAATAAGGAAAAACCAAAAAAAGTACCCACCTTACTTCAACAACTCCGTAAAACAAATCTTCACCGAATGAAACCGTGCAAACAAGAAGTCAATAACCAGTTGATGAAGCTGAGTAATCAAGAATATCAATCAATTTAAGCAAAATCCAGGGAGAATGAGAAAGATCCACAGATTGGGGATTCGATGAATACCAAGTAGAAATAGCTAAAAACAATTAGCAAAATCCACGGCATTAGCTACAGACGAAGCGCCGAGTCCTAAATCCTGTAGGCGAAGACAAAACTTTAAGAAAACGTAAGAGAACAGCGCTGAACCCTAAATCAAACATTGAAGAAAATTAGAACGAGATAAAAACCTTTACAAGAGCGGCAGCAACGATCGTTCACGCAGATAACACCACCGGTAGAGATGGCAGCGGTCGCGAGTGATGAAGGCGGTGGTAGGGTTCCGTTGATAATTGAGTCAGCAATGGCAATAGCAACAAAAATCCCAAGAAAATCGGCCATCAAAAATCAATTTGGAGGAAAAGGAAAGTGAACAAAAGCTAGTAATTACACCGAATGAAATGGAATTCGCAATGTGAACAGGAGAGAGCGCCCACGGGCAGAGGCGGAGCAGGTCGAGGGCAAGCTTGGGTCGAGCAGTTTCTAATTTTGATCATTATCCAGCGGACGGCAGTTTGAGTCTCAATTTGAAAACACCAGGAAAAGATGAACGACTGTACATGTAATTTACGGAAACTTAAGAAAACATATGAACCAATGAGATGTGCAAAGAAACCCACTCTAAACTAAGATGATGAGGAATTGCACATGAACAGTATAAAGCTTAGAATCCTTACATACGGATTTCTACACGGACAACACGATGGGAGCCGGAGACAGGGCAAGCGGCGCGGCCCGGTAATGAAGCCGGCAAGCAGCGACCAGAGACAGAGTTTATCAGCGCTGGCACACAGTGCAATGAGCGGCGATCGGAACGCGCGGCGCCGGCGCCCGTTCCTCCGAAATACAGTGCAAGAACACGAAACAATCATTAAATTTGATCCCAATTCCGAACCCCAAACAATAACCCTAAAATTATAAAGAATCCTTACCTCATGCGCACACATCGGGCAGGGACGAATGGGTGGGAAGGGGATTGGATCCGCTGGGGTTGACGGAAAAGAGGGTGCAGAGCGATTAGGGGTAAAGAGCTTGAAAGCTTCAAGAGGATTTCTGAGCGCTACGAGATGGAAACGAAAACGAAAAGAAGGGCAAAAGAGCAGAATGACGCAATTGAGAGCGGAGCGGAAAAAAATGAATGGAAGAGCCCCAAACGACGTCGTTTTTTATTCTACTGTTCCTAAGGAACAACTGTAGACAACTGTAGCATTTCACCCCTTCACACTTATATATATTAGATATGGGTAAATGTAAATTTGAAATTTCAATATCCATCAATTAAAAAGAAAAAAAAAAAGTGACACATGAAGTCATGAATAAAGGAAAAAAAAATTAAAAAAAAAGGGACCAGCCTTTAATTTGTTCCTACTCAACATAAGTGCTTTTGATAAAGGTGAAGCGCGTGCTCACACACACACTCATATAGCTAGAAAGGATTTCAATTAATAAATTGACTCGTTTATGCACCATACCAATAATTACAACAACTTATGAATCAAGACACATATAGTCTCTCTCTCTTTTTTTTTTTTTTTTTTTTCTAATACATAATTTTCTTATTTTGGAGTACATAAATAAACAAATTGTCATTTCTTTTTTGGATGAGCAACAAATTGTCATTTCTTTTGGACGAGTAAGAAAACAAGGTATTTTAAGAAATTAAAATTTCTCGGTGTCTACAAGCTTCCTGGCTGCAGCTGGATATGGTTTATTGATGATTAGAAGAACTTCCTCCATATCTTCTAGTGCAATTTATTATTCTGTAACCTATGTGAGGCTATTTTAATCCTGCTGTTTCTTCCACAATCTACTCCATATGGATCATTTGATGCTGTACGTGTCTGTGTGTAATCTGAAATTTTAATTTTCTGTCCTCATCAATAATGTTTGGGGCCGTGTTCAACAAGAAGTTTGGAGCATACGGAGGTTTAGATAGTGTTGCTAATGGAAATGCGGAACTCAGCAGCACCAGAATCTTGAAAACTACACATATCTCTATTCGTGCTTAGAAGGTCACTTTGCCTTTGCCTGGTTAAGCCTTAATACTCTTATGAGCCTCGGCACTTTTGTTAACTGGGATCCAGTCCATTATGACATTCGTGAAATCTGCTTGTACAGATTTTTTTTAGAACTTGTCATGATATCTTGTAGTCATGATTCAAGTTTTCTTTGTAAGGCACATTGTTGAAAGGCACATTAAATGAGATTTATGTATTCTCTTCTTATCAGCATGTTGAAAGGCACATTGTTCGTGGCAGTTGAAGACTTGAAGGGTATATATATATATATATGTATATTGTATAGTTACAGGATCCAAACAAATTGAGATAGGTCATCATATCATCCACTGAAGATGGATGGTAATATTCTTAATTATAGAAATGTGTTTGGGCGTGCTTATTTTGATTCCTGTATATATATGTTTGTATGGATTTATATTATGCGTTCATCTTCCGGGAACAAAACTATGGGAAGAGTGCACCAAGTGTGTTCGTTGCTGACAATATACATGTACAAGTGGGCAGTGGCGGTACACTCTATCAAAAGCTGCATCAAAATTTGCACATGCTCGCTCATATTCAAAATGGACAAAGAATGTGGAAATCTGTTAAGAGTCTATGGCACATAATTCAGAGAATAATTAACTGCTGATCGAGTCTCCTGCCAATGAATTTCATTGAGGAATTGTAATTAGTTCAGTTTGGTTGATATATTGATTCAATCAACATGATTCCCATTTTCTGAGTCTGCTGGCCCATATATGATTCCCATTATTTTCATTATTTCTGTATCAACATGCATCCCATCCAATCATCATTTCTTTAATTTGGTTGATAGTATATTGATTCAAGGGTGCGGTTCTACTCCTACACTTTCTCATGCACTATATATATAGGTAGCAGAACCATTAATTGAGGGCTATATATATATACATATATATATGGTAATGGGTGCTCCGATGCTAGAGATATGATATGGTGCGGCAAGAGGGATCGGAGAAGCTCAGCTGGTATTTATAATTGGATTATACACAATACCTAATTCATTTATGTATGTGCTCAGCTCAATAACGTTATGGTGTAAGCACGCAACTTCCTCTAATTAATTAATGGCTAATAATAATAATTGTAGACTTGTAGTATTTTTTATTATAAAATTAAAATGTGTGAATGGCAAATAATTTGAAAATATTTCAACAATTATTGTGCAAGAGAATTGAGGAGGTACTATATATGCATATGAAGCTGAATCAGATATCCGGAGCTTAATTTGTGGATTGGCAACTATATGTCGTCATTGAAAAGGTGCGCTTGCTAGTCCTGTTTCTCATTTTTGGTTTCATTAGACGTTGTTGATTTTTACACTCAGCCACCATTTCCTTGCGCTATTAAAATAGCATGTGCAGGCACACAGCATGATTTTTTTATTTTTTTATTATTATTATTATTATTTTTATATATATATTTTCAATTTAGGTGTCGAACAATGGAGGTTTGGCTGAAGGTGAGTGCAAAGGGAAAGGTGCAGGTTGGGTTTCCATTTGGCTGCATTATTGAGAAGCGCGAGCGCGTGCTTGCAAGCAAATTAAAGTTGCCCATGTTTTCTCAACCAGCTTAGGCTACCTCTGACCTCTCCAAGGCACACACACTTCAAAGGACATTAGTATTATTTTTCAGATGTGTATCTGGACTCTTGGATCTGGAGTTATAACAGGTTTATTTGCACTAGCTAGCTTCAACCTCATATATTTGCACTTGGCATTCAGAGTTCGATGCTTTCCTGGTTTTACATTCTTTTCATCTTCTACACACGAGTTTTTTGTACAAAACATTTAGTCAAAAAAATACGCAGAGCCATTTAGAGACAGATTATGGCTCAGGCTCACTATAATATATCCTTCAGCTTCCCTAAGAGAAATATCAAGTTCCCAAAATATAGCGACATCTTACGAATTAATTCGTTATTTTATTGCTAGCTATTACATCATTCATTCATCCCATCAAACTAAAGGAAAAATATATATATAGTAAAATTGTTCTAATATATAAACAGCATGCAAGTTGGCCGAAGGTTTTCCAAGGGGGCTAAGATTATATTGCTCCACACTGACGGAATTGGGTTTACAGCGCCGGGTTCGTGTGTCCTGTTATTACAGAATTAATAATTAATGCTACGTGGATCAAATTTTTGGAAAAGAAAAATTGCTTCTGCACTACTTAATAAGTACTCATTACTAATAAAATAGCTTACTTCTTCCTCCATTGATTTCTTTCGAGCTATTCTAAAACATTTCTTTAATTTAGTCTCATTATTTTTTTAAAAATGGAATAAAACAAACTTCAAAATTCTTTTAGTTCTTTATACTATAAGTTAGTATCTCCGTCATTCATTTTTCATAATTAAAATTCTTGAACCAAAACAGAAATATTAAAGGAATTAAAACTAGTATTTTAAAATACTTATAAAATAAAATGAATTCTTCCCAAGCACCTTTTTTTTCCTACCCAATTTCCCTTATGCCACAGGCGGAAGAAATACTTACATTAATCAGATTGACGTGCATAGCGGTATGCCACAACAATAGCTAGTATAAGGAACAAGACAGCAATCTGCAAACCAAACACTCGTTAAATAATCTGCTCGGCAAATTAATTGCTTATGCCATGGAATAAAAATGACATGACAATAAAATGCTTCAGACTAAAATTGGATTTTAAAGCTCACCAAAGTTACATTGTACTGGGGCTTGCTCTGTATTATATACGACTGCCTGAGATCCACAAAGGAAAAGAAAACAAGGTTCTCAGCATATGGAGGATTAACCAATGGACTGATTTACTCAAACTGCTTATCTACCCCACCTTCGGTTTAAAGTTCCCGAATCCCTACAGATTTTCAGGATCGTTTCTAACCGTTCCTTAGTAATTCTAGAATTGGGATCTTTATCGCTGACCTGGATAGAATAAGATTTGAATTATTTGTCACTTAAATTCAATACGTTTTGCACTTTATAAAGTAAATTAATGAATAATAGAAAGAAATTATCAATTTAATCAATTACGTTGGTGGTGTAAAATGAAGCTGATTGTAATAGTTTATATTCATTTCATGTTCATAGCTTAATGATTCAAACACAATAACATAATGGGTCGGACCACACCACCTCAGTTTCACCTTTCCATTTTGATCAGAGGAGTCAGTAACAAGTAGCATTAGTAGTATGAGACAGCAATTGTTGACTTTAAACAGAAGCACATGAGTGGCTTTAAGTGAGAACTAGGATTGGCGTTGAAGATGCGACACCGTACCTTAGACTTCATCATGAGTAAGAAATCATAGAAAGCTCCATATACATCAGCCATGGTATTGGTTCTGTCCATGATTTTAGCAGTAAGACCTACGAAACAGATACATGAATTACAAAATAGTTGGTAGTCCATTCATAATAAGAACAGGAAATGCAAAAACGAAAATGCATCAGTTCATCCCATCCCTTCGTTATAGAACAGTCGTAGGGAAAGAGGAATGACATTAACCAACCCCATTTATCTTGCAGGCTTTTATCTGAAAAGAATCACATAACCTAGGGGGAAAATTTTAACTTCAGTGAGGGGCAAGGAGGGGGACAGAGGGATTGAAGCGGATGGTGGCAATAGCAGTATTTTCTCAAAAACTCCCAATAATTGTACTTAGGTGTTGGACACCTATGCATTGTTTTAAGTATCAGCTATTAAGCGGGGAGATAACAATGAATGTGCACTGAAGCTTGCAATTATACAAACTGCTTTCACATAGACAAGATAAACAGTTGGTGTAAACCCCATTCCTTTAATTGTCCATGCATCATCATATGCAAGAAGTTATTTCACTTTATGACGAGATGGGTCCCTTAAATCATTTTATTGGTTGAAAGTGGATTTTGGATCCTTTTAAAGATAAAATCAAAGTCACTATGTGCTATTCATAAAAAGATGAACAGGTCTAATGAGTGGGAACAAAGAGAGCAGTACATCACGAATGTTGATCTTACCACGCCTCATTTTCACAACACCTCTGAAGACTCCAATGTTGTTGTAGCACAAAGACAATGTCCCAACTGCCATTATCTGGAAGGGCAAACAAAAAGGTCAAGATGCATAACCTAGACAGAAACGTCAATAGCAAACCTAGCACTGAGTGCTGTGCCCTACCAAACTAACTCGATAAAAGAACAGATTTCAAATGTCCTCTTGAGATTTATAGTTCAGAAAATTAGGCATGCAGGCAAAGGGGAAAGGAAAGTATGATAGCACTTGCGATCATCAAGAAAATTAATAGAATATCGCTAAATAGCTTTGTGAAAAGAAAAAAAAAATAATACTACCATTTCAAATGTGATTGAAAATACTAAAATAGTACAAATTAGACTATAGTTGAATATACCTGTGGAATCGCACAAAAGCGAAAGATAGCTGGATCTCGCAAATCAGACATGTACTTGAGGCAATCTTCTGCATGCACTAAAGCATTGGTGACCATAGCATTAAGGCATTGCACTGCCTTAACTGAGTTTTCCTCATATTTTAAGTCCTGTAAAATGTAATAAATATATTACTAACAAAACCTCCTTCCTGCTTCTCACACTTAAAAGATCTTCGTATCTATCCATGCGCCATCACAACTGCCTGTGTGTAACTGTTTATATATATACTACATTCAATAAGGAGAGAAAATGTACCTCAAGTTTCTTTATATATTTACTCCAAATTTGACGAGGCCAGAACATGCGTGACTTTGGTACCTCATTAATATCCTCCAGATAATCTCTGATGATGTTTGTTTTCTGCATTATTCCATATAAAGCAAATGGTGATTATAATGGCTTCATAGAAACTAGGGCATATTTCCGCATGATAGAATCAGTACCTGAAGAAATAAACCCATTGAATTAGAAAGGATATCTGAAGTCAAATCTTCCTTTCCAGAAGCATGGAATAGTTTTGACAGCCCTATTCCAACGAGTCCGGCAACATAGTGGCAATACTCATCATAGTCATCAACTGTATCCACCTAGAAAGAGAAGCAATTAACCCCATTACCATTTAAGACGTTCCCACCGAGTACAGAACTTATTTGGAGATTTTTAAGATACATGCGTCAAAATCCAAGAAAATACATTATTGTATAGTTCTGTCAGAGAGCTCAGAAAGTGTGTTCATGATATTTCTAACATACCTCCTTGCAAATGTATTTTGCCATTCCTGCACCCATGCTCATGGTAATGTCCTCGATGGCCATCTGATAACTGCAAAAAGGAACATGGTTTATCTAGGATGCACATAAGAACTGTATTATTTGGCATATCATATGTGCATTTATCTAGTTTTGGAACAAATAGACTCCAACTACCAGATTATAACACAACTTGATAAAACCAATTAAGTAGGGTCTCCTTTCAAGACAAATTCTTATGATAAGCAATTGAATATGGCTCATCCATATTTAGGCAGTGCAGTGGATGATTCCCCACCACTTAATTCAAGATGGAGCTTTCCATCTATAAATTTAGAAACACACACACAGACACGCATTCACACATGTTTATAATCTTAAGAACCTACTTAATTGATGCATCTTATCAACATGGGAGATTCTATCATACATTACTGATTTTACGCTGACCATCATGGCATCACCCAACAATGTTATACGATTCATTCCACTTATTTTTACCAAACAAGTGCATATAATAGGCTACAACAGCCAGTAATTCATTCTTACATCAAACATTTTTTTGCAAATGTGCATCACCCAACAATGTTATACGATTCATTCCACTTATTTTTACCAAACAAGCGCATATAATAGGCTACAACACCCAGTAATTCATTCTTACATCAAACATTTTTTTTGCAAATGTGCTAATCCATTCAATGTCATAGAGAAGTCCTTTTTCTTCTGCCTCAGACATGAGTTCGACTAGGTACAATGGCTGTTATCTTGTGCTTTCAGCTCCAAAACATATTATCCCCATTAAGTAGCTACTCAACATAAATTCAAATCCATTTCTTTTGCATCTACATGAAAAACTTTACATGAACAATAATGGTTCAATAGGAAGTACCTGCGTCCAAGTTCCAGAAATGCAGTGGAAACATGGTGGAACTCATCCATTAGAACTTTGTAGTCTTTCGTACCGCCTATAGATCAAATATTTAATCAGATACATACATATAGGATATTGACTTCTCTGCCTGATTGAACAGAGAATCTGAGCATCATAGTGTCTTTACACAATCCGGTTGGTGGGGCTAACAAATGCACAAGCTAAGGTTGATAACTGATATTGCATAGTTAATTGTTTACATTCACGATTAATTTGTAATCTTATTGAAGAGCGCATTTTATATAGTAAGGCCATGTTTACTTCCTTGATATGATTTTAATCCTCGGATAATTCAAATGATAACTAAATATTGTGTTTGGTTACCATGATTAGATAATACTGTACTAAATAAAAAAAAACATATATATGCATTCATTTTTCTTATTCTAACAATAAAATTATAAAATATTAATTTAAAAGTAGTGCAAAACGACAATTGTAAATGTTTAAAGTAAAAATTAATCATAACAGTAGTAATTTAATTAACAGTCATTTTAACAAAAACATTGGAATTATTTTATCAAAGCATCTAAGGTGGGACTGTGGGAGGATTATAACTTTACATACTCTAGCTTCTTTTTATTTTGGGCTTCTTGTAAATCTACATGAGCAGTGAGCAGTGTGTTCTCAATACGCAATCTACTTGAGTTTCAACATTTGGTGTTTAAACGTATCAACAGGTTGTTTCGACGACCTTTATCAATCATCACCTAGATAAACTATTTATGTAGCAAATGGAAGAAGGGATGCATCTGTCTTCAGAAGATTGATGCAATGAGTACATGATTGAAGAATCAGCTTCAAAAACCTTATTATGTAAATTTTTTATTGTACATGATAATGTCTTCTCCTAAGTATACAAATTGTGCCATGTAGATTATGAGCCAAAGCTAAAAACTTACATGAAAAATGCCATTCCTTGTCATATATGTGTTGATGGAAAGCCATCAAAATGGGGACCTTAACATCTGCTGCTATGCTTGTGTCATCCTCTGATATTAACCAAGGGCTAAGATGGTTAACAACAGTGTCGGACTGTTGAGTGGTTACCGCTTACCAGAATGTAATGACAAAAGGAGAACTTACCAACAGTATCAAGTGCTCGAAGAACCAAATAGAATATGCAAACCTGTGAAGTGACAAATAAATCGAACCACCATTATTCTTCTACTCTAGAAACTGTGTATGTGCCATAACAATAAATATAATGCAACTCCGATATGCAAAATTTCTTACTCTGAAGTTAAAATCCAATTGAGTGTAATATCATACTGTCCAAACTTGAGGGGTCAACAATCCATGTACACATAGATGATAATGAAAGAGGAAAATTGGGAAAAAGCATTGAGTGTCTCTGCTGAAAATATCCTTCCACTTGTTATTTGTTTGGAATAATCTAATGATGCGTTTCAGTAGTGTTTATGCTGAGGAAATGTTATATGATCTGGTTAACATATGCATTCCTTAGCATCATACCCTATACGTCCAATGAGGCAATGACCTGTATATATAATATATCTCGTTTGAAAAATTTCACAATTGTTTAATACTATATTTTTAATTCAAAAGATGTCCTCCTCAAAGAATCAAGGAACCGCAAAGAAAGCCTAAAAATACAAGATAGATCTTATTCTCCCATTTTATTCTGGTTCTTTCAATACTAGTTACAACTCACAACGTTACTGTCTGACAGTTTTTTCCACTATCTCAAGTTACGAATATCGGGAATTCTGGATTGGGTCCATACACTGATCTCGGGAGAAATTTGATCCGGTTTCAATTCAATTCTGTGATTAATGAAGTACGTATTAAATTTTGTTGAGGCAACAATTCCATTAATGCCTACAGCAGAAATTATCACAAGTAATGAAAGCTACGTGTCGAATTCCGGAAGTAACCAATTATATAAACATATATGCATAGATAATGTAATACATATAACTCACTGCATCACGAAGATCAGTATCCAGCTGCTGAATCACGAGGGCAAAGCTTCTGGAAACTCTATGAAGCATGGAGTAACAAAATCCCCAGTGCGGCTCCGAGGGGATCTGCTTCCAAGCGCTTCTCATCGCTAACTTCAACTTGACCATCGGAAACAAATCATCCGGATGGTTCAGAACCGCACGTAAACTCCCCATTATATCCTGCTTAACACCAACTAACGAACAAATTACTCGATCGACCGCCGCGCGATACAGAAAATTTGGAATGAAAATAGATTAAAACATGAACGGAAAACCAAATCCCTCGAAAATCATGGATAAACACTTTATAACATTGTAAATGTTTTCAACAAATGGATTCAAATGAAAGACAAAAAAACTAGTCCAATCGAAAGCAAAATCCATCAATAAGGAAAAAAACAAGTTGCATCCTCGCGCTTACCTTGGCTCCGCTAACGCTTATCGTTCGGCACTGCGAAATTGGCTGTGAACTTGTGGAGGCGATCTATATATGAGAACGGTGAAATGTGAGAGCGCGTGTAACGAGCGTGGGGAAGTGAAATTCTTTTTGTTAGTATTGTAGGTTGTTAAAATGGGAGAATGAAACGGTTGAATGGTGAAAGCCTATAAACCTTTGACGGAACGCGAATTGTGCTGGTTTTTATAATATCTGGTTTGGCATGTTGCCACTTGCCAGTTGGCCAAGGCCGTGTTTGGTAAATTTCCTTTATATTCTTTTTCTTGGACGTATATTTAAGGAAATACTACCGTTCTCATCAGTGAATCATTTGAATATTAGTAACTATTAATGGGGTAATTTTGACTAATTTTTTAAACATAGTTATATAAGAAAAACATAGACATGTGAGATCTTATTGTCTAATCACATAGTTTTAGAATATCAAATTTTATATTTTTTTACTTATATACAATTTGAGTTATAAATATTTAAAAATGTATCTTGGACTGCGTGAAATACAGAAATAATGTATTTATATGAGAACAAGGAAATATTATTCGAACTTCGAAGGACATCGTATTTCAATTTTAAACTATAATTAATTAAATTAATCATGTGTAATTTTCATGTGATTAAATTATACAGATTATACTATAATTTTTTGAAAAACAAATTTGAATTAGAAACAAAATAATTTAAAAAGACAAATCTAAAAGTTATTTCTAATTTATAAATCTTATACTAGTATATTAAATGCCTAACACAACAATATAAATATTTATATAACTCATTTTTTCATGACAAATTCTGCATTTTCAGAACGAATTGATTAGGAAATAACAATACAAGCAACCGTCTTGTATGTGAGTATGCCAAATGCCAGGAACAAAAACTTATAAATTATAACTATCAACTTATAGTTTGTTTTTTCTTTTTTTATCATTTCCAACCTATAGTTTCTTTTATGTTTTATCTCTTTTATTACCTCCGTCTGATTTAAAATTATTACGTACGACTTTTTTTGCACTTTTGATACAAAATTTAAATTATTAATCCTTAAAAATGTAAAATGTGTATTAACATCCAAACAGCCTAAATTAAGTGAGCTAGAAATGGCATTTTAACATTCCAAACGATTCTCGGTGGGAGTAAAATTGATTTCTTTCAGCTAGCTAGCTAAACGAACCGAAGCGATAAAACTGTACCAGTCACAGTAAGGGCCTGAGGGGTGGGACCGTGGGAGAGCAGAGCATCTAGTTTCCGATTGTAAATGGTGTAACAGAAGTACAGAACCATGATTTATGGGGTTAAAAAACATGGGTTTGCAGGAGACTAGACCCAAAAAAAAAAAAAAAATGGCATCAACTAGACAAATAAAAAAATAAAATGGAACCGCATCTGAATTTGTAAGCTATATATACTAGTAGTATATATCAAGTGATGAGAAAATAGTTGTTATTGTAGTTTGCTTGGTGTAGGTCTATACACCCCTTTCAAGAATCCATGAATATGGAAACCCTAATTCAGCACGCGCGCTTCCCCAGCTCCTACTACCGAAACACTACTCCATGTTTGAATCCAAAACCTTTACAAAAAAATAGTTTTCCAATTCAATTTTGCAGAAGCAAGACACGCCTACTATGTTTTCGTGTGCATTGTAATTCCCATAGCCCTGGAAGCGGCGCTGAAATGCAGCAAACTGAAGTTGAAATGGAGGAATTGGAACCTTTGGGAGAGGGAAATGGAATCAGTGGAGAAGAATTATTGGAAAATAATAGCACTTTATGGAATCAGATTACTGAGATTGTGAAGTTTTCCGGTCCTGCGGTGGGGCTTTGGATTTGTGGACCACTGATGGGTTTGATTGATACAGCAGTTGTTGGTCAGGGTAGCTCAGTTGAGCTTGCTGCTTTAGGTATCTTATGCTTCAAATTCTATTTGTATAGCTTTGAGATGAACTCATTAGATTTTGCTGCACATGCTCATTTCGCACTCCATTAAATTTCATTGTGGATTTTGTTGTGTTGGGCAGGGCCGGGGACAGTGTTTTGTGATTACACAAGCTATCTATTTATGTTCCTTTCAATCGCCACTTCAAATTTGGTTGCTACATCCCTTGCCAGGCAGGTCAGTCTATCCAATTATTTGCTTTATAGAGACTGGAAACTGGATATTATATATTGTCAGGATTTAGTTCAAGGTTTGCTATCATTTTGGGCTCAACCATTGTGCTCTAAGCTGTAGAGTTTATACAACCTCTCTCGTTAATGATTATTGAATGCACAGGATAAAAATGCAGTGCAACATCAGATATCTATACTGCTGTTTATTGGATTGGGTTGTGGTTTCCTGATGCTTCTCTTTACAAAGTTTTATGGTCGATGGGCATTAACTGGTAAAGATTATTTTCGCTACAGTTTTGTTCTGAACTTCTTTCTCTGATTCATATATTGTTCTTTACTGACATTTCTATAAGCTGGGGTCCTCTCAGCTTTTTCGGGGGCAAAGAATGTAGAAATAATCGATGCAGCAAATACATATGTGCAGGTGAATTTAATCTTTGCCATTATGTTACTTTTGCATATTGTTTATTTCATGACATGTTTTAACTAGTTCACCTTAAGCCATTTCTTAAACAAATTAAAGGGCTGTATTGTGTTCTCAAGGACAACACAATAAAATGCACAATGGAATATTTGGAATGAAACAGTTAAAACATTGCCTAAAACAGGGGTGTATAGAAAAATAAAAATAACATTGAAGTGAGCAATTTCTATAGAGATGTAAGGTTTCAAATCACTATTTCTTTTCCTGAATAATCCATTCATGAAAGAGCTGAGCTGGTTTCTCTACACTGATTTTACCTGTTTTTTTATAGCTTGAAATTTTAGCTTTTAAGTTTTTCGATATCTCCCTTGGTTACATGTGGTTTCTGTTTCCAGATTCGCGGCTTAGTATGGCCAGTGTGGCTTGTTGGATGGGTTGCTCAAAGTGCAAGGTCTGACACAACCAATTTTGTTGATGACTGCACTCAGTCTTATCTGTGTGCGTTTTCTGGGGTTTATCTTGGAGTCTAGTGCTGTGTATGCAAGGATTTAAGGATCTGTAATTTGATACATATCTTAAAATCTTTTTAGATTGTGAATTTGTCTTGTTAAATTGGCTGGTTGAGTATTCTTAATGGCGCACAGCTTAGGAATGAAAGATTCTTTGGGACCCGTCCAGGCTTTGGCTGCTGCAGCTGCTATAAATAGTGTTGGTGACGTAGTCTTATGTAGATTTCTTGGATTTGGGATTGCTGGAGCCGCTTGGGCTACAATGGTGTCTCAGGTGTGCCATAGAAGCCTCCCTCCATTCTACTACTCGATTTGAAGAAAACCACGTTCCAAAAAATAATTATCATTGTTTTCTATAGAATAGGTAGAAACATCAATTCTATTTTGTTTCACGCTTTTGATGTTTGTTGAAGGTGGTTGCAGCATTCATGATGATTGTGGCTTTGAACAAAAAGGGGTACAATGGTTTTTCCATCGTTGTCCCGTCACTTGAAGAATTTCTCCAGATACTCACACTCGCAGCTCCAGCATTCGTGGCAATTTTGTCAAAGGTTAGGTCGTTAGGGTGTTATCTGGGAGTTCATTCAATTACTTCCATTGACTTCTGGTGATTCCGTTGTTTGTAATGATGCAGACAGTTTTCTATGCTGTGCTTGTCTACTTCGCTACATCAATGGGTACAAAAACAGTTGCTGCTCATCAGGTTTGAATATTATTTTCTATTTACCCGAGTCTCATAAAAAGTTAAAAAACTCATTGAAAATTTAAGTACTAGGTGATGGTACAATTGTACTGCATATGCGCTGTTTGGGGAGAGCCTCTGTCTCAAACAGCCCAGTCATTCATGCCCGAGCTGATGTATGGAGCCAAGCCTAGTTCAGCAAAGGTAATTTTATGTCCAAAGCTGCCTACATAAGCAAGCTCCGGCAATGCAAAATAAACTTCTGCAATGAGAAGTTTATTTAAACTAACAAAAATGCATTCCGGACCTTAAAACATATGACAGGTTCGAGAGTTGTTGAAGTTATTGGTCATAATTGGCGCATTAAGTGGGCTCGTGTTAGGATCCATTGGAACATCACTTCCCTGGCTTTTCCCTAGAATATTCTCCTCTGATCGTGAAGTCATGCAAGAGGTCATTTACTTTCATTGTCAAAAAACATAGCATTTCCCAACAATCAGGGATGACCAAGAAAACGCTTTACAAAATTCAACAGGACGCTATTCTAACCATATTTAGTTCCACCCTAATGTGATGCAGATGCAGAAGGTGTTGCTCCCTTTCTTCATTGCACTCTTTGCTGCACCACCAATAAATTGCCTTGAGGGCACTCTAATGGCACGTTATTCCCATTTATGCTACTGTCTCATTCATTACAGAACTACATTACTTGGTTGGAGTTTTGCAATTAAGTGAGTTTGTCAATATTGCAGGCTGGAAGAGACTTGAAGTTTTTGGGCATTACAATGACTGCAACAGCTTGTTTAGGCACAATCCTTTTGCAGGTATATGTTATTGCAACGCCAAACATACTACTAGAACACATAATTTATTAGTTTGATTGTTATTTCTTCTTAGCTTTCAAGTTTATACTTCAATTAATGTATTACGAGCATCCCGTATCTCGTTGCAATAATAGGTATTGAGCAGAAGCGGTCACGGTTTAGTAGGGATTTGGTTTGCACTGGTGGCATTTCAATTGGTAAGTTTCGCCTCAGCTTTATATTTTGGCAATTCAATTTAATGTACTAATAATTGTAATGACTCTTCTGGCAGGCTCTGTTTGGTGTTTTGTTAAGACGGTTAACCAAACCAAATGGATTGCTATATTGCAATGACTCAACTAGTAATGAAATAGGGGAGCTGAAAATTGCCTAACCTGTGGTAATATTTTTAGCCAAGGCTGGTTATTTTTCACTGCATTCACCACGGGATGAGGTGTAAAATGCAGTGCGTATGATTCGAAGATCCAATTACTGCAATTTTGTATTCATAATTGTAATTTATTTACATCATTTTATTTATTAAGTTTTTGGGGGAAGATATGGTTCGATCTGAATCTAGAGCTCTTAAAATAAATGGGTCGGCTGGGGTTCGACTCCGCTAAATTCGGGATAATTTCGAGTTTCACCCATTAATTTAATAAACAAGCCAAATTCGAATTAACATTTTTCGTAACAATCAACAACCAAATGTAGTTAATCTGAGTGGTATAGCTCTAACAGTTTAAACAAAAATTTCATATTATCCCTTCAAATCCAATTCCCAATTTATTATCCCTTAAAATCTAATTTCCAATCCAAATTATCGTTTGATCCATCCAACTTGTTCTTTGGGGGAAAAGGGAGTACTATATTTTTAATTCGGTAAATTTTTTTATCCAAGAATGTTGAGTACATCATGCATGTATAACAATAAGCAACATCGTTAATATAAATTCAAAATCTTGCTAGTGTAAAGTACCCTTGAGTGCTAACAATGCAACTCCGTAAGCAGCCTCAGTTTGCAGTGCCTTGCGCACGGGCAATCCTAGCACACGCTCACGTATCTTTATCCATTTCTCGTTCTTTGATCCACCACCAGCTGTCAACACTTGTTCCACCGGTGTTGCACCCAGTTCCTTCAACAACCTGTATCCTTTGGCCTGAATAGTACCCCCACAAATATGCTACTTCTCTGTAACAACTCAAACATGCATGTTTGGGAATTGAAGCAACAGCGGCTTATATATTTGCTTTACCTCAATTCGGGCAATGGACTCTAGAATGCCGTGCAGGTACTCCACATCACTTTTGGGGCGAGGATGCAACCTGAAAAACTCATAATTTAATTTATTGTACACGCTTTTTATGAAATCTAATTACATTATGAGGTTACCTGGGTTCCATATTTGGATCTGCTACAGGAAATCTTTCACCAATATCCTGCAAAGGGTAATAGTCCAGTGGAGAGGCCTGGGAAGGATTGATCTGCTCGCTCAGTTTCTCCAGCTGATCATCCGTGAAGATTTGCCTCAGAACAGCTCCTCCTGTGTTTGATGCTCCCCCCACGAGCCATTTATCATCAAGTCGATGGCTGTACACCCCAAAACGTGCATCTTCTACTTTTCCTGTGCTTAATAGTTTGATAGCAAGTGTTGAACCCAGAGAGGTGACCTAAGGCACCAAAAAATTAGGCTTAAGAAATAAATGGATACTTGAGATAATTAGTTCATTGTAAATTTTTCTACTTGAGAATCATTTTCGAGAGACCAAGGCTCGTGGTCATATGCAGGGAAGAACTTTATTACTCCCTATGTTCTTTTTTAGTTGTCTTTCTAGCAAATATTACACAAACCAAGAAAGATAATTATTATCATAATCTTCCATTTCTACCCCCTCTCATTTACCAAGAAATGTACTTGGAGTGGAGAGAGAATAAACATTATTGGGGAAATAAAGGGGTAATATTGAAAAACTTTCATAGCAATACCCAAAATGACAATTATTGTGGAACACTTTTTCATCTCTAAAAAACTACCATTTTGAAACGGAGAGAGTATTTTTTTTTGTGGGGGATGTAGAGACAGGATTTTACAGCTTTTCCAGGCTGATCAGCACGTGCTGCAAGAAATGCTGCTATACTATCAGTGGTTCCTGTGCAGATTACACAGTCCTCGGAGAAACCTATCAAGAAATAAATGCTATGAGCATCACAATTTGCATGCTTGAAAATTTTAGGAACATTATTCAAAGATGGATGATCAAAATGCAGTTTCTGCTATCCGCAAACCAATAATAATATAAAAAAAATGCACTATTAGTGGTAATAGTAAGCAAGTTGATCAGTATAATTATAGTATAAGCAAAAGAATTAAGTTTAATATGTGCAAATAAGTCAATTTCATCGCTATAGTGAAAGCGATTCATCTGTAATTAACTTTCACCTTATTATTGACATCAATGGCATTTATATCGCAAGTTTACAGCACTTGATAAATGTTTTACGTGATTTACAGCATCAGACCAAGTTACAGAACAAACACACAACTGCAATTGAATATAAGGCTGACAACAACAAACACATGGTGGGACATATACAGAAGTGAAAACAAGAGGGAACTTCTTTTTCCAAATTCTTCTGACATGAGATCAGTTTCAACAGCATATATAAAAGGATATACATCAATCAACTTCATCAATGTCTTGATAATTTTGATACTCACCTGTGGGTGTCTAATACTCAACTTACCAAATTGTGTTCTGACATTTTCTTGCATAGAGCCAATCTTGGTCCCAGGAGCTTGTACATGTGGCAATACATATGAATACGGCTGATTGAGAAGCCAAGGAGGATATGACTCCACTTCAGGATCATAACCAACCTAATGGCATACAGAATACCCTACTCAATAATGAAAGAACAGGACAACACAAAAACAAATTGGCCATTGTTACTGAAACTGATCATACTTTCAAAGCATTGTTATAATCAGACACTCCCAGCTTCCCATGAAGAAGCCACAACAACCAGTCTGCTTGATGCAATAGCACTGCTGAAGTTTTCGGCCCAGCAGAACTCCACCATGAGACCACTTTACACAGTGTAGAAGATCCAGAGCAAACTGTGTGATTTGCAGGAGCAATTGCCTTCACAGCCGGCAAAGATTCAGGACAACTTTGATTGTAGAGGAAAGGCTTACACAACGGCTCACCTGTTTTACTGCATAAGTGAACAACACAAATACAATATATTACACTGGAAAACTAATGCTAACAATGAAAAGCAACAACATTTTCAGTTAGAATTTCAACCTATCAAGAATGATGGTTGTTGCAGAAGTGCCATCGATGGAAATTGATGCAACCGATTGGCGAATGCTAACTGGAATATCTTCCAATAGACTGAAAAGTGTAGTTCGCCAAGACTTTACCCAATCTACTGTTTCTTCACACTTCCTAGAAAAAACACAGACAAGTTTGCTAGTTCATGTTACACGACATGAGAATCAATGAAAAATGATGAATGCTGAACACTCTCAATACAACTCCCAAACAACTAGAACGATTTGTGTAAGAGAAACTTTAACAAACATCTGAATAAACAAAAGATATTATCATATAGGGATATCAGATGTATATCTACCATGAACAAAGGGTACTCTCTCTTTCCCTCCGCATGTATCATGCCTTTCTTGTCAATGACAGCATACCGAGCACCAGAGGTACCAAAATCCATTCCTAGATACAGTCGTTCCCCAGCATCAAGATCATCCTCCATGTTCAGTTCACCTGATCTAACACTAACTATTCTTGATTCTGATTTAACCAAGGGGTTTGAGATGTAATTTCTTAACATCAATCTTCTTGCACGGTAATGATTACCTGTAACACGAGAGGAAATCTAAAAATCATTAACAGGTTTAGAATCAAGATATCAAAAATTTTCAAAATCTGTTGGCAACTTGATATAGACGGATAACTGTATATTCTGTTGGATAAATTTTACATTTAATATAAATGCTAAATGATTGTTTTATTGGGAATGAGGACTTGCCCAAGCGAGTCCATGCCTTTCATTATGGTTGGGGTTTGATTTGTTTTATTTCATCGATATTAGGTGGATATGGATTATAATTGTTGATTGATATTCTTAGGATATTAAACAACTTATTAATTAGGAATCCAATATTGACAATTATTGTATTATTATCATTTATACACATATTACTAATTATGGACAGTTGGGTTTATAAATAGTGTTGTTCGGTCCCTAAGGTTAGCCCTCATGTGACTAATTCACACCATCTTATAAGACTCAACAATTCCTTTGTGCGTTCAGTTAAATACAATGGCTGGAGTAGCGTTCATTGTTCTATTTAATAAAAAATTAATCGGAACAGATTCAACGAGGAATGAGGCTTAAACTTACCTGAAAACATTAGAATTAAGCACAATAGCACTAATGCACACAATCACACACATACATAGAAACAGGGCAAAGCGCATTTTGCATTCTCAGACATAAATTTGTGCTAATAAACATGGGAGAAGGTAGGGAATCTGACCAGCACACATAATCCACGCCAACATTTTCTTCGTATGCAATAACACGTACATTTGCATCAAACAAGTAATCATGGTCTCCTTTTTTATTTGAATCTATCAACCCCATTACGGCAATAAATAAAAATCGTAAAAGAATTGGAATAGCGAACTGGAGAAATTACCGTAATTGTGGGAAATCGGCAGACGGAAGAGCAGCGAGCAGGCAGGACTGCAAAGTGAGGTCACCATTCCTTCGGAAAAGCTCCAGCCAACGGATAACGAAAATGCGGTGCTGGCGCTGTGGCGCCACTTTATTCATTAGTACGGAGTAGGATGGCAAAAACTCCAAAAGCGAAATATGTGTGCATATATAAATATCCTTATAATTAATTAGTTATACTAGTAATTACTATTAAGAATTAAGTTTTGGTGGGAATGAGGACTAGTATTAGACGTTGATGTTCCTCCGCTCCTTATCCTTTCTCATAGTAGTATTTTTTTATTTTTTTTTTTATAATTTGTGTGTCGAACTTTCATACTCTACCCCTTTGCCCATTTTTTAAGACTGTTTCAAAAAATAAAAATAAATAAATAAAGTATTTGTTTTAAACAATGAAAACAAGTAAAGCGTATCATCTTGTCATGTAGTTGGGTAGCATCGAAAACTATAGTTGATGGATAAGATTTGCTACTTGCCTGCAACTATTAATCTATTACTGTATCTTTCAAGTTTCAACAGTGCATAAGCATAAAATTCAATACCCCCTCTAATTCATAAAGAAAGTCCTGTACAAAAAACAAAGAAGATGAAAAAAAAAAAAAAAAAGGTGCCGGGCATGTTGATTTATGTGGGAATGCTTTTAATTTTGTCCATAAATGTATATGTGAAAAAAGTATATTCCTTTATTGCTAGTCGTTTTATACGAACTACAAAATTAACTATACTTGTCTTGGAATAATTATAGGATATGCGAGTTTTTTGAAGTCTACATTTGTGAATGAGGCAAAAATGTACTGGAAAAAAAAAATAACGTTGGTTTGTAGGACCAGCCTCTACTATTGAATCAAAAATATCTAGAACACATTTTGTATTTCAGTTGCGGCGAAAATGAAATTGTTATATATAATATCAGAGCCAAATGATAATGTGTATTGTAGTTGCGGGCTGTAGCTGCGAACTGTAGCTATAGGGAGCTGTAGCTATCAGTATTTGTATAAGTGTTCGGTACAAGTAGATGTAGCTGTTAAAAATTATAATTTGAAGTAAAAAAATAATTAAATTTGAAAAGTAGCTTCTAAAAGCTCCCAAAAGCTAGTGTACAGAACGAGACTTTTGTTTTGAAATAAAAGCTAAAGCTACCAAAAGCTCTCAAAAGCTGCGTGCAGAAGATGTTGCTTATGATGGGTTGTTGCAGTTACGATATAAGTTCATTGAATTAGTACCTTTATATAATTAAGAGAGATTGGTTTCCTCCATTTGGACTTGCTGAAGGCAGCCAACATACCTATGGAGGGTAGTGCGCCTGTTCGATTGGTGCAATGGCACACACAAAATGGGTTTGAGATGGTTTTCTCCATTTGGACTTGCTGAAGGCAGCCAACATACCTATGGAGGGTAGTGCGCCTGTTCGATTGGTGCAATGGCACACACAAAATGGGTTTTAGATGGTTTTGTAACACCCCATTTTCGGGTGCCCAAGGCAAGCACGCTTAAATTTGGAGTTTTTATAGGATGTCTATCAAGAAAAAAAGATACATTGTTGGTATGAGTAGCTTATTTCACTCCATTTAAGCCATTCTCCGGTGTATTACATTCCTCCCCCTTAAGATCGCAACGCCCTCGTTGCGCTCGGCCATCCACATCCCATGGACGCCACAATCATGCACATCCCGTGGATCTTTTACCCGGCTAGGCGCCTGAATACCACAGCACGTGGTCGCGGTCTGGCTCTGATACCATCTGTAATACCCCATTTTCGGTGCAGCGGAAAGACAGGGTGCTACTCTAGATGTTGCCGGCTCCGGAGTGAAGGCTGTCCCCACAAACTAACATGAGCTCTTTCCAGTGCGCTTTGGCCTCACTCGCGCACACCCTGAGAGACTTCCCAGGAGGTCACCCATCATAGAATTACCCCAAAGCAAGCACGCTTAACTTTGGAGTTCTTATAGGATGACTACCAAGAAAGAAACGTACCTTGTTGGTACGAGTAGCTTATTTCACTCCATTCAAGCCATTCTCTGGGATATTACAGGTTTTGCATATTGATGGAAGCTCGTTGGGAAATCCTGGTCGTGCTGGTTTTGGATTTGTGGTGCGGTCGGGCGATAGGCAGTGGAGGGGAGGTGGTTGCGACTTCCTTGGCCACAAGCTTATTTTGTATGCGGAGGTGTTGGCATTGGCTGCTAGTCTATCATTTGTAAGAAATATGGGTGTGACGCGCGTTTGTTGTTATTCGAATTCAAGAACGACAATACAGCTGCTGAACCAACCAAGGACACTCTTCATCCTCTATTTGCTCTTATCTATCAGGCGGTGGAGGTCAAAGGATCATTTGAGGAATGTGTCATCCGGCATGTGCTAAGGGAAGTCAACAACGTAGCTGATCGGTTAGCGAAGCACGGGGCGTCGACTAAAGATTTCTCCACCACTTGGGCGTTCCATCTGGACTTCATTCTCGGTGACTTAGCAGCGGATGCGTCCGGCGTGTGGTTCCTCAGTACCTAGTTATAGTTAGTTCTTTATTTGTTGCAGTTTCTTTTCTTTTTCATTGTTTGCTGTTTTTTCCCTGACTTCGTCTTCGCCAAAAAAAAAAAAAAAAATACTACAAGGGATACATTTTACTGTTGATGTCAATAATATATATAATAAATAAATATACTTATACATGCATATATTATTGAATAACGAAATATTAACTAGCATTCAAAATATTAATTTTATCTATAATGTTTAATCTTGATTTTTAAGGTAGACTCGTCAAACATAGTGCTCCCTCCGTTTTAGAATATTTACAACATTTGGATAAGTTGTTATTGTTCATATACTGATATACATATGTTTGAGAATTAGCTATTAGTTGTTAACTGATTATGTGAGTAATTTGAATAATAAATTAGTTAAAATTAGCTGTTTGACAGTTTTGAGGCAAATTTTTTGCCTAGAATAAGCTAATTCCAAAATGCTGCTATTTGCAGCGGTTTCAAAAATAGCTGATTAAACACCATTTTAAGGTATTTTGTCTTTTTAAATAAACTAATTTAACTTAAAATGAATAGAATAAGATAATTTCGTTTAGCTTATTTGCTAAACAGGACCATATGGTAAGTTAAAATATAGCAAAGTGAGATATTGTTAGATTCGTCTCGTTGTGTAGTTTTTAAATATCAAATTTTTATAAATTTTTATTTTTATCGAACTTGAGTTATTAATGATTTAAAATATGCACTGGACTGCGTGAACTGTGTGTCCGTAACAAATAAAAAAATGGAGGCAGTATTATATTTCTCACTTCACAACTGCCCGTTTTGCATCCAAAAAAAATTATGCAATATTGAATATGAATGACTTTGAATAACTACCTTTTTGTAAAAAAGAACAAAAATAGACTTCATGTGAATATATCTATGAATATGGTCCAAGAGAAAGCAAACTGCTAATTTGAATGAATGAGATTTTCTTTTTCCTTTTTTCCTTTATGATTATTTGATTTTTTTATTTAATGGAAAAAGAATTTAAAACGAACGAGACATGCATTACTTTTACTTGCACCGACACAGTATCATAATTTTATTGCACATACGTTGGTGGTTGTTTATTTTGCCATCCAAAACAATACCACTCATATTTATTTAATTGTCTTTTAACCTAAAACATATTTGAATTATCACCTCATTCTTCCCCGATCTAAAATGTACCACATCGGCAACTATTTGTTTTGCTTTTTTCGAATTATACATTCAAATTTAAACAATTGCATATGATTTTTAACAAGCCACTCTTATAATTTAAAAATTCATAAATAGAAACAATATATGGTTTGCCGCGCACCACAATAAGCTTTCGCAGATATTTCTCGTGGGTTGGCGCTTTCTTTGATTCAATACGGAATTCCAAAAGAAAAAGCAAAAAGAATTCCAGTATGGGCAAGTTAGTAATTTGCGCTTCCTAGTAGGCACTAGTATAATTTATACTCATCTAATCTAACCCTAATTAAAGTCGGTTACTTTACACAAAGGAAAAGGAAATTAGTTAATTATCAAATCATTATGCATAATAAAGAGTGGGGTTAGTGGAAGTTAATATAATGGGGCCCATAACGGGGAAGAAGGAGCTCCAAAGAGTGGGTCCCACATTAGCAAAACCCAGCTGTGCATCAAGTGTGATTCCTTCTCATGTTACTCTTCTCCACTCCACTTTGAATTTTGTTGTTGCTTCTTCCTTCATTATCAAGATCTGGTTTTCGAGAATTCGTGGAGTCAAAGCGGTGGGTATGTGATCGAGATTCTGAGGAATTATGAGCTTGCTTGGATTGGTTCAATTTGTTTATGTGCTGCATTTGTTTGGTAAGGTATCTAAATTTTGACTGTAGGCGCTTCTGGATGGATTCCTGGTGAAGAGAATGGTGTAATTGTGTGAGATCTGGTGAATTGCATTGAAGGTAAATTTCGTAATGTGTTGATTTTGAATGTGAGGTTTTTTTTTTTTTTTTTTTTTTTTTTTTTTTTTTTTTTTCCGTTTATGTTTTTCTGGATTCGAGAAGGCAGAGTGGTGTTTTTTTTGGTTTGCTTGATTTTTGCAGTTGAAGAACATAGTGGCTTTTATTGATGTTTACCTTGATTTGTGTAGATTGAAAGCTTAAAATGGAATTTATTTGAATTGATGAGTTCCTCGGCGGTAATGCAGGCGAGAATTGAAGTAACGGCCAATGCTTTAATCATCCATTTTTCGATGAAATAAGGGGAAAAACCGGTTGAGGGTGCTGAATTTTATTGTTTGACAGTTGTTTAGAGATTTCAGATTCGGAAATTATTCAAATTGTCTGTAACTCTATATATATCTATGTGGTGATTCGAGGAGAAATTTATCTGTGGCATTCATTTATCTTTGTCGCATATTAAGAAATTCGACCGTACCTTGAAAATAATTTCAGATAAGGACAAACTGGGTAATGATTAAGAGATGGAGAGGAAAGGAAGTTGGTTTTCTTCGGTAAAGAAGGTTCTCAGCCCGGATTCCAAGGGCAAGAAAGCCAAGGTATGCATTCATATCAATGTCATTGTAATCTTGTTGAATTTTATTATTTGATGTTCCATTGATTTTTTCTTTTTCTTTTTCTTTTTTTTTGGACTCTGTTTCAGAAAGCAAGTAAATCCAAGAAATGGTTTGGGAAAGAAAAGCCGCCGGTTTCTGATTCTCCAATTCCTGACGCTGCCGAAATTATTCATCCACATGGAAATTTTCAGCCGCCTTCTCTTCCACCAGTGGAAGCTTTAAAGTCGGCAGACCTGGAGAATGAGCAAACGAATCATGCACTCTCTGTTGCTGCTGCTACAGCAGCAGCAGCTGAAGCAACAGCAGCAGCAGCGGCAGCCACAAAGGCTGCTGCGGAGGTAGCACGATTAACCAAGGCAAATCAATTTGCTGGGAAATCCAAGGAGGAAGTAGCTGCAATAAAAATCCAGACAGCATTCCGTGGTTACTTGGTCTGTTATCTCGCATATTTTCCATCCTTTTCTGTCAGCATCATTTCCTGACTTACTTCCATGTCTAGTTTTCATTACTTTTTCAAGATCTCTTCCAATATACTATCTACAATTATAAGATGAAACCACCATTTCTAGATAAAATTGGTGGGGGTTATGAATAGTTGGTAGTCTGGTAAATGAGATAGAATCACACATTAATTTATTTGCTGGCTTAATCATCCTGCCATTCTTTGTATGTTTACAAGTCACATGTTTTATTTTGTGCGATTATAGGACGACTTTGACAGTAAAGAAAGTGCAACACGAAATTTAACTAGTATAAGGTAGTTCGCACTGCATAGGGAAGCTTAATTTAGAACTAAAAGCATCAAGTTAGAGAAGTTTGTTGTAGAACACATGCCTTCCAATTCAAATTGCTCATTGTTGCTCATGGCGGTGTATTTTCTGCAATGCTTAATGATAAAACTACATTTCCGTTGAACTTTCAATAATTTTACTCCTCCCTTTTCGTATGTGCTTTCTTTGCAGCACTTATAACTCATATTTTATTTTGTATGGACCTGTAACAAAGTTTAACAATCAATACTATAACCTTGTTATTGTTACCCGAATCACAGGCCAGGAGAGCTCTGCGAGCTCTAAGAGGACTAGTCAGGCTGAAGTCACTTGTTGATGGTTCCACTGTCAAACGCCAAACTGCAAATACTCTGAAATGTATGCAGACATTATCTCATGTGCAGTCTCAGGTTCAATCAAGAAGGTTAAGGATGTTAGAGGAGAATAGGGCACTTCAGAGACAGCTCCTGCAGAAACATGCCAAGGAACTAGAGACCTTGAGAGTGAGTTTGTTTGCTTAAGTTGCTGCTACTTTTTCTTGGGCCATATCTTATGTCCTTGAAGAGATTTTTTTATATGTTGCCATTCATTTGGCTTAATAAATGAAATTTCTGGAGCTAATTGACTTTGCACCATGCAACCAAACACCTGAAGGGGTTTTTTGTTTCTTGTGAAATTTCCTATACTTGTTCATCAAGCGTTACTTCATTGTTTTTGCAGATGGGAGAGGAATGGGATGACAGCCAACAATCGAAGGAGCAAATCGAAGCAAGCCTGCTGCACAAGTATGAAGCTGCAATGAGGCGTGAAAGGGCATTAGCTTATTCCTACACTCATCAGGTAACTGATCTGCATTCCAATTATAATACATATTTCCTGCCTCTGAACTGGAGATATTTGTATGCTCGGGTTTCAGATTGTGCCAGCTTACACATTTATTTGGTTTAGTATGTTTTTTTTTTTTTTAAAATTTTTTTAATTTTTAATTTTTATTTTTTATTAACACCATGCAGCTTGGTTGGCAGATTCCCAGCAATTAGCCTTATTATTCTAATATGCTTCCGGCTTACTCTGCTTGCTTAAAGTTAAACTAGATTTTTGAACTGATTTAATTGTATCAACCGAACAGCAAACATGGAAGAAATCATCGAAACCAAACACTAACTTATTGTTCATGGATCCAACTAATCCTCACTGGGGTTGGAGCTGGTTAGAACGATGGATGGCGGCCAGGCCATGGGATTCCCAAACTACTGCAGACAAAGATCTGAACAGTGACCGCTCATCCATCAAAAGCAATGTCGTGGGAACTCCCGTGGGAGAAATTACAAAGTCGTTTGCCCGTCATCAGCTAAATTCCGATAACCCATCCTCCCCTGCAAGCCAAAGGCCTCCTGGCCACCAATCCCCTTTCACTCCTTCAAAACCTGCACCTTCCATGCCTTCCACCAGGAAAATGAAACCAAGTCCAAGAGGGAGCGCAATAGGTCAAGATGATGACTCAAGGAGCATGGTCAGTGTGCAGTCAGAGCGGAACAGGAGGCACACTATTGGCGGTTCATCAGTCAAGGATGATGATAGCTTGTCAAGTTGTGGATCCATGCCAAGTTACATGGTTCCCACCAAGTCAGCCAAAGCCAAGTCAAAGTTGCCGAGTCCACTGGGAATGGAGAACGGTAATAATGGCAATGCAACACCCGAGAAGGGATCCGCTGGAGTTGCCAAGAAACGGCTGTCGTTCCCTCCTTCTCCTGCTAGACCAAGGAGACATTCTGGGCCACCAAAGTTGACCACCAGCTCCATTGATGACAATGATGTCAATGGAACAGCAATGGTGAGTTAATACTGCTTAGTGAAAAGATGTCTGAACTCAGTGGCAGATAAAGCACAAGGAAAAAGTAAAAGGCTCATTTGATTTATGATGTTTTTATTTATTACATTGCCATTTTATTCATTGCTTTGATGTATTGGTTTGGGGTTGATTGTTCAATCTTGGGTGAATACTAGTATACTACTATAGATATGTGTTTTTCTTCTTCTTTTTTCTTTTTGAAATTATTGTCTCCGTCAGTGTTGTTACCAAACTACTGTTGCTTTGAATAAATGTGAAATTTACCTTCTTTTGTTTATTGTTCATGTTTCATTTTGTCTATTCTGACAGTGTTACAGTTTTTTTTCTGCTGATTGTTGATATCTTGTTTTGGCTAAACTTTGTTGATATCTTGTTTTGGCTGAACTTTGTTGATATCTTGTTGATCTGGCAGCTTATAACAAGGATTATTATTTCAAAATTTTATTTACCAAATTAACTTTATCGGTCAATAACGAATATGACTCTCACTTAGAGAAAGCAGTTAATGATTTGGGCCATACTAGGATGAAGAATGTTAGAAACAACATGGATCTAGCTTCAAGAGTGATAGGTAGAGTTATACATCAGGGATAACCCAAGATATAACATGGGACTTTAACAAAGAAAAACGAGCTTTTACGCTGAAGGAAAGGACCCATCTGATCATTTAGTCCTATTTGGAATTTTATTTATGATTCCATCTATATTCCAGTCTCTTAGAGATGCGTATGATGAAGGAAAGGCGATCTCTTACTGGATTCTGCATATTCCTGGGTGACTCATTGGTTTCCTGGAAAACTAAGAACAAAGAGGTTGTATCTCGCAGTTGAACTGAGGCTGAATATCGATCTCTTGGAGCTGCTGCTGCAGACTTACTCTGGATTGGCTCCTTATTTAAGGATTTCCATCTTCCTCTGGATTGTCCCTATCCCCTTCATTGTGACAACCAATCTGCATTACAGCTTGTTAAGAATGTTATTCACCATAAGCGAACTAAGCACCTTGATATAGGTTGCCACTCTGTCCGAGACCAATAGTACATCAATGATCAATCCTATCTTTGTGCCAACCTCTCACCAGTTGGCCAACATCTTTACCAAGGGGTTAACTCCTCGTGTCTTCCATTTCTTCTGCTCCAAGCTGAATCTTTGGAATGCTCCAGCTTGCGGGGGATGATGAAGCTGTTGATCTTGGCAAGAAATCAGATTGTGGCAAGAAACCAGCTTCAACAGGCATCGGTTGATTGGGCCTAGATTAGTTTCTATTTGGGCCATCTCGTATTGGGCCTTTCTTTTACCTTTCCTTCCCTCTAGTATTTATAGTCTCTGATTTTGCTCTTTTCGCAATGTATGAACTCTTTGCAGTTGATCATCTATACAATTTCAGAGACAGGTATTTACTCTGTGTTTTAGCTTGTTCATTCTCTACAGCGTAGGTATTCTGATATTGTAGCTGTAAATCTTTTGATCTTTGGGCTACGTTTTATTTTATGCGTTGGATCTTGTAACCCATAGCCCCCATATAAGAGCTTCTATTTGTACAGACTTTCTTGTTGAGCAAGAACGCATGTTGCTGTTTCTTCTCACACTCCCATTGCCGCAATTTCAAATTTTTACTCTTTCTTCTTAGTTCTTAGCTTAAGGTCTTGCTACCTTCCGATGCGCTTTCCGTCCAACAAGCAGCGCCTTCCGTCGTCAGTCTTCAGACGTTGGCATCATCGAGCATTCAACCGCCAACTACTGATCAAGCTTCTTCTTTACGACTTCACATGAAAATATGCAATCAAGGCGAACAGATACACAACGATGCTTCTCGGGGTAATCTCGATCTCATGCTCTTTTCTTTTTCAGATGAATCACATTTTTTTCTTTTATCAATTTAATTTATGTATGCTAAATTTCGTATTTGCTTCAGTATTAGTATATGGTGGTTTTGTTGACGTATTTATTGTGTTTGTTCGTGACAGTCCCAACAATATATAAACGTTGCACTCTTAATTAATGATTTGTTTTTGAATGATTTGTTCATGATATTGTAGTACCTTCTCTTTTTTAAGGTCGTGGGTAGGGAAAGGCAGTGGCTCCGAACCGAATTGAACATATATGAAAAATTAAATGCGTTCATGATAAAGGACAAGTGGCAAAAGAAGAGAATATGTAAATAGCTATGCCAGTTGCTACGGCTAGTTCTGGAAAGATAAACACTTGTGCAGAATGGGGTTGGTGGAGGGAGAAGAAAAGGCAAAAATAGAGAAAAGGGTTTTAAAAAAAAACGAGATGGGCAAATGGAAGTCATGAAGGGATTGCACTGGAGATTTTCTGCAAGAATTTTCAGTGATATTGCTTGATTGATGGCTGAATTTAGAGGGAGAGAAGAATAAACCATCTTTACACCTGCCTTATCGGGATTTTGAGCTGGGAGACTGGAGGTAAATGCATGATCTTGTCATCCGATGGAAAAGGATTGAAAGCGATTCCATACTCTTCCTTCATGAGAACTGATTTCTGGTCATTAATCTGCAAGTCATCAATATAATAGATAAACTGAAACTTTTCATCATATTCCAAAATGATATAAATTCTAACGTATTATTAGCAGATTGCTACACGGAGCTACTATCATTTCCCAGTCTATCTTGTTATTATTGTTGTTTTTGGTATGAAGTTTGATTATTCTGCTAATCATATGAAATGAAAAATACTGCAAACCTTACAGAAACCATAATTCTCTGAAGGATCCAACAGGTCTTCAACGTGCCAACCAGGTAATGTCTCCATCAAGTATTCTGATATGGTGCTGGTTGAATTTGAAATTTGTTCGTTCTCTGATTGGATTGACTGGCTATCCCTCCAAGGATTTGATGAAGATTCTGAATAATTTTCAGTTAATTTTTGTTGGGTATTTGCTTCATTAATAACTGAGTTCTGGGTCTCTATTTCAGATTGCGATTGGCTGGAGGATGCAGTAGGTTGATTTGAAGCTGCAGTAGAAAGCTTGATCCCAGTTAGGAGAAACCTGTTGTGCCTTTTGGTATGTTCATTAGCTTTGTGTATCGGCAAATCACACTCTCTGCACAGTAATGCTCTGTCTTCTTGACAAAACAGCAATGCTTTCCTTTGCTGTAAAGGTATAAATTTTCATGCCCAGGACATAAACAATACACAAACTAGAAGCATGCAACTTTAAATAGGGTGATCATTAATCATTTGGTACGTTTTCACAAAAATGTGTATTGGTTACCTGGCAAATGTCGCAGAGTTGGGATTCTTTGACTTGAGGATTGAGAAGAGAGAAGCGCGGGTGCTTGCTGGCAAGCTTATTGGCACCATGGACGCGATCATCACATTTCTGGCATAAGGCAGCCTCATCTGCGGTACAAAACATTGATGCTTCTTCTATTCTGCAAACATCACATTGAATCTTCATTCTTCTACCTAATCACCTGTGGTATTTATGTGCTTGTGGGTAGTTCTTTTGTTAAACCTGAGGCGATTTGTTAGCTCAGTATCATGTTCCCCTCCCAGATATTACTGATAGATAGATATATAGTGGGGTTCTTGGTAGGTTGAACAAGTAAAAATATCAACATTTTATAGAGGAAGATGGGTGGTAACTTGGTGGAGGATCAAGCAGAGTTGAACAAAGGAAGAGGACAAACTTTTATGGGCATATTAATATGTGTAGGAAGGAAGGCCCAGTTTAGATATCAGGAAATCTTTTTCTTTCAGTAGCATAATCGAAAGCTCTGGAAAGGATCCACTCAAAATTGTCAGTAGTTTTTATCTATCCACCCAAAGAGTGCAGAACAAACTAGCTGTAGTTGGCTCTATGTGGAGAGAAAGGGCTGCCTACGCAGTCTTTATTAAATTTCTATCCTAAAGCTTTCACTGTCTGAAACTGTAAAGGGAGGCATGGGGTGTATGGGATAGCAAGACTTTATCAGTTCATTTATTGATCCAGAAGATATGCACTGCATTTTGATTGAATTAATGTAAGATAGAGCAATATGGGGTTGGAAGGAATTAGGGTTGTGTGATCCATTCAGCACTAATGTGGTGTTATGTGTCTACCTACATTGCACCAATTTTTCCTTAATAGTTTTGCAGTGATGGGCTACCAACACCTGTTATTTTCACCATTACTTTCTGTTTAATGACGATAAACACCTTTTTGTTTACCTTGGGAAATTAATTGGATGTAAGTAATAGTAGTACTGTAGTAGTTAGCTACTAAATGACAAATCAGGGCTTTTCAGACAAATCGAGAAATGTATTACTATATCCCAAATTATACTCCTTGAAGGTCACAATGCCAGCGTAAGACAGTGTAAGTTGCATCATGGGTGTCGTGTTGGTGAAGAAGATAACGAAGGACGATGTTGCCACTTGCAGAGCACCTAACTGGGCCACAGGTACAAGAAAATATTAGCCATGTTTGATCGTATGGCACAGGTATGTAAACGAGATCATGTGTACCTACTACCTATATTCGCAGTATGTTCTTTCGTTTACTTGTTAATATACTGTATTTCTTGCCTGTATATGTAATGTGTTTAGGTGTTATTCTTGGTGGAATAACATAGGATAATCTTAGGAGTAAAATTCCAACTCATGTTATATAGTACACACACAGTATGTCTAGCGACTAGCATATATAGTGAGCTATATAAAAACTAGTAGTAGTAGTAGTTTATTCTGTGTGTATATATGATCCATAACTATTTTTTCGTTAGTTGATTTATTTATTTATTTTTATCATTGTGATTTTCCATTGGCTTGCCTCCTGATAAAGTAAAGGATCTTGTCCCAGCTGATAAAGCGGAAGTGTTGATCCTCATATTTTCGTAGCTCTCCGTCTCTTTCTCCTTGTTTCGTTTTAGGTTTTATCTTTAAGCAAATTGTGCTCATGCGCAAGCAGGATATTATTTTTTTTTTTAAAATAATGTTTGATATCCATATTTTATGTTTATTTTTTAAAGAATTTATACCCATATCAAACATTATTCAAACGTGTTCATGAAGAACAAAATAAAAAAAAAATAATAATAATAATACACCGACAAGTATATTTCATTAGGCGTGTTTATTTCAAATGAGTAATGACGAGTTTGTATTGATTGGAGTATTTATTTTACCATAATAGTATAGTTTTTGTTCCCCTTCTTTTGTGCATGGCATGCGTGTAGGTAAAGATATTACAACTGCCATAGAAATTTTTAAAAAATGTCTCTTTTTGGAAACGATGGAGAGATATTGTCAGTAGGAATGTATTACTACTATGGGCTTGTTTGGAAGCCGGCATATTTAAAAATATATATAGCTTATATAATCAGCATATCTCACAATTCTCTCTCCGAATCTCTTATCCGCTAGCGAATTTGTTGACTTTCAAACATCTCGTATGTCTGAATCCACTTGTATTCATATACGTATTTTTCAATAGGCACCGCCAATGAGAATAAGAAATCAAAGCGAAATTGATCGGCAATAGTTTGCATCCGAGGATGATTAAGTGAGTTACTAAGTGAATAACAGGCTGAATTTGGTATATCATACATAGTATATGCACAAGTTTATCTGCCATACCAATATACCATTCGGCTACTGGCTTTTCAAACCCATATCTAGGGTGTCAATTTCAGGTTTCGGGTCGTGTTCGTGTCGGGTTGATCAGGTTGTATAATATTTCAGGTCGGGTTTCGGGTCGACCTGATTTGGGAAAAAAACCAAAATAGCTAAACCCAAACTTGAAATTTTTCGTGTCGTTCGGGTTCGTTTTTTTGGGTTATAGGCAAAATTGACAAAATTTAAGATTTCGTGTCGTGTTCATGTCAGATTGAGCAGATGGAATAATATTTCAGGTCGGGTTTCGGGTCGACCTGATTTGGAAAAAACCCAAAATGACTAAACCCAAACCTGAAATTTTTCGTGTCGGTCGAGTTCATTTTTTCGGGTTCGTGTCGAAATTGACACCCCTACCCATACCAGTGGTACAATGCCCAATACACATAGTATGGCCTTTCCCCATTCACTTTTAACTCAAAACAAAGTTGGGCTCCAATACCATTGGACAAATTAAAGGTTGGGCGATAACACCTAAGCAGGCCCACAAAATATTTTTAAGGCTAGAAATTAGAGTCTCCAAATGATATGACTTGGGAGTATATCAATACCGAGAAAAAGAAAAAAAAAGGAAAAAGAAAAGAGGGAAAGACTTATACAGCACGAATCCGGTACCTTCGCCACGCAAATGCAACCAATAGAATTCCATCTCCACGCATGTGGTCCAATCCAGGCTCCTCTCCCTCCCACGTGTCCCTTAATTCCCCATTTTTTTAAAAAAATAAGTCCTCCCTACGGTCCTAACAGCATTTGCTAATCCACACATCCTTCATTCCCTTCGAGGAAAAGGCAGAGAAAAATAAACGCAGATAATTCAACATCCCCAAAAGGTACCCACCCAAGAAAAACGCAAAAATGTTGAGTATCTTGAGGAAAGCCGCCGCATCAATGGCCAAAACCGGCGGATCCAGCTCCACCGACCGCTGCGGCGACTTCGATGACGATCTGTCTGCGTGGGAGTTCGTCCAAGCGGCGTTTTCCGACGACGAAGACGTCTATTCCTTCGACGGCGACGCCGACATCGACGTCTTCGGCGAGGAGCCAGAACCTGCCGTGGAGCCGCAAGCGGTGGGCGAAGAGATTAGACGCGCGGCGCGTGATTTCGTGAATCCGAAAGTCATCTATTCCATCACGTGTCTGTCGGTTTCCCCTCGGACCACCTCCCCTTTTGAGATGATGCGCGGTGGCGACGGCGACGGCGATGGCGATGATTTCGAGGATGAACACGACGTCGATGATTACGATTTCGACGATGAGCTTGTGCCGTGGAGATTGAAGAACATGCTCGGGAAGGAGAGGATAAGGAAGATAGGGAAAAAGGGTGCCCCGAAGCTCAGCAAATCGAAGAAGCTTCTGTATTGCCATAACAAGCCTGGGTGCTCGTACGGGAAGCATGGCTTTGGCGTGCGCGTCATTTGACGGAGCTCTAAGGGAGGATGGGATTAGGAATTGTCGTTAATAAATTTACGAAATTCGTTGGTATGGGGACGGGTGGATTGTAGATATGATCATATATGAATGGGTTTGTGTTTATGTGACTCTTAGGATGAAGACCCTATGATTATCATCATTATTATTATTATTATGCCATCACTTGTTGAATTGATTTGGAACTTCCAGTATGTGAATCATTTAAATGTGAATAAGAATTCTTGTTCTGCTGTCAAAAATGGAATTTCCCCGCTTTGTTCTGAAGACTGTGTTTTTATTTTGGCTGGCTCTCTGATGCTTAATTGCATTTTGGTAATTTGGTGTGAATTTTTTTGTTGTTCTTTTGATTGAGATGGTGCGGTGGGTTTCTCTATTGCAATTTTTATACTGCTTGGTGATTATAATTGAATGGGAGTTATGTTGGGATCTTGTTTTTGGTTTTTTCCCATTGATAATTTGGTTCATCTTCTTTGCATCATCAATTCATCATTAGCCTTGTTGAGTGAATGCTTTTGATGGCTCCTTGGACGCTTGGGCTATTATTGTGTGTTTCAGTTTTACGTTTCTTGCAAATTTTAGTATAGAAGAAGAACTAGTGAAGTTACGGTAAAGCAGCCTTTGCACTTGCTGATTTCTTATCCTTAGAGAACTATGGCTATAGTGTTCTATAGTATAGTTTTGTCGCTATTGCATATCTTCTGCTGCGCATATTACACCTCTCTGACCTCTCTTGATGGACAAGATTAATCATTTCTATTTTATTGGTTTTTTCAAAAATAAAATAAAATAAAAAATAAATTTCTGGCAACACAAATTTACTGCTTTTACAGTTATTATACAATCACTCTACGCTTAGTGGTAAAGTTTATTCTGAATGAACAATTGTCATCTACCCTTTCTATAGAACTTTTATTTTATTTTTTTAAAAAAAAAGTATTATTTATTTATTTATTATTATTATTATTGGGTAAGTCTACTATTGATTATGCAGAGGAATGTAGTTAATTTAGCAACTCATCTTAAGGTGATTGGGCCCCTTGTCGGGAAATTACAAGTGAAATAGTTGTAAGTTGGATAAAAGTGAAGTGATGAATGATGATTGCTTTAACAACATATACTGTGTTCCCTTTTGCAAATTTGCATTCCGATTGATCATTGATTTTCTATAAGTATATGGTCATCAAGTTGTGGTTAGGTTCGTAAATGCTATCCCTATGGGTGGGCGGTGGGTTCGGGTTAGTCGGGTTCGGGTTAATCGGGTTCGGGTAGAAAAATAAGTTACCCGACCACTACCCGACATTGGTGGGTACCCGACATGTCGGGTACCCACTCTTTTTTCTAAAAAGAAATTAAAAAAAAAAACTTTTTTTAATAAAAAACAAATTATCAAAGAAAGTTTGATAAATTCAATAATCACCATCATGATTTACAATTTACAAATAAGAATGAGAACAATACTCATTCATTTACGAACAACAGACAAGAATTGACTAATAAGATTTCGAAAAAAGTAATTGATTGCGGTTTTACACTTTTGATTTGCATAAAATTATGTAACTAGAAATACTAAAAAAAATACTCTCTACATTGTGGGGAAAATTTAAAAAAGAAAAGATAGACATTTCTTAAAAAATAAAATAAAATAATTTTTTTTTTAAAAAAAAAAGATCGGGTAATTCGGATTCATTTGTAAAACCCGATACCCGACCCGACCTAGTAATTTCGGGTTCGGGTACCCAACTTCGGGTTTTTTCGAGTTCGGGTACCCAACCCGATCTCACTATTTTTCGGGTTCGGGTCGGGTGCCCGATTAACCCGCCCCATTTGCCCACCCTAGCTATCCCATTCAAAATTTGGGCAGGGAAGGGAAGGGAAGGGAAGGGTCCCATGATCTGTTTTGTCCGGTAAGGGGTCGTGTTCGAATCTCCCTAGTTCTGGCAACATTTGAAGATTTTTGTTTAGGACTTTTGTGGACCAGAGCACACACACGTGAAACAATTGTTGATAGGAATTAGTAGTTGTATTTACTATTTAGTACTAGTATTTTATTTCTAGTTCTGTTTAATTTGTTGCAGTCTCTCTACATTCTACTCCAATATACGGAATAATTTTTTTTTTTGTTAGGCCCAAGGAGGATGGGCCTAAGCCCATTATGATTCTTCTTTACTTCTGGTAGTCTGTTCTGTTCTCTATACCAGCCACAGCCCGCTAACTTTTGGGCCACACGGAATCTATATTTTACTACTCCATCCGTCCCATTAAAAGTGACCACTATTCCTTTTTGGGGTGTCCCACTAAAAGTGGTCACTTTCCCTTTTAAGAAAATTAGATTAACATAAGCATGATTAAAAACCCCACAATAATGACAATTGTACTTTCTGCACAAAGTCTCTATATTTGTTTAACAATTAATATCTCAAAATAGGTATAAATAAAAATTATATAAAATATATATTCTAAACCTATACGATTAGACGATTCCAACAAGACCACACTTGACTATTTTTTCATTTCTACATCATTACAATAACATTAAGTCAAAGTTAATTAATAAATATGTTTAAAAGTCAAATGTAACCATTATAAATTAGATGGATTGATTAGTCAAATTTACTCACACTACTTTAACTACTAAACACCACCACCTAAATTTCCGTGCCCAAAAGAAAGTGGCTACTTTTAATGGGACGGAGGGAGTACTACTTATTTATCGGTTTGGTTCCGTTTACATTTACTCTGTGTGTGTTTTGTCTCCATATTTACTATATATGCACCAATCAAGATAGGGTACAGACCCTTTGTTGGTCTGTACTTACAAACTCCAATTCAATTCCAAAAATTCTTATATTTCCTTTCCCACAAAAATCGTCATTTTCTCCTAAACCCCAAACCTGTTATATTCCCCACCAAAAACTTAGTGTGGATTCGATCCAATGAACAAAATCAATCCAGAAAATGAATCTATATCTCACAAGGATCTCATAACTGTTTTCAGAATGCAAAATCATCGTCGGAAAAGAATTGGCTCGCCGGAGAAGAAAGGTGAATAGTAAATCCGACGACCCTCCAAACTCTTTCAAAAATGGTGAAACTTATATGCATTCAACTCCTTTCGACATAAGGATCACAAATATGTGCTTTGATTTTAGAAAAATCAACTACACCTCAAGATGACGAAAGTTGGCCGGAATTTTCCAAAACTTGGCCGGAAAAGTGGTTACTCTTCGTCGGAAGTCGTTTCTTCACCGATTTCAGCGAGCATTATAACAGTTTCAATCAAAATCGCCTATCAATTACAAACATAAGCTCAAAGAACACTTTGGATTCACATAAAACAAAATCGATATAAATTTCGAAATCAAAATTTACAAACTACACTTTCACTCACGTAACTACTTCCTAATTGTTACTACAAAACTTCAAGATGAACATGCTACCGTACCAAGGAGCTCTGATATCACAAAAATAGATGACGAAATCTATCACTAAACCACTTCGAATAGACATTGCAATCTGAAATATAGTTGTATTACATAAACAATGTTTCTCATCACATCGTGTTACGTATACATCACAGAGTACGTCCTGAGACATCACATGAAACAATGCTTCCCAAGACACCATATACCGTATCACATAACTTATGTCTCCCATCACACTCTACTATCGCATACATCACATGAAATTCTTTAGACATCACATGAATCTACTGTATTTAAAATTACACAACTTCACTTCCATTATAAAGATTATTCCGCCATCACATTTATGGTACCTGCAGATGCAGGTACCTGCACTGTAACCACTCCCTATATCAATGCATATTACTACTACTACTACTTACTCCACATTTTACTTATCCAATTGCTCTGACATGATGATACGGTAATAGACTCAACATTTCATAACCACCACGCACATTGTATATACCTCATAAAAATTACTAATTGCTCGTATAAAATTTACAATAATATCTGTCGGAATCAAAATAGGAGGTTGGTTGTTGAGGCAGGTGGCCAGTATACCATTTGTGAAATCAAATGGTGAGTTTAACCTTGTACAATAGTTTTACAAATTAGCAGTATATAATAAAGATATACATTTAATTGAAATTTTTAATTATATTAAATTCGTCTAATTATATAATCTATATAAATTTTACTTATGCATATTTTAATATATTCATCGTATTGGATCTGTTTATAGGAGAAAGTGACAAAATTTAGTGTGACGGAGCCAATAGTTGTATAGGATGGGGGCACACATTGGTGTAACTGGAGAAATTATTTGATGAATTTAAGAATTACATGGAAAAACAATCATGTGAAGTGAAATAAAGTAATGAATCGGACCCGGATATTATCTTTGGCGTTCTGCCAATAGAACAAACGAATTACAAGTAATTAAATAATAATATCCCCATGGTAAGTGTGACCTGATCTGATTCTAATCTGCCATGGAATGGAAAGGCAGGTTGTCGTCAATCTCACAATATATATTTGACTCGGGAAATTGTTAGGAAAATAGAGTTTCTACTTCGAATACACGCAGGTTTTTGGTTGAATCTGATGATCGTTATTGCAACGATTTCCTTAAAACAGTATTGCCCGCGTATCGGTGCAACTGTTTCCTAGGATACAACAGATTCTCGGCAGCAAACTGGAACAATATTTGTGAATGCCTTTTGTTTGTTGGATTTTTTTCGAATAAATGAAATGGAACATGGCATGTCCTTTTATAGATGGCTAAGAGTTGTTTCTTTTCATTCAAACGATGTGCTCGTTCGGTGAAGAGGCACCTATTCGTTTGAATATATTTGAATATTTCAATGAAATGATGTGCTGGTTTGGTGAAGAGACACCTATTTATTTGATTGTTTCAATTCAAATGAAATGATGAGTTGGTTTGGTGAAGAAGCACCAATTCGTTCGAACTTTGCCAAGGGTCACACCCATTTGAGCCAAATAAAAAATTCCATTCAAATTCGTAAGAGAAGAAATAAATAAAAATAATGTCACTCCCATTCACAACCTCTAATGGCCAAAAGCCCATTATTTCCAACAGAAATGTCGGATCAAGCTGCGATTGTCACAATAATGTCACCCTACTCTTATTAAAAATATGAAAATTGAATAAACCCAATAATCATTAAGTAGTAATTATTAATTAGTAACCTTTGGCTAATTAAGTAAAACGTAGTACGTATGTCAGTATGTGGCCAAGTAAGGAGGTCTTCATATATACTGCAGTATCGTCTTCCAAATTAAAAGAAGAATGATTAAACAGTTTCTAGCTTTGTCCTTACAGAATCAAATTCGGACTCGCTCAACACTTAGAAATCTTTTAGATACAGATTCAAATGGGTTTTAAGTTTGACTTTAACTTGACTTGTCAATCACTAGTACAGTAGTACTTCATATATAGATAGTTTTTTTTGTCCAAAATTACTTAAACAGCTTATTTAAATAACTGGTCAAATCAAGTTACATTAGAGGATGTGGGCTTAATTTAATGACAAATACCGTGGCCTCCTTCTTAAAAAATCAATTAAGTTACTATACTGACTAGAATTAGTCTGCATATGCGAACGTGTTCAAACCTAAGCAACCATGTGATACGCGTCAAGAATGTGTGCATTCATTCCATTCAGAGCCCATTAACTATAATGGAAAGTGGATCTGTGATTACCAAAATTAATGGGAGTAACGTCTGTGTGATTACCCAAAATTAATGGAAAGTGGATATGTGATTTTATATTATGATATAAAATATGATGCACACAATTCAACCTATGCTGCCATCCGCATCATACTGTGATATGCCCCTGTTTACCTGAAGCTGTGAAAATTGCCTAAACATGTTCTATGCTATATTCTGCTATAAAATCTGACCTCCACGGAACTAATTGTGATGCGTCATCTATATAATAATATAAACCAAAATAGTCTAACACACACACACACTTTCCCGCCCAAACCTTTTCCCCTTACAAAATTCATTTTTTAACTCTCTCTCACACACACTAACTTATTTACGGTTCTGCCACTGGACCGTGCTCCACATCGATGATAATTACAAAATTGCCATGGACCGTGCTCCAATAATCTTTCTATACTAAACTCTGGATCTCATTAATCCCCCTTCATCCTATAAATATGTGTATTATAACATACCTCAAAATCATATCCTTACATCTTCATCTAACATTTCTCTAAATATTGTTTCATTTAACAAATACATCTCCCCACCATTTTATAGCTTTTATTATTCAATTTCATGCCTCTTTCTCCCTTTTTTGCTAATTTTTTTTATTTTCTTTTGTGGTTGTTTTGGTGACAGTTATTGGAACAACGAGAGTACTAATTCAAATGACGAAGAGCATCTTGATTGGATGAAGAGCTAAGGAATATTCATAATCATAAAAGAATAAATCAATTGTTGCGACATCTTCTTATATGACAAATAATCGGCGACATTCCATTTTACTTAATTTTTTGGGGAAAGATTTGTTTGGCTGTTCTTTTTGTGGAAAGATTTGTTCCACCGAGTGTAAATAATTGGATGAGTTTTTTGTTATAGCATTAACTTCTCAGAATCTTTTGTATTTTATTCAATAAGAGAGTTTCGAATTTGTCTATATCACTTTTATCCATGTTCTACTCTCAATTACTTCATTCAATGATTGATTAACATCAAATTAATTCTATTCTCAAGTTAAATAGGACAATGTTGAATTATCATTGCTTTAAATTAAAATATTATATTTAAATTCTAACAAATTTTTTATTATATCAATTGGCTAATTATAACAATAAGTTTATTATAATATTAACCTTAGAAAAAATATTGTGATGATTTAATATAGATACTACGTTTTTAAATGGATATTATTTATATAAGTATATCCGTATTCTAGAATATTTTATTTATGTTGGCAACTAAATCTTTTCATTTAAATATATCCATATATTGGAAACTAAATATTAAATAAAAAATGAAAACTAAATATTAGAATATGTATCTTTTAAAATAAACCATTCTAAATATGTGTTTTTTAATTTTAAAAATGTATGTTACTTTATTAGATCCAAAAATCATAAATATTTAAATCTTGTACACTAATAGAGAATGAAATGATCCCATAATTAAAGGGTGTAATTTGGGAATTGTTATTACTAATTGGATAGTTAAAAATCATGTCAAAAATGATAATTTACTTTAATTCTGTATATATACTATGTATCGTTTCGTAGACCTAACAATATTAGATAACTAATAATAAACTTTATTGAAAATCTGTTACCATCTAGGTGTTATTTCTATCAAATTAAATGAGGTTATAGATATAAATTATTGAATCCGATATATTTTATAAAGATATGGTTAAATAAGGTGTTATTTCTAGAAAATAAAAATATGTATGATTAATTATATGGTAATAAAATCATGATGAAGAAATCATGATAGTAATAAAATATGTATGTAATATGTATTAATTATTTATTTGTGCAAAAGAGATGCGGTGATGGAGAAAGCAGATGCAGGATTTTTACAATAGTGATGATGGAGGGAAATAAAATATTTAGGATATTGAATATAATTTGTCTATGAAATGATTTTTAATTATATTGCAACTAAATCTTTCCTTATAAATTTATCCGTATTTTGAAAACACAATATCAAAAAAAAAATGAAAACTAAGTATTACCTCATAAATAAAGCAAAGATGATGGGGTAATTGATTTTCATTGATTATATTGATATATTGATTACATTGATTAAATTGATTTCCATTGGATAAAAAAAATAAAATGTTGACTATAGACAATTAAATGATTATGGAAAGAGCAAATAAGAATAATCGTAAAAAATGAGATGATCAATGGAAACAAATAAATTACCCCTTAAATAAAGAATAATTAATGTAATTTAGCCCTTCAACTATTACTATAATTTTTACAAATACGATATTTTATTTATTTGTGGTGAATAATGAATCCATATTATGAATTTATTTATAGAAGGGAAATTAATATTCCAAAAATATAGCACGGATTAAATCTAATTTAACTAGAAAAATAAAATATGTATTATTAATTAGATGGTAATAAAATCATGATGGAGAAATCATAATGGTAATAAAATATGTATGTAATATGTACTAATTATTTATTTGTGCAAATGAGATTTGTGGTGATGGGAAAAGCAGATGCAGAATTTTTACAATGGTGATGATGGAGGTAAATAAAATATTTAAGATATTGAATATAATTTGTCTATGAAATTATTTTTAATTATATTGCAACTAAATCTTTTTTTATAAATTTATCCGTATTTTGAAAACACAATATCAAATAAAAAAATGGAAACTAAGTATTACTCAATAAATAAAGCAAAGATGATGGGGTAATTGATTTCCATTTATTATATTGATTTCCATTGGATAAACAAAAATGAAATGTTGACTATAGACAATGAAATGATTATGGAAATAGCAAAGATAATTGTAAAAGATTAGATGATCAATGAAAATAAATAAATTACCCTTTAAATAAAGAATAATAAATGTAATTTAGCCCTTCAACTATTACTATAATTTTTACAAATACGATATTTTATTTATTTGTTGTGACAATGAATCCATACTAGGAATTTATTTATGGATGGAAAAATTAATATGCCAAAAATATAGCACGGATTAAATCTAATTTAACTAGAAAAATAAAATATGTATTATTAATTATATGGTAATAAAATCATGATGAAGAAATAATGATGGTAATAAAATATGTATGTAATATGTATTAATTATTTATTTGTGCAAATAAGATTTGTGATGATGGGGAAAGCAGATGAAGAATTTTTACAAAGGGAATTATAGAGGGAAATAAAATATTTAAGATATAGAATATAATTTGTTTATGATATGATTTTTATTTATATTGCAACTAAAACTTTCCTTATAAATTTATCCGTATTTTCAAAACACAATATCAAATAAAAAAAAATGGAAACTAAGTATTACCCCATAAATAAAGCAAATATGATGGGGTAATTGATTTCCATTGATTATATTGATTAAATTGATTAAATTAATTTACATTGATTAAATTTATTTCCGTTGGATAAATAAAAATGAAATGTTGACTATAGATAATGAAATGATTATGGAAATATCAAAGAATAATCGTAAAAGGTGAGATGATCAATAAAAATAAATAAATTACCCCTTAAATAAAGAATAATTAATGTAATTTAGCCCTTCAATTATTATTATAATTTTTACAAATACGATATTTTATTGACAACTAAATCTTTCCATATAAATATATCCGTATTTTGGAAACTAAATATTAAATAAAAAATGAAAACTAAATATTAGAATATGTGTTTTTTTTAAAAATAAACCATTCTAAGGGTCTGTTCTGCACGCAGCTTTTGGGAGCTTTAGCTTTTATTTTAAAACAAAAGTTCCGTTCTGCACACTAGCTTTTAGGAGCTTATGGGAGCTTTTCAAAGCTTCTTTTTAGAAGCTACTTGTAGTAGCTTTAAAAAATAAGCTCCTAGCTTATTGTTGAACAATTACAATTTTATCCCAATAACTAACTAACTACCCAATAGTCTACATTAATGTTTGTCTTTTTATGTCATTTCATACATTTTTTGACAGCTACAGCTAGTTGTACAGAACACTTAAATAAAACTGACAGCTACAGCTCCCACAGCTCCCTACAGCCCCAGCTCGCAGCTACAGCTCTGCGTGCAGAACAGACCCTAAATATGTGGTTTTAAATTTTAAAAAATGTGTGTTACTTTATTAGATCCAAATAATAAATACTCATTTAAATCCAGTACACTAATAAAGAATGAAATGATCCCATAATTAAAAGATGGAATTTGAAACATTATTACTAATTGGATAGTTAAAAATCATGTCAAAAATGATAATTTACTTTAATTCTGTATATTTACTATGTATCGTTTTGTAGATCTTATAATATTAGACAAGTAGTTATAAACTTTATTAAAACTCTGATACCATTTATGTATTATTTCTATCAAAGTAAAAGAGGTTATAGATAAATTATTGAATCCCATATATTTTATGAGGATGGTTAACATTTATGTTAATTATCGCAAATTTATTTTATTATGTATATTTCAAATAATTTATTACCATATTGGCCACTTTGAAAAATTTGGAAAGAGATCCCGACTGTTCAATTTAAGTGCACAATTTTTTAGATTAATTAATAATAGAAAAGGATGATAGAAAAGTTAACATGCCAAAAATATAGCACGAATTAAATCTAATTTAGCAAGAAAAATAAAATATGTATTATTAATTATATGGTAATAAAATCATGATGGAGAAATCATGATGATAATAAAATATGTATGTAATATGTATTAATTATTGATTTATACAAATGAGATTTGCGGTGATTGGGAAAACAGATGCAGAATTTTTACAATGGGGATGATGGAGGAAAATAAAATATTTATGGTTTTTAATAACTAACATGAATTAGATGTATACATTGGCTAATAACTAACAAGAATTCGAAACATCTGCTTGAAATGAATTCAGGTCATCCCATTGGACAAAAAAGAAGCAAGGCTATTCCGCACAAAGTATTTGATTTTGCAGGAACTTACGAGATTATCTTGATATGAATATTGAATATAGTAACAATGGCATGGAGTTTCTCATACTTAAATGAATTTCTTAACTTTAATTTTGGCTTTGAATATAGCTTGCAGTTTGGGCTTTAATTTAGAAAATGGAATGCAAGTATGCGACACAGGCTTAATTTTCACTTGAAAATTAAGGCGTGTTGGTGATGATTTTTTGAATCAATTTTTTTGTTTCTTTAGTTTTATTTCCATGTTTACTGCAATTATGAACTGAATCTTAATCATATACAATTGCCATTTTGCAAAATGCTGTGACAAACAGAAGAGTAATCTCTACAAGCACATGAAAAATTTATATCCTGCCATCAATGGGGAATGTGGTTGGCTCTGTTTCATCTAGATTTGCTCAAGTTATTGACAAAATTCTTGGTCATTACCTCAAACTTCTGTCTGGAAAAAAATGCAAGTAGAAATACTCTGCCTATACTTTTATTCTCCTTCAAAATATAAATGCTGCATTTATTAAACATATACATAAAGACTAGAGAATTTTATCCAATGATGATGATAAGATATTGAACAAATGAGGCATGACTAGACAATGTAACTTTCTCGCCGTTCCAGATGCTAGGTTTGAATGTATTGTAGCGCAAATGGACGTTTTTTCTGAGTATCTGAAGGGTAACTATTTCGATGCTGCGAAACCTTTATTGAGGATGTTTGTTACGAAACCTTTGTTGAGGAAGTTTGACGACGTTTGGTTTTATGATATTATGAAGGGTCTTATCGGACTGACTAATAAATTTAATCGTCATTGATGCCTCAAAATCTTCAAGTGATGTGTTATGATGGATTTTGTTAATACGAATGTTTGAATCGAAGTTTAATGTTTTGCTCTATGATCCGGATGGTTACATAATGTTTGATAAATTTTATTAACCGCTTTATAATTTATCTTTTTTCATGAAGCATTGTTTGATTCTTTAAAAATTAGCCACTTTAAAATGAATCTTATACTTGATTGTCGCAATGCCAATAAATATACAGTAATTGTAAGTGCATTACATTTATTCTTAGGTTTTTTTTTTTCTAAAAAAAAAGCTATAATTTTTAAGAATTATAAACTTTATATTGATTTTTTGATCCAGACTTACATATTAATTGTGATTGATCTGTTCTAGATAATCTAATTTTCAAAACCTATGGGCTATGAAACTGTATTTTTTTATGATCTTACTTGCTGATTTAAAATTTAATTGTATTTGATTTTCAAAAAAACTTAATTGTATTTAAAAATATATTTATTCAATAATCTGTATTCGATGGAATTAACAATCGCCAGTTTTAAATAAGCTACATTTTGTTTTAACATGCTGATAATGATAAGGGTAATTTTATTCCTGTGGTTAGTGACATGAAATTGTCAAGCATTTCATTACTTTTAGAAATGCTATGGGAAATGAATGTAGGACGTTATTAGAATGTTTTTTTTTTCTTTTTTCTTTTGAAAAAAATTTGTTTAGTCATCTTTATTACTTTTACGCATGTATAAATTATTTTCTTTAGAGGAGCCGGAGCAAGAAAATAAATAGGAAAACTTTGATATTCCTTCAACCTTGACAATTAAACCTCAGTTTTACAGTCAAAACTTCCATTCCTTTAATCTTGATCAATTTCTTATTCATTACTCCAATCATCAACTATTTTACCTTATACATTTTCTTTCATTCAATCGTGAGGACAATTTATTCTTTTGTTGAATCTCTAAATAATTTTTTTTTGATATTTCAGAAACTTCTCTTCCCGCGCATCGCGCGGGCGGGTAATACTAGTAATATGTATGCTATAAGAATTGCCTAGACATGTTCTAGCAATTGTCTACTGACCAAACACATACTAATTACAGTGGCATGCCAAAAGCATTTCTAAGGGAATTATATATGTATATATGTGCTGCCATCCAGTTCATAATATGATCTAACCGTATTTATCTGATGCTGTGAAACTTGCCAAAACATGATTTCGTGTTTTGAGGGATGGGGGTGTTGGGTCGTTTTCAATTCCACTTTTGCATGATGTCGAATCATAAAAGGGTTAGAAAAATGAAAGACCAAAAGTGTTCCAATAGATAAGGGCGAGTGGAGACAAAAATCCCACACAAAATTTACACAAAAAAAACGCATTATCTTCTCAAAATTGGGACCACATTCTTGGCAATCGTGTAATAATTATATTCTATACAATATAGTCCACGATTTCAGGAATAACCAGAAATGTAAAATCCCCTTAATTACCACCAATCACTCAACTAAAAAAAGGAAAGTAAATATAATATTATACTGCCATATGCGGGTGGGTGGGGAAACAGCACAACAAACGCATCCAAAAAACACCTCTACATATGCAGAGTCATGATACAAACGCGTTAAGGGAAAAAAAATCAAGTCTAGCATGTTAGACTCATTTAATTTTCTTATTTACTTATTTTCAAGTTCATGCTTGGAGTTTATTTATTGGATTAATTAGGCATAGAAGGATGTAGTTTGATTAAGTTATTCTTGAGGGTTGTTGTCGAGGAAAGTAACTAAGCACATTCCGGGAACATATTTGCAATCTAATCGTAATTTTTTTTACGATGTTACAGAAAATTACTAGTAGACACATAAAAAAGGGCATTAACAACACGTAATTACACACTATGGTAAAAAGATAGTAACAAATTTTGATTTTGCTTTAATTTGTAGATAAACTTTTATTGTTTGGACATCTGGAATTTATTGAATTTAAGTGTTATTTAGACGATAATTAATCAAGTTTCATTAAAATTGTTTGCCAGACCAAAAAAACTTGATTATTATATGAGGAATTAGAAATCTATACTACTTAAAACTGTTTTGTTTTGATATTAAAATCGTTAACATATCTTTAAGCATATATGCCCACTGCACATTCAATTCACAGACTTAAAAATGTTCCAGCCAGTATTTTGTTTTTTTTAAAAAATGCAATACTAATTCAGGTCTGGTTTTGTTTGAAAATGGTTTTAATTTCAAAAAATCATCTTGGCACCAAAATACATATATGTATAGACACACACACACACACAAAGTAGGAAATTCTTTTGGTGCTGGCGGCCTGTAGGTACTGGCACATTGAAAAGTGATGGGTATGTGTATATAAAATGATGTGTGAGTATAAAAAAGTGATTGATGGAGGTTATGAACAAAAAACTAATAAAAAAACAAACTACTGTCTATACAGCACTTTATAAAGCTTATACATCATTTTACAAAGGACTACACATCATTTTTAGCGCTGCATGTACGGCTGGCAATTGTTATGCCATTACAGAAACCGGATTGCACAAAGTACATATGTATCAAATGTCACTCATGAATTGTATCGCGATATCTTTTCATATAATGTCCAATCCCTATATACTAAAAATATACAGTATCTAGATATAATGATAATGTAACCCTAAACATGTCAAACAGTACTATATATATTAGTACAGTACTTATTGAATTAATTCATTTTTAATTTCTCTCAACATAGTCATGCTATCATCATGACACAGTACTCTGTTAAAGCTTCCCAGATAAAATAAAATACAATTAATCAATGCTGAAATGTATAGTGGGAGTATTAATGTATTACCCTAATAATCAGGCAATAATTAAATCTGCAAACATTAATTCACAACCTGCAGAGTATTAAAATTCAGAAAACCTGTGCACGGACAACTTTTATTTAAATAACAGACGATATGTAACATACAACTAATAACAACGTTTATTCTTTCAATTCTTCCTTGAATCATAATATAAAAAAAAAACCAGTAAATTTATAAGCTATATACCTATCATTACTTTTCAAACTCCATGAATAAAATAGTGTTTTCCAATAAATAATTATCGTTTGATGATGAATTGAGATGATGTGTGTGTTTTGCAAATGAAGAGTGGTGGATGACATGCTTCCCTTTTTTGCTTGGTAATTCTGTTTAGTATTTAAAACTTTCTTAGTTAATGAAGATATATGTACTGTATATCAGTATATGTCCCCCATCTGTATCTCCATCTTCCTTAGCTTGCCGCTGACAAGTATGTCGTCAAGTTCCATCCGTCACTTATAGGGTGTGCAATTCAACCGCAGCAAAGTTCCTCTATCAATTCCAACTTCTTACCAACTCATTACATGTCGTTTTAAAAAGTAAAAATTGATCCAAAATTACATTGAACTGGCCATTTCGTTTACATTCTTTCTTTCTTTCTTTCTTTTCTTTTCTTTTCTTTTTTTCTTTTTTTGTGATGAAAAAAGTAGTGTCTTTGTAATTCTTCAATCCACTTTACAAAAGGCACGAAAATATATAACACCGCATTTATTTGGATAAACACCACAAATTTTTTTTTATTTTAGCGAATGAGTTTCGATGTAGTTTTGTTTGTGATCGAATTTTGGGATTAACTAACTAAATTTTTCGATCTCTTAAACAAAACATTAGAGAAAGGGTTATATACTAAGTTATCAGTAACAACACCAAGAAAGTGAGAAGAAAGAAAAAAAAAACAAAAACACACACGGGGATATAGAATATATTTCTAGTTTAAATTTATTGTTCAGACAGAACCCTTCAAATTTTGAATACAGTGAGTGACAGATTTCTTCCCAATTCACACCAACACACACAAATTTTTTCCTCTAAAATTTAAATTATTTGAAAGGATACAATGAGTGTGAGAAGTATTACGACCATGATCTCAAACTCAAAGCGGCCCTAAGAAATGGGGAAAGGGGATTGTACCAGAGGCATTAGAGGCAGTACCTATCCCAAAATTAGGGTTCTGAAATAACTCAATGCCAGCAGCTGCAGTTGAACTCCCAGCAGCTCGACCAACATATGCCATCAATCCCTCCGGTTCAGGCCCCTGATCGTACAAAATCCCCGAAAACATTCGCCCCCCAATCCTCACCGATGTTTGGTATGCATACTGATTCACCATTTCGTCCGCCGAACTCATCCGAACGCACCGGAACACCGCCGGCACACTTACCTCCCCCGGGAAATCCCCTCCGCCCGCTTCACACCCTAAGGCAATCAGAAATCAATGAAATCAAAGATCAAACCCTACCATGGCACACACACACAGTTGGAGAATAAGCCCTAATTTCTGAAATCCCATTTCTTAGTTTTGGCATGCCTCGCTTTTTTTGGCTTTAATTAATCTCTAGTTTGTTTTTTTTTCCCCAAAGGCTAAAAAACGTGAGGATTTTTTGGGGTAATTAAATTAGACTTAAAAATAAATAGGGAGAGTGATGCTGAAAGAAGAAAACCCATAAACCAAACACATATTAATATCAGGATATAGCCGAAAGAATGTTGGTTTTCTTAAATGGCCGGGATCTGGTGAATCTTATTATTCACTGTGGTCTGTGGTCTGTGTCCGCGTCCGTACATACCTAATGCCCCAGCTGGATTCACGGTTTCCCTGCTGCGGCACCTCTTAGGGTTTGAGCCACCGCCGAATTGGTGGTGGAGATCAATACTAGTACTAGTAGTGTGGTGGTGGCGGTGGAGAAAAAGACCGCGGGGACGGCGCCTGGCGGCGACGGGGACCCACGTGCTCTTAACGTGAGTGTCGCACAGAAACCCTCGGCTCCTGCAGCAGGTCCTGCACCGCAAGTGCTCGCAGTCTCTCTTGGCTTGATTCCCGCAGTCTTTGCATCTGCTTGGCGCCGTTGTGCTGCTGTTTGTTCCTCCTCCCCCAATTTGTAATGTTTGATCATCACTACTCATCATTCCTTTTTCTTTTTTATTTATTTTTTTTTTAAAAAAAAAAAAAAGAAGAAAAAGAAAAGTTCAGGAAAAAGGCTTCATTTGTGTTGTTGGTTGAAGAAATGGGAAATTAGGTTATGATGAATTTTGACCTTTGAATTGTTCGAGAAGGCGGTGGCGTTGTAGTATGTTTTTGTAGTTCCATGGGAGTAGTGTTGTAGTGTTGGTGAGAGTTCATTCATATAATGGCGCACTGCGCCAGTTGTACTGTATAAACATGCGTGGCTAATGGCTATGGTGCAAGAGAGAGCATAGGTAGACGACTGTGGAGTCTAGGTCGAATCCTGCTCCCCTGCATCTACACTTCTACTAAATACTAGTATTACTATTACTCCTACTACACAGTATGCCTATATATACATATACATACATGTGTATCTATCTATGTATATATCTTGTCATTTGATAACAACTGTGCCAGAAATTGCAAATCGCAGGAAATCAAAATCATCATCTTATAATCTAAGAATGGATCATCAAAAGGAAGAATTTTGTGAAACAAAAATTGAAAAAAAACATTATTATTGTGGAGCGAAATGGTTTGATGAATAGAGGTGGTCCAATGCACCGATCTGGAGTTGGTTGACGGTACGTTTTGGACATTGGCTTTCAAATCAAAAACTTTTCAAACAGTTAAAAGTGATCATTTTTATATAGTACTCCCTCCGTCCCACTCCAAATGTCTTACTTACTATTTTTGGATGTCCCATTACAAATGTCTTCTTTCTATAAATAGAAATAATTTTCCCCTCCAACAACTATGTGGACCCCACTATATACTCACAAACCAACTCTACCTTAATTCCCGTGCCCAACAGTAACAGGACACTTGGGGTGGGACGGAGGGAGTAGTATTCCTATGCGTGGAAAAGAACAAATGGAAATGATTATATATATGTCGATATATATGGTTTAGGAATTAGTAGGATATGAAGTATATAAGCAGCCACTGCACAACAATAAAATATATATATATATATATACTACATGAAAAAGAAATAAAAATAACTAAACTTTAAAAAGAAGAAACCCTAATCACTGTTTGCTTTTGAATTTTAGTCATCAGAGTGACAGATTTTCATAGTGACTCGAATATAATGGAATGAAAGAGACCACATACATACTCTTTGTAGGTACGACGTCCTCGCCCTTCATTAATTTCCCTACTTCATTAATTGCAAATTTCACTACAACACACTTCATCATCCTTTTCCAGCGTTAGAGCTTCTCATGTAATAGTATGAGTCATCTGTATCATTGCCTTCAATCGATAAATAAAAGAGTTTAATTTGGAAATCCCCATGGATTTGAAGTTAACTGGGGTTGCACTAATAATTAACTAGGGTTGCCTCATTGCTTACAATTACTCCAATTAAATGGGGGAAAGACAAATTGGAGTCATTTTCGCCCAGTACTTATATACTACTCCAATTAAGTGCACTCTTTTGAAAATAGACAAAACTTTACAAGCAGATAGCAACTTTTATTTTGTAGGTTGTAAAAGGTTTTGTTGCACGCTTTAAAATTCGTTCAGTATCAATATATTTCTAGCTAGTACCTTATCAGTGTGGGTTAAAGCCCACAAAGCAGAAGTCTATAAAACAGCCACCAAGTGAATTCTGTAAAATTCACCAGATTAATACACGATATAAAAAAAGAAGATTATCTAGCTCGGTAAAGTTCAGCACTTTTACCTTCAATAATTAAGTAATTGGGAAAAAGAAAAGAATCATCAGCTCAGAGGATGCTCGTCTGCCACAAATATTGTCACAAGTAGCAGACGAAATTTATATATGTTTGTATTTTCAATTGTAATCCCACTGCACTATTAGGTTTTCCTTTAGGGATGTTTGGGAGTCAATGGATCCGCTAACGGATAGCTTATTCGGAGAGAGAACTCTTTGAATCTATATTATCTGCTAGCGGATCCGCTCACTCCCAAACATCCCCAAAATATATTGCAAATAAAAATTTGTTGAAGTAATAGCCTCTGTTGCCCTGTCAGAGATAGGAAAAAAGTGTTTTACACCCACCCCTTAAAAGATAACTTTTCTACCCGAAAAGACAAAAAACCCTTCGGTCGGGGACTTCGATCGGACCGATCGAAGATAAAATAGCCGACCGAAGTGCCTATTACTTAAGCATGATTAGTTGAGCTTCGGTCGCGAGAAAAAGCTTCGGTCGCACAATGTGATGACTTCGACCGAAGCAAGAAATAGCCGATCGAAGATATTTTTTATTGAAAATTTATTTTGTTTTTGTTTTCATTAGTATATATTATATTATTTGAAATTGTATATATTATTATTATTATTTATTTCAATAGTGTATATATTATATTTAAATTATATTATTTTATTTGATATTTTTTATATTATTATTGAATTTATATATGACATTTATTATATTTTTGGTAAATTTATTAAAGTATTAATTATGATTATTATTTAAATTATTATTTGATTATTATTATATATACTATATTTTATTTTATTTTAAATTTTATATATTATTATTTCTAATATCAATTAGTATTATGAAAATCATTATTATTATTTTTGATGTATTTATTATATAATTATTATTATTATTTAAATAATATATTATATTTATTATATTTTTGGTGTATTTGGACATTTTAAAGTATTAATTATATTTATGATACCAATAATGATATTATTGTTATTATTATATTTATTATTTAAATTATTATTATATTATTATTATTTTATTCTATTTGTAATTGTAAATATTATTATTATTGTTATTATTATATTTATTATTTAAATTATTATTATATTATTATTATTTTATTCTATTTGTAATTGTAAATATTATTATTTCTAATATTAATTAGTATTATGGAAATTATTTTTATTATATTTGATGTATTTATTATATAATTATTACTAATATTTAAATTATATATTATATTTATTATATTTTTGGTGTATTGGGTCATTTTAAAGTATTAATTATATTTATGATACCAATAATGACCATATTTTATTCTATTTGTAATTGTAAATATTATTATTTCTAATATTAATTAGTATTATGGAAATCATTTTTATTATATTTGATGTGTTTATTATATAATTATTATTAAATAAATTATATACTATATTATTATATTTTTGGTGTATTTGGACATTTTAAAGTATTATTTATATTTATATACCAATAATGATATTATTGGTATTATTATTACTTAAATTATTATTTTATTATTATTATATTTACTATATTTTATTTTATTTGAAATTGTATATATTATTATTTCTAATATTAATTAGCTTTGTGAAAATCACTATTGTTATTTTTGATGTGTTTATTATATAATTATTATTATTTAAATTATATATTATATTATTATATTTTTGGTGTATTTAGACATTTTAAAGTATTAATTATATTTATTATACCAATAATGATATTATTATTTATTATTGTTATTATTTGAATGATTATTATTTAATTATTATACCAATATTATACCAATAATATTTATTGGTATACCAATAATATTTATTATATATTTAAATAATATTATACCAATAATATTTATTATTTATTATACCAATAATATTATACCAACAATGATTTATTATACCAATAATATTTATTATATATTATATTATTATATTATTGTTATTGGTATTATTATGATTATTATTTAATTATTATTTTTAATTATTCTATTTACTATATAATATATTATTTGAAATTATATATATTATTATTTCTAAACATGATTAGTTGAGCTTCGGTCGTGAGAAAAACCTTCGGTCGGCCAATGTGATGGATTCGATCAAGCCGATCGAAGTTGTAATAATTCCTATTTTTATTTTTATTTAAATAATAATTTATTTTTTATTTTCCGTTTTATATAAATTATTATTTTTATTATTAGCATTATTATTATGGATAATAATGATATTTATTACTAATAAACAGGATTAGTTGAGCTTCGGTCGGATAAAACCCTTTCGGTCGGTAAATAAGATGACTTCGATCAAGCCGATCGAAGTTGTAATATTTGCTATTTTTTATATTTTATTGAAATAATAATATATTTTTTATTTTCCATTTATATAAATTACTATTATTATTATTAGTATTATTATAATGGATAATAATGATATTTATTACTAATAAACAGAATTAGTTGAGCTTCGGTCGTGAGAAAAACCTTCGGTCGGCCAATGTGATGGCTTCGATCAAGCCGATCGATACTCTAACAATTGCTATTTTTTATTTGTATTTAAATAATAATTTATTTTTTATTTTCCGTTTATATAAATTACTATTATTATTATTATTAGTATTATTATAATGGATAATAATGATATTTATTATTATAAGTGAAAATATTTGTATTAAAATTGTATTATTATACTATTATTCTTATAAATAAAAAATATTAATTATAAATTAGTTATAATCGTAAAAATATTAATCATATAGAAGAGTTTCCAAGAAGAATAACAAGAACAAGAAGAAGAAGAACAAGAACAAGAACAAGAACAAGTAGTAGAAGAAGAAGAAGATAAGCTTTAGGTTTAATGATGTATGACTTAAAAATGAAATTATGATCAAGGTTTAGGGTTTAAGGTTTTAGTTTTAGGGTTAAGGGTTTAGGGTTTAGGGTTTTAGAATTTTATAAAGGGCTTCGATCAAGCCGATCGAAGTTGTAATAATTATTATTTATTATTTTTATTTAAATAATAATTTATTTTTTATTTTCATTTTTATATAAATTATTATTTTTATTATTAGTATTATTATTATGGATAATAATTATATTTATTACTAATAAACAGGATTAGTTGAGCTTCGGTCGGATAAAACCCTTTCGGTCGGTAAATAAGATGGCTTCGATCAAGCCGATCGAAGTTGTAATAATTGCTATTTGTATATTTTATTAAAATAATAATATATTTTTATTTTCCATTTATATAAATTAATATTATTATTATTATTATTAGTATTATTATAATGGATAATAATGATATTTATTATTATAAGTGAAAATATTTGTATTAAAATTGTATTATTATACTATTATTCTTATAAATAAAAAATATTAATTATAAATTAGTTATAATCGTAAAAATATTAATCATATAGAAGAGTTTCCAAGAAGAAGAACAAGAACAAGAAGAAGAAGAACTAGAACAAGAACAAGAACAAGTAGAAGAAGAAGAAGAAGAAGTATAAGAAGAACAAGAAGAAGAAGTAGAAGAAGAAGAAGATATGCTTTAGGTTTAATGGTGTATGATTTAAAAATAAAATTATGATAAAAAATATTTATTATGAATTATAGTTATAAATTAATTGAAGGGTTTAGGGTTTAAGGGTTTAAGGGTTTTAGGGTATAGGGTTTAGGGTTTAGGGTTTAAGGGTTTACGGTTTAGGTTTTAAGGGTTTAGGGTTGTAAAAGCTGATTATTAAAAAATTATTTTGGGTTTAAGGGGTCAGGGTTAATGGCTTTAGGGTTTAATGGTTTAGTTTAAGGTTTAAGGGTTTAGGGTTTAGGGTTTAGGGTTTAGGGTTTAGGGTTTAGGGTTTAGGGTTTAGGGTTTAGGGTTTAGGGTTTTAAGATATGATTATTATAAAATTAGCGGGTATAGGGTTTAGGGTCTAAGGGGTCAGGGTATAAGGGTGTAGGGTTTAGGGTTTAGGGTTTAGGGTTTAGGGTTCCAATTTAATTTGATAAATTTCAGGCTTCGATCGGCCTTTTAATCTTCGATCGGACCGATCGAAACGTGGAATTAGGCGACCGAAGTGGTAGCTTACAAGACAAGCTGGGCCCTTCCTCCTTCCCACTTGCACTTTCCCTTTCTTTCCCTTTCGAAAAATTAGGCGACCGAAGACCTATTAACGCCGATCGAAAATTTGCCCACTCATTCCGGCCAAGCGACCACCGGCGATGGAAGATCCGACGGCGGAGGAGATGAGAGATGCGTTCCTTGACGAAAATAGTGGAGGAAGGGCTCTAGTGCTCGTCGGGGATGGGAGTGCAGCGCCGCCGCCCTCGCCACGGCCGTCGCCACCGGAGCACGCCGACCCTGCTTCCGCCCGCCGGCAGCCCCGCCCCCCTTCCGGCTCCGACGCTATTCGGGTGAGTATTTCCCATCCCCACCCCTAACCCGCCGTCCCCACCCCCAACACGCCATCCCCACCCCCAACCCGCCATGGATGCTCTGTTCTGCGTTTTCCGTTTTTTTTTTTTTTTTTTTTTTTTTTTTTTTTTTTAATTAAATGCATATGTTTAAATTGATTATGTTTTTAATTTGCAATTTAAATGCGTATTTCCCATTACAGTATTTATTTAAATTTGTGTACGATTTCTTAGGGTTTCGTAAAGTTGAGTGTTTAATATGTTCGGATGTGGATTGTCTATTTTGGATGTATAATTTGTTAGATGTGTTGAATTTTTGAATTTATTTGGTAATTTGGATGTACGATTTAGATGTATTAGATGTGTTGAATTTTTTGAATTTATTTGGTAATTTAGATGTATTAGATGTGTTGAATTTTTGAATTTATTTGGTAAATTTGGATGTGCGATTTCTTAGGGTTCGTAAACTTGAGTATAATTTTGCGAATTGTTGTATTTGGGTATATGAAGTTATTTGCTAATTTATTGTGTATTTGGGTATAAATTATGGTGTTTAGGGTTTAGGGTTTAGGTTTAAAAAAATTATCCATAAAGATTTGATAAAAATTATAAATAAAAAATACTATTTATTTTAAAGTTTTAAAAAAAATTTAATTTTTAAGGGTTTAGGGTTAAGGGTATAGGGTTTAGGGTTTAGGGTTTAGGGTTTAGGGTTTAGGTTTAAAAAAATTATCCATAAAGATTTGATAAAAATTATAAATAAAAAATACTATTTATTTTAAAGTTTTAAAAAAAAATTAATTTTTAAGGGTTTAGGGTTAAGGGTATAGGGTTTAGGGTTTAGGGTTTAGGGTTTAGGTTTAAAAAAATTATCCATAAAGATTTGATAAAAATTATAAATAAAAAATACTATTTATTTTAAAGTTTTAAAAAAAAATTAATTTTTAAGGGTTTAGGGTTAAGGGTATAGGGTTTAGGGTTTAGGGTTTAGGGTTTAGGGTTTAGGTTTAAAAAAATTATCCATAAAGATTTGATAAAAATTATAAATAAAAAATACTATTTATTTTAAAGTTTTAAAAAAAAATTAATTTTTAAGGGTTTAGGGCTAATGGTATAGGGTTTAGGGTTTAGGGTTTAGGTTTAAAAAAATTATCCATAAAGATTTGATAAAAATTATAAATAAAAAATACTATTTATTTTAAAGTTTTAAAAAAAAATTAATTTTTAAGGGTTTAGGGTTAAGGGTATAGGGTTTAGGGTTTAGGGTTTAGGGTTTAGGTTTAAAAAAATTATCCATAAAGATTTGATAAAAATTATAAATAAAAAATACTATTTATTTTAAAGTTTTAAAAAAAAATTAATTTTTAAGGGTTTAGGGTTAAGGGTATAGGGTTTAGGGTTTAGGGTTTAGGGTTTAGGTTTAAAAAAATTATCCATAAAGATTTGATAAAAATTATAAATAAAAAATACTATTTATTTTAAAGTTTTAAAAAAAATTTAATTTTTAAGGGTTTAGGGTTAAGGGTATAGGGTTTAGGGTTTAGGGTTTAGGGTTTAGGGTTTAGGTTTAAAAAAATTATCCATAAAGATTTGATAAAAATTATAAATAAAAAATACTATTTATTTTAAAGTTTTAAAAAAAAATTAATTTTTAAGGGTTTAGGGTTAAGGGTATAGGGTTTAGGGTTTAGGGTTTAGGGTTTAGGTTTAAAAAAATTATCCATAAAGATTTGATAAAAATTATAAATAAAAAATACTATTTATTTTAAAGTTTTAAAAAAAAATTAATTTTTAAGGGTTTAGGGTTAAGGGTATAGGGTTTAGGGTTTAGGGTTTAGGGTTTAGGGTTTAGGTTTAAAAAAATTATCCATAAAGATTTGATAAAAATTATAAATAAAAAATACTATTTATTTTAAAGTTTTAAAAAAAAATTAATTTTTAAGGGTTTAGGGCTAAGGGTATAGGGTTTAGGGTTTAGGGTTTAGGGTTTAGGGTTTAGGTTTAAAAAAATTATCCATAAAGATTTGATAAAAATTATAAATAAAAAATACTATTTATTTTAAAGTTTTAAAAAAAAATTAATTTTTAAGGGTTTAGGGTTAAGGGTATAGGGTTTAGGGTTTAGGGTTTAGGGTTTAGGTTTAAAAAAATTATCCATAAAGATTTGATAAAAATTATAAATAAAAAATACTATTTATTTTAAAGTTTTAAAAAAAAATTAATTTTTAAGGGTTTAGGGTTAAGGGTATAGGGTTTAGGGTTTAGGGTTTAGGGTTTAGGTTTAAAAAAATTATCCATAAAGATTTGATAAAAATTATAAATAAAAAATACTATTTATTTTAAAGTTTTAAAAAAAATTATAAATTTATTTTAAACCGCAGGGAGATTGGTGGTTTGTTCGGCCGGAGGGACAGGGATGCGCCCCTCACCTTATTATGTACTTTAGAGCCCTAGTTCTCCCGATCATAGTGCATGAGTTGCAGGAGACTGACCCGGATGGATTAGCGGAGCTCCGGGCTTCATGTTTTTCATATCTATACAGAGGAGCGACTCACGAGAGGGGGCCGCGTTGGTCTGATAGCGTTATGGCGGCTCAGGCCATGGCCGAGATTTTACACCGTGAGGTGGCGTTCCGCTTCCCTGCCGATGGTGAGGAGTGGGGTGAGGACGATGCTGTCTGGTTTTTTATATGCGGGCGATTTGTGCGATACGGCCGGCAGGAGCACGCTTTGATTACTGGTTTGCGGTATGGCCGGTCTGAGTTCCAGCTATACTCGGACGATGGTCCCCCAGCCGGGAGCTTATTTTCGAGGTACCAGGACATTCTCGCGAGCGCCTCCGCGGATAGGATCCGTACAGCGTTTAAGGACGGGCATTTTCGTACGACACCTGGCGACGGCTTGAGAGTCGCTAGGGTTTTGACAGCCTTCTATCTCGTTCTCGGGCACGATGGGCACAGTCGTGGTCCGGAGCCATGGATGTGGCGGTTGGTGGAGGACCGGGATGCTTGGGAGGCATTTCCGTGGGGTTTGATTAGCTGGCAGGTGTCACGACATGGGTTCAGGCGTCTCCTCACCGCGACCAAGCCTGATGGTTCAGTGCACTTCTACGGCCATGCACTGGCATTTATGGTACGGTACTGTTACACCACATATTATAAATGTTTTCATTTGCACTGGTCTAATGATTTACCTGACGTAATTGGTTCGTGAACTCTGCAGGTCTGGGCCTGCGAGGCCGTCCCAGCTATGATGACGATTTATTGCAAGGAGAGATTGGGGGACCCGACGGAGCACCGCCCCAGGATTGTACAGTACCTATTCAAGAGGGTGACGAAGGCCCGAGATTGGCGAGCGTTTTTCGATCAGACGGTTAGTGGGCATGTACTTCGTTATCTCGTTGACATTTCGTATACTAACAGTATTGTTTTGATTGTGTATACAGTTGGAGTGTTTTGAGACACTTACACCCACCGAGGTGGAGTCGAGGGAGCCCTATATGGCAGACCTTGATGTTGAGATCCCACCCGGATTAAAGTGGGTGCGAAAAGACGATCGAAAGAAGGGTCGCAAGCGGAAGACGGGCGACGGGGATGCTCCGGTGGTGGACGAGGCAGTGGAGGAGGCCGAGCCGACAGTTGACATTGATCAGGGTGGCAGCGGCGCTGAGGCACCGAGTCGGCCCACCCAGCGCCCGCGCACGGATACACCCAGCGCCGATGCAGAGCCGAGCGCCCACCCAGTGCCTCCGGATTTTGAGACCATTATGGCCCGTCTACTGGAGGGTTACGAGCGGCGCACGGCGGACATGATCGCGGCGTGTGATCGACGGACAGCGCAGACGGTCGCGGAGGGGGTGCGACGGATTGCAGACATGGTCGCCGCGACGGAGCAGCGGCTTATGCAGGAGATTCACCGCCAGCAGGAGGCCACGAGATTGGTGGTGGCGGCGGAGGTCAGGGCCGTACTCCAGCGGAGCCACATCCGGACGCCAGATGTGGGCAGAGCTGGCATGTCGGGTAGCAGGGAGGCGGGGGTGACTCCTGGAGTACGTGCGGGTACTGCATCGGGGGCAGATCAGGCACGCGCTACGAGAGAGTTCTCTGGAGTGCGAGCGGCCATGCCGCAGGTGTGCTCGGATTCACAGGATGCTTCCGGATCCGATCATGCCGCCGACGCCGAGCAGCGTACACCTCAGTCCGGCCATGACGAGGCGACTCCATCCGGCACAGGTAATTATATTTATTCTTGCTAATTTACTATCATACTGCAGACGAGTTAATATTTGAGATTTGTTGAATGATGTTGTGACTACATATTCGCAGGTTTTACGTCACCACCTCCCAGTGCGCCTACTGTGCATCCGAGTTGCGACGTCACAGCTGCAGGTATTTTACTGGCATTAATGCGATTTATTTAGCACATCCGGATTGATTCTTGGTATTTTATTTTCCTCCGGATTCACTAAAAATATTTTTTCAGGGTCTGTTACACCACACTTAAGCATACCTCCACTGTCCACTGACCCGACACCTTCCTCCACCACAGCTGCAGGTATTTTGCTGTTGTTTAGTTTAAAGTTTGATTGTGTACTTATTCTGCTTATAGAATAATTGTTATTTTTTAAACCCATATGTAATTTCCCAGATTATGTTACACCACCGCCACGGGTGCAGCCACCGTCCACGCTGCATCCAAGTTCCTCCACTGTCCACTTAGCGGGTATGTTTTCGGTTTTTTGTACATACATTTTAATTGTTTATTATTTTCCCTGATGAGGATATTTGCGTAGGAGGTTCCGGACGCACGGACCCCGCCGAGTACCGCACTAGACGGGAGCGACAGGCGTCTCAGGCGCTTAGAAGCCCGTTCACCACCGGGCTTGATCGACCGCGATGGCGATCTGGGAAACAGTTGTTCAGCACTTATCTGGAGCAGGGCGGATATAGGTAATTTTGTAACCAGTTAAATTAATAGTGCACCTCACTACGGGAATACGAATCATGTGTACTTCTAATGCAGTGTAAACGTCGGGGCGATGTTTTCTGTTACCCATCATTTTTTCAAGTCATGGTGCACCACCACCTACCACCTGGAAGACGAGGTAAATTTGCTTTTCGTTTCTCTACTGGGCGTGTGCGTAAAACAAGAATTTTTAAGTTCATATCTACTCAGTCCACACTACATTTATTGTTGCAGCAATTAGATGCGTACCTTGGGATTCTACATAAAAAGCCCGAGATCTTCGATGGCCGGGTGCGACAGGATAGGCAGATAGGCTTCGTCGATGCAAAATTTCTGGTTAGGTTTATAATTTTGTCTACGAATGTATATGTATTATATTTATTATATTTATAATTGACTGACCGCAATTCTATTCTTAAACTAGACTCACCTTATCCATACCTGCTGGGACGCGTTTGATAAGGTGCCACGTTTTGATGATAAGGCTGTGGAGCGATACCGGCAGTATGTTGCGGGGCAGAGGCCCTCGTGGGGCAAACCTAGGCCGTGGTGGACACTTGACGAGGTTCGTGTTAATAACAACCGAACTTATTTATTTTTTCAATTTAGCGTATCTATCGACCATTTAATTGTTGATTTTTAAACAGTTGGTGTGCCCGTGGAACGTTCGAAAGCACTGGGTTATCGTTCGATTTTCACTGAGGGAGCAGTGCATCTACCTCCATGATGGTCTGTTACCGCCGAGGGCCCTGACAGATCCGGTTAAGGAGAAGTTAAAGGAGACGCGCAAGGAGGACCTCCTGCCATTCAGGACACTATTTCCGGCGCTACTGCAGGTTGCCGGATACCACCGACATAGACCGGATGAGCGTACTGTACAGCAGTGGCCACTAGGTCGACCGCAGGACAGCACAGTTTTACCCCAGGAGGATAGGTATTTTATTGGTTTTTTGTTTTATGCCTCAATGTTGTATAATTATTGCTTTTGTAGTTTTGTTTAATTTAAAGACTAACTGCAACAGCTCCTCTTGCGGCCCGTTGGCTCTTCTCACTGCATATTGCTTCCGCATGGGTACATTCCCCCGTCTGGGCGTGAAACTGGACATCAGATCTGTTCGTTTCGAGCAGGCGTTTGCAGTGTGGCGTTTCAGCTTGGACGCCTCCGATGACGAGTTCTATGAGGGCGCTCTATTATGATCTGATATATATAGTTCCATATTTTCGTATTTTGTGATTATTAAGCGATGTAGTATTACATTCTATTTCATGGTATGATATGATATATATATTGCTATATGATAACACAGATATGAATAACAACTGCATTATAACCAATATTCAAATAGATCCAGACGAGTTCTTCCCACAGTTATTCAAATGATCTATATATTGTCATATGATTACACATTTCCAATTATTCGGATAGGTCAGAATCTTCCCACTCCTGATTGGCATCATTCAAATTGGGGATTTCCACAACACTGGGCATTTGACACCGTTTCACCGTGTGCCCTTCCTCACCGCAGCGACTACACCTCTTCTTCCTGCGTTGACGTGGTTGAGACGGTCCAGGAATGTCATTTGGATCGACTGGTTGTGTGCACCTTCTCTCTTTGTGCCCGAACTCACCACACCTACGACATCGCTGACGCCTTCCGGCACGCGAAGCTTTCTCGGTGGCGGATGGGATCCTGCTCTGTTTCGGTCGTCCTGCTTGCCTTGGGCATTTTGGTGTACCGCATTTTACGTCTGCTATTTCTTTAGGTATTTGCCAAACATCAGGGTGCTCCATTGGAAAGACACGCTCGCCCCACGCAGCAAGTAGTGTATCGCGCGTGTAAAAGGATGGCATGTAGTAGTTCAGCTCCCCTCTAAAGGACCTGTACATAAAAAAAATTGATAATTCCAAGCCAAAATTGGACAAGACAAATTCGATAAGAAGTTGTATTATCTAACACATACTTGATTGCAGCAACAGCGTGGGCGCACGGGATGAGCATGGTCTGGAACGAAATGCACGTACACGTCCGATCAATGCCAAGGTCCACCACGTATGTCTTATTGTTTTGTTTCACGTGATACACATTTGGGTGGTTCGTTGCCTTGACAGGTAGCTTATCCCCCATTTCCCTCGCTTTTAGTAAACATTCGTTCGCCCATTCTGTAAGATGACCGGTGGTAAGTGCTGCCTGATTGTGCCTCTTCGTGAACCATTCACTCTGAACGGCACGGATAACCTCGAATAGGGAGCAAATTGGCAGCTTCCTTGCCCACCGGAGCCGGCGGTTCATGCTCTCTACGATGTTCGTCGTCATCATGTCGTAGCGACGAACGACGCAACGCACACGAGCCCACTTCTCCGGTCCGATAACGTCCACAAGATAGTGATACGCGCCAGGATAATGATCTTTCAACGTCTTCATATGTTGCTCGTACTCGGAGTTCTTGAAGGCATAGGCGGCTGCGGTGAATGTGTCGACCGCTGACTTCCCTCCGTGCTTTAATATTTTCTGTGAGAGGTGCACACAACACAGAACGTGATGTGCCGTCGGCATGGCTTCATAAACTGCTCTCCTTATTGCCGGAGAACCATCGGAAACTACAAGCACATCGTCAGGAATGTCAAGGGCCCGTCTCAACTGCAGAAGAAACCATCTCCAGGATGGGACCGACTCGACTGCCCCTACACCGAAAGCCAGTGGGTAAATCATATTGTTGCCATCCTTCGTCACGGCCGCGAATAAGACACCCTTGTAAGATCCTTTCAAGTGTGTGCCGTCTATTACAATGAACGGCCGCATATGATTCCATCCTTTAATGGAAGCACCAACCGCGAAGAAAGCATATTTGAAACGACCCTTTCTGTCCAACATGTAATCTGTAACAGTTCCAGGGTTCTGCTGCTCCAGCATGTATAGGAATGATGGAACCATCTGGAACGAGGTGTCGTGGTCCCCGAACAGCGATGCTATTGCGTGTGCCCTAACTTTTCTAGCTAGGGCTACCGACACAGTGACGCCCCTCTTCTTCAACGTAGCCTGAACCTGTACAGGTGACAGCGTGCTCTCATCGAGCACTATTTCATCTCCGAGGAAGGTACCCAAATATCTGGATGGGAGTGTGTTGGGTGGAGGACGGTCTGGATTCATCACGCATGTATGTGGAATTAACTTGTACACAACCCACGTCGATCCACTGCCTCGCGCACGCATCTTAAATTCACAATCTTCCTCACGACAACACACCCAGTACCTGTGCGGCTCTGACTTAACCGTCTTCATGCCGGCTCTCTGATCCACCAAATACTCAACGAGCTTCTCCTTCAGCCTCTCTTTAGTCCCAAAAACTGACCCACGCGCTAGGATTCTATCAACCGAATCGTACAAGTACGGATCCACGTCTCGCTCGGGCAGATCAAAATGCGGTCGCGGCAGATTCCACATTCCGCTAGTCATGTCGGGTACAACGAACGCTTCTTCAGTATTTCGCCAAAACGGATTCTGCTCTCCTTGCAACCCCCGCCCTCCACGCGTCTTTCTACCATTATTTTTGTTCTGTATGTCCCAAAAAATTTGGGCATATTTCTCAATCTTTCTCGTACTGAATGACCGAGACCCTTCTTCCTCTCCGTAGTCTGGGTCGTCCGACTCGTCCGACTCGGCCGACTCGTCCGACTCGTCCGACTCATCGTCCATCGAAGATCGCCATTCTTCCTCTTCACTCCCCTCTTCACTCTCCTCTACCTGCTCCTCCTCTTCGGCGCCATCTTCTCCCATGCGCTCCCCTTCATTGGACTCCGGAGGTGGGATGTTTTCTGCTTGCCCTGCATTCCCCTGCCCGTATTCATCTCCATACATGTTACTCCATCCTCCGTGCCCACTCGTATATCCGGGTACATTTCCCATGTTGCTTGCACCATACGCCATTTCCCCTCCGTCAAAAAACTCGCTGTTGTTTGCTCCAACATTCGGGTAATTGTAAAAATTATGCATCGGTTGTTGCCCGAATATCGCATCTGTCCAGCTTCCCGGCTGTGGAACGAATGGATAATTGAATTGTTCGTTATAATTTGTAGACGGTTGTGGAACGTCCGTACCTAAAAAAATTATTTAACACGTATTAATATTCATTAACATGTAATGGCACCTCCCAAATAATCGAAATTAAGCCCATATAGAAAAGCTTACGGTTCATGTCTTCCGGATCTCTATTACCAGTGGTGGAATCGCCCTCGAACCAATTGGAACCGAACCAAGACATTGTTCCGTCTCAAATAATACACCTGTCAGCAATTTGATTCACAAAACTACTTTTAATAACAATAATCTAACAATAACTGTATACATTTGTTATTTTATTATACCAAATATTTTTAATATAACGAAAAATGCTTATAATTACTTTAGCATTTCTAAGTACAAATAACAACAATTTCCATCTAATTAACTACAAACTAAATTAATCACCGTTTAATTTACTAAATTTAAACTTAATTAACCTACAAATTCAATTAAAATGAAACTCCCATTTTGGTTCATCCACATATAGAAAAATACTGTATACCCACATATAGAAAAATAATAAATTTTAAATTCCATAACAGTTTATTAAAATTGACACCATTTTAAATTCCATAACATGATATATGTACCACAAATTTAAACTTAATTAACCTACAAATTAAATTAAAATGAAAACAGAAAACTTTACTAACATTTGTGGTACATATATCATGGCATCTACACTTCTTAAAATAAAATCTTTATAGGGATGGTCAAAACATAAACAAAAATAAACATTTCTTAATTATAAAAATAATTCGACCATAACTTAAGCAATAGAAACTTAGAAACTTACGAGTTATCCAAAATGACACTGGATCCGGGCCTTCAAAGAACCACAATAGCAATTCCAAAAAGCACAAAATGTATTATTTAAATGCAACTTGATTGGGTTTTTGGAGCAAAGAAAGAGATGAAGTTTCGTTTGTGAATCTAGATCTGAGATGCAACTTGAAGTATATTATTTGAGCTTTCCACCAATAATTGAGCTGTCCACAGCTGTCCACCAATAATTGCACTTCGATCGGCTATTTTCCTATTCGATCGGACCGGCCCAACTGCTCAAATGGATGATCGAAGTAAAACAGCTTCGGTCGGCCAATTCCGCTTCGATCGGCCAATTATATCACCGACCGAAGCTTCAATATAGCCGACCGAAGTCTCTTAATTATGTTTAATTACGTTAATCAGCTACCTGACTTCGGTCGGCAATTTATTTTTCGATCGGACCGATCGAACCTTCCGACCGAAGGGTTTTTCGTCATTTCGGGTAGAAAAGTTAACTTTTAAGCGGTGGGTGTGAAAAACTTTTTTACAATCCCTGACAGGGTACTGCGGTTTGCATCCCAAATTTGTTTGGTTAATCAATCAATGTGAGAGGCTGAGTACAATTCTATGAAGCCAAGTTCAGCCCCATGCATATTCTTCTTCTTTTTCCTTTTTTTTTTCCCTTTAATTTTTTTTTTAATACAAATATGTATAGAGGGTATAGCAGTGCTTAAAGTGTAAAGGGGAAAAAAAAGAAGAAAAAAAGAAAACAAGAATTTGTTTAAGAAAAAAATTGGATTTTTTTTTAAAAATTTTGAATGTTGAATTTCTTTAATTCTTGTGTATTTTTTAAGAAAAAAGTTGTTTTGTAATATAAATAATTTAAATTCACCACCTTTACTAGCCTACGTAAGTTGTTCAGCATAAAAACAAATTTAAATTGGTAATTGTTATATATATATGTATGTAATTCATTTTGATATTAATATAAAATTACACTTTGTTCACTTCGATTTTTAAGTTATATAGAAGTATTATTTATTTTGTCTTCTAAAAGAAAGTGTAAGCCTAATCCCGTTGCAAAAGAAAAAAAGAAAAGCATTTTCAAATTTTATCAAAAAAAGTAAAAATAAAAAAACAAATCTAAACTATAGTTATATAGAAAAATTAAATGAATAATTGTGGAAAAATGAAACATTAATTTGTATGGAGAATTGATATTGATCGATGATAATGATTTGTTGTTAATACTAGGATGGAACTACCGTGATTAAAAAAAAAAAAAAAAAAAAAAAAAAAAAAAAACAAACAAACAAAAAAAAAACAAAACAAAACAAAAAAAAACCGGCACGCCCCCTCTTTCTGGTTCTATTTTCAATTCCGCTCGAGTCTTGGCCATTAATTCTTCTTTTTAATTTTTACTTGACAGCTTAAAAGAAAAGCGGATGATTTATGTTACAGCCACAAAAGGAGAAACAAAGAAATAACACTAGCGACGTGAAAACCAAGTCCCAGCAATATCCGCCGTGAGAAGAGGTTTCGCCACAGCAAGAGGAAACGCCCAAGTGGTGAAAAATAATTCATTGTATGCGCCAATCTTCGCAAAGCAATCGGCTATTATATTGCCTTCACATAAAATATGATGAAACGGGCAAACTTGAAAATCTCTTCGAACGTCCATAATCTGCCTTACATAAGGAGCCAGCCAATGAAGATCATCCGAGTTTGATAAGATTTTGACTTATGATGGGCGGAGTAATGGTGCACAGTGTCTGATCCAAGTATGTATAGAAATGAATGTGGTCAAATTAGTGATTTTAACAATTTTATTTATCATATCATAATAGTGCAAATCGGTAATATGTTATTTCCGCCATCATTATACAATTAATGTAATGATTGATGGGTGGTTTAGTAATTTTAGGTAGCTTGTTTAATGTATCTATTGTTCTGCAAATATTAGTATATTCTAGTTATTATATTCATCAAAGTTCCCATGTACAATTGTCACCAAAAAAAATTCCATGTACAATTCATCTCACTATATATCATATAAAATATGTATCTAACTGTCATGCTATACACAATTAAAAGTACCTTGTGCTATTTATTTTTAAGCTATCTGTCATGTAGTATAAATGATCTAGGGTCTGTTCTGCACGTAGCTTTTGGGAGCTTTTAGGAGCTTTTGGTAGCTTTAGTTTTTATTTCAAAACAAAAGCCCCGTTCTGCACACTAGCTTTTGGGAGCTTTTGGGAGCTTTTGGAAGCTTCTTTTTAGAAGCTACTTGTAGTAGCGTTAAAAAATAAGCTAGGAGCTTATTTTTGAGCAATCACAATTTTAACCCAATAACCAACCCACTACCCAATACTCTACATAAATATTTGTCCTTTCATGTCATTTCATACATTTTTTCACAGCTACAGCTAGTTGTATAAAACACTTAAATAGAACTGACAACTACAGCTCCCACAGCTCCTCACAGCTCCAGCTCCCTACATCTCCAGCTTGCAGCTACAGCTCACAGCTACAGCTCTGCGTGCAGAACAGACCCCTAATTAACATCCACAATTCATCTAACCTCCATTTGCATTTCATCTATTTTTCGTAGAAAATTAATTTATTTTGCATTTAAATTATGCATTTAAGATCCACCCTACCTGATGATTGTCCAGATATTATTTTATTTATTTTAGTTATCAGCATTATCTGCAATATACTCTACTAGGGTGTAAACGAGCCGAGCCGAGCTCGAAGCTCGACAAGCTTTAAAAATTGAGCTCGGCTCGAAGGGCCAAAAAAGCTCGACCTAAATTTCAGTTTTTTTTTTTTTTAACCGGGTATCCCTAGACCACATTGGACTCAAGACTAAAAAATTTTAAATTATTCAATAATGAGCTTGCAAACTTGAAAGACGGAGTTCTGTAGAAATATACTAAACTATTCATAATTCCTTATAATAGTCCCAATATGGAATGAGATTGGGATTTAGTTTTTCTGATTTAGTGTTAACCATAATAAAATATAATGTACTATATTATTAAATAAAAGGATGAGTGAATTTACTGTTCGACTTTCTCTTCCTCACATTTGTTAAGAAAGAAAATATACTACTCCCTCTGTTCCCATTTAAGATGTCTTGTTTCATTTCTGCACACAATCCAATGCACTTTTTCAATCGTTAATATCTCAAAATATATACAACAAAAAATTAATTAAAATATGTATTATAAAACTATATGATTATACGATTCTAACAAGATCCAACTCGACTATTTTTTTCAATCATATACTTGGAATAATATTGAGTCAAATTAAAGTTAAACAATAAACAGTGCCAAAAAGTCAAACCAGACATCTTGCCTAGGACGGAGGGAGTATATTTTTAAGAAAGAAATAATATATATATATAATATTCGAGCCTATTATCGAACTTTCGAGCCGAGTATTAGTTAGCTCGGCTTGAGCTCATTAATATTCGAGCCGAGCCTTTTCGAGTTGAGCTTTGATCGAGTCGAGCCGAATATCTTACGAGCCTATCAGTTTCATTTATACCCCTATACTTTACAATTCATCTAGCTAGCTGCCATATAAAAGACATCTATTTGTCATATTCCAATGAACCATTTTTCATGTAAACTTTATGTCTACTATATAGTACTCCCTCTGTCCCATTTAACATGTCCTATTTGATTTCTGCGCACATTCCAATGTAATTTTTCAACGGTTAATACCTCAAAATATGTACAACAAAAAATTATGAAAAATATATATTTTAAATTACATGATTATACGATTCTAGCAAGACCTAACTCGACTATTTTTTTCAAATATTGAATCAATGTTAAACAATAAACAGTGCCAAAAAGTCAAACAGGACAAGTATCATGGGACGGAGGGAGTAGTAATATTCTTATAATTGTAAATTGGTTATATTAGGGTGCAGAAGGGCAATCTCCACTGTTCATCCATTTTAAATTTCAATAGTTCAAATTGATTTAAATGATAAAATAGTAATTTGCAAAACACAATTTTATTCATTTACATTGATATATATTTCAGCGATATGTGTATACCATTTCAGCGATATTTGGCTCCACATTCCAAAAGCAGTTCTCCATAAATTTTTGCTAGAAGTGCATTGTCCTCGTCGCTAAAATGGTCTTGCCTTGTCGCTGAAATGGTCTTGTCAAGTCGCTGAAATGATTTGTTACTAAAATGGACTATTGATGTGTTATGACTTATGACAATTATATCATTTTTAATCTACTATACAACTGCATGATGCTTTTCAATGGCTATGATTTCATGTCTTGATGTACCGTAAACATCCCCATTGTAAATAATACTTTCTCTGTTTTCTTAATAAGTGACACATTTGTATAGTAACTATTATTCATTAAATAAGTTTGATCAATTTTTTTTAACATATATATAAAATAAAATATATAGTCAAGTAAGATATTGTTTGATTCGTCTAATAATGTAGTTTTATAATATCATTTTTTAAAAAATTTTTCTTACATATAATTTGAGTTACTAAAAATTAAAAATGTGTATTGAATTATATGAAAGTCGGGAATGTGCCACTTATTAAGGAACACAAATTATAAATCTAAGTCAAATAAAACATGAAAAAGATTCTGTCTCAATGACCAAAATATAGAAGATTTATATGTTTAATAATATTAGTATGCATGTTAAAGATCAAGATAGATAAGGAATTAATTAATTAAAAATTATATTAATAAAGATAAGTTAATACTCACTCAGTTTTTTTAAGTGTAACATTTTGATTTTTTAACTATTCAGTGTAGCATTTTGACTTCTATTTTCTCATGGTTATACAAGAAAAAAATATAACTAAGTGGGATTTTATTTGATTCGTCTCATCTTATAGTTTTTAAATATTAATTTTTTAGAATTTTTACTTCTGCTAAATTTGAGTTATTAATAGTTTAATATGTATTGGCATACATGTAAATGAGAAACGTTGGACTTAAAAAAACGGAGAAAGTATTTTGTTACCATTATACCATTAAGTGTTTTTGGCCATTGGATGGAATTAGATTGTTGAGATTAGCTGTAGGTTTGCACAGAAAAAGCCAGACACTACTCATGTCTTTCGAGTATGGTTTGTATACAGTCTGAAATCTGTACTCTAATAATGTAATTTCTATAAATTCATATATCGTACATACACCCTTAATTTTTATACTTTGATATGCAAAAACTAGCTTCTTAAAAAATAAATATAAAAATAATGAAATATAGTATACAGTAAATTATAAGTTCTTAAAAGTTAATTAATGGGGTGGTCTTAATCACTTCATCTCAACTAGCCATTATTGCTATTTTGTATTTTAGTTTTTGAGCCTGCAGCTGTTTTGCTCTACTTTTCTTTCTGTGGTTTGTCCCAAGGTTATCAAGATCGGGATCCTATGTAGGATCATTTTTGTCTTTGCAAGATCGGAATCGTATGATCGAATCGGAATCTTAAGATCCTATGAAATTATTATTTATATTTTTAAAAATTAATATTTATTAATTATCTCCCTAAACTGATGACATGTATAATTGAAATATGTATTTTATATCAATTTTTAACAAGAATTTGATAGTTAATTGTATGCTTATTCATGATCCAATAGAAATTAAACACTGACATGAAACCCAATAATTTTGAGTTCAATATATGCAAAGATACATTAAACAAAATTGACAAAAATAACATCATCATAATCAAAACCACAAAAAATTAGAGACAATAAGTAATTTTCTCCCAAAAAAAAAAAAAACCAAAGGCGTAGGATCGTGTGCACGATCCTACGATCCTACGACGATCCTACCGATCCTATCACATTTGTGATCCTACGGCGATCCGGATCGTAAATAATAAAAAAAAAAAAAAAACCAAACACTACAAGAAAAAGCTGGATCCGCGACGGAAACAGGCGACAGAATGTGGGCAGTCGCCAGTAGCGACGGAAACAGCGACAGACAATTGGCGTCGCGGGTATGGCGACGCAAACAGCGATTGAATAGAAAGGGTCGCTGTTTGGCGACTCAATTGGCGACGGGAACAGAATGTGTCTTCAATTGGCGACGGATCGGCGACTGATTTTTCCGTCGCCGAAATAGGGCTTTTATCTTCTTCAAACCTGTTCTTCTTCTCGCAAAAGTTCCCATTCCCCCGATTTCATCCTCCTCCGCGACATCCCTCCCTGGCCACCCATTCTCCATCTCTTTTCTTCACTCACCTTGTTCAAGCCACCTGCCGCCAATCGCCGACAGCACGACCGCCGCCTGTCTCGGTCGAAATTTCCTACACGGCTTTGAGGTTGGTTTTCTGATCTTCGATCTGAAATCCCTAAATCGCTAACAAATTGTTGTTAATGCTTTTCTTTTCTTTCCTATGGTGGCGATTTTGGTTTCATTGTCATCCTCTCCCGGCGGCGCAAGGTACGAACTGGTCCTCTTCTCCCTCGCGCTTCAGTGGGGGTTATGGGTTTCATTGTCATCCTTTCCTGTGGTGGCTTCCTGCTTCCTCCCCATCTCGACCGCTCCCCCGTGGTAAAACTCGAGCCGCCCCTAGTGCGGCTCAGGTCAGGCGACGAACCTACGTCTACAATGCCACAGACCCCCCCCCCCCGGAGTAAAGAGAACCCAGAGTCGGAGCTGCATTGTCGCACTGGAGGCCCGTGGTGAGTGTTGCCGCAAGTATTCAGATCTAGCTAGGTATTTGTCCACCCTCACTGTTGTGTTTATGTGCGTTTCTAATTCAATCTTCAATGCCCAGATTTCAGATTGCTTAGTTCTAGTGATATGCGAATTCGTTGGATTTTTTTAGCTTCCGGTTGAGAATGACTAACATTGATTTGTTCGAATATGGGGGATATGGAATTTTGATATGACTACAGGGCATTACTTTTGGCTTTTCGAGTTGAAATATTGTTTATTTTTGTTTCTTTTTCTAGTTTCTGATAATTGTGTCCAAAATATTAATTAGTAATGTATCTTGGTGGGAAGATGCCTCTTAGTGATGCATCTTGAATGAATACAGACGTGAGGTTTAAATAGGTGTGTAGTTTGATTCAGGGAGAGAAGTGCCCAATACAAACAAGTAGGCTTGTTCTTAAGTGATGAAATTTCTTCCGGTTCAAGTTGTTTGGTATTCATAGATGATAATACAGGGTTGCTTCTTGAGATATAATTTCCTGCTTTTATATTTTGAGTTCAGAAAGGAGGCAAGGAGCTTAGATCACTTAGCAGAGAACTGCAACCACATTTGTTGGAACTTGTTGATGTTCTTATGGAGAGACCGTCACAATATGCTAGAAGAGTAAAAGAAAAATCTCTTATTTTCAAGATTTTACATCACCTGCTCAACTCTATGACTTCCTGATTAGGCGAAGTATATCAATTCTAGAAACTGATAAGAAACTCGATGATGGTTTGATTGTTGATGATATATGCGATTTAGTGTTTCTGCTTTATTGATCAGTTTGGACAATAATCAAGTGAGTAATTAGATATGGCTGTTTATCAAGTGGTCTGGTATTTGATGACAGTACTGTCGGAGTTAATTTTCATCATTTTGGCCAGTTATCATTTTACTTGTTTTTTATAGGAAAACATTAAAGCTGCGTCTTTGTTTTTGTTTTGTTAAGAGATTATGATATTTGTTAATTTTTTACTATCTTTCAATCGAATTGGATTTGCTAATTTCGAGCTATTATTTTTCAGGACAACATACGAGATCTAGAGCTGAAAAAGAGAAACACAAGAAACAAAGAAAAATGCAAATTGTAGTTTGTAAGTTTATGTTTTCTTGTTTGACTTGGTAGATCTATTTGGATAGTTGATGTATTGGATTTGTTTGTTTTCTTTGTAAATGGATGGTGAAGAGAATGTGATTTGAGTTGTGTTGTGAATATATCGTATGGATGTGTAGCTAAAAATAATTAGCTAGCCAGCAGATGTTAATTGTAAGGGACATTTTCTAATGCAGCCTGCATTGTGCAGGGAATATTTTAATTTTTTTTTTATTTTTTTTCGCCGGCGACGGAATTGGCGACGGAACATTTCCGTCTCCAAAAAACAATTCCAAATTTGCATTTTCACCCCTATCCAGCGACGGAATTGGCGACGGAATTTCTGTCGCTATTATTGGCGACAGAATTCTTTCCGTTGCTGTTTCCGTCGGAATATCCGCGACAGACACTTTTTTCCGTCGTAATCCAAATAGAGACGAGGACTTTTGGGACGGAACGATTTCCGTCGCGGATTCCGTCGCCGGACCTTTCGGCGACAGAAAATTGGGCCTTGGCGACGGAAATTTTCCGTCGCTGATTTGATTTTTTCTTGTAGTGAAAGGAGTAGGATCGTGTGCACGATCCTACGACGATCCTACTGATCCTATCACATTTGTGATCCTACGGCGATCCGGATCGTATTTCTTTGGTAGGATCGTCCTACGATCAGGATCGTGATAACTATGGTTTGCCCACTTCTTTGTCCCTACAAAAATTAGTGATTTATATTCTAGTGGAGTAGTATTTTAATTCAATAAATGATGCATTATTCAGCTAGAGAGTTATATGACTTTCTTGTTTCTTTTAGCAGTATGAATTTAATTTTATTGAGAATTTATTCAATTATATGTTTGTAAAATGCTTGATAATTGAGATGAGATTCGCACCAACGCGGAGAATACGAAAGTATAATGTTGTTACCTTACAACATGCTTGTTTGAGTAAGTTGAATTTAAATATACATTGTTTTTTTTTTTTTTGGTGCTCGATCTTAGCTCTTATTGGTATTCTGGGATTCATATCGTTGTATCAGCTATATGGAAAAAATGTCAAATATATCCTTTTTGTTTAAAAAAAAGACCAAATCTATCGTTTTTCTATTTTATTACCGAATATTATCCTCTACATATGCTAATTATATCCGGAAATATCATAAATTCACTAATCGTGGAATGCCTGTTGACGTGGCAATAAATTAACTTAAACCCTACACGCTGGATCGAATTTGAAGTGTGTCTCAATTAGGGCTGGGAAAAAATACCGAATATATTGCATACCGCACATACCGTATCGAAAAAATACCGAAAATATCGAAATTTTCGGTATACCGTAATTTTCGTTATGGTATCATACCGTACCATAAGATTTCGGTACGGTAACGGTATAAATTTTTTGATACCGTGGTATATCGCTACCGTACCGAACTTTGGTATATACCACGGTTTCGGTATATACCGTGATACCGTTATATACCGTAATATCGGTATGTTGGTATATAGCGAAAGTTCAGTATGCCGGTATATACCGCAATACCGGTATGTCGGTATATAGTGAATGTTCGGTATGTCGGTATATACCGCGATACGGTATGTCGGTATGTACTGAATGTTCGGTATAGCGGTATATACCGAACTTAACGGAATGTCGGTATGGAAATATTTCATACCGAAACTTTCGGTATACCGAAATGTTCGGTACGACAACGGTATGAAATTTTTCATATCGTAAAGTTCGGTAAGGTATACGGTACGGAGAATTTTTTTCGGTATGATACCGTACCGAAAATTACGGTATACCGAAAATTTCGATATTTATTTTTTCGATACGGTATGTGCGGTATGCGGTATACTCGATATTTTTCCCTAGCTCTAGTTGAGAGATACTTCAAATCCCATCCAGCGTGTAGGGTTTAAGTTAATTTATTGCCACGTCAATAGACATTCCACGATTAGTGAATTTAGGATATTTCCGGATATAATTAGCATATGTAGAGGATAAATTCGGTAATAAAATAGAAAAAGGATAGATTTGGCTTTTTTTAAACAAAAAGGATATATTTGGCCTTTTTCCTCAGCTATATATAGGGTGAAAGTGGGCGGATAATATCCGCCCGATCCGACGCCGTATTCGATTATATTCGAATTCGAATTCGAATATTTATATCCAGCGGATACGGGACAGGATATGGGATTGTAAATATCCTCCCGTATCCGAAAAATTCGAATATAATGCGGATATTATCCGTATTTTTTATCAGAATATCCGAAAATTTATATATATTTTTATATGTATAATATAATATATTATATTAACTATAAAATAAATAAGTAATACTATATGTATAAATATAATCAAAAGCTTGAAAGCCATATAGTATAATTTATTAAATCAAATCATATCAATCAACTCAACTACATCGTTAGGTTCTTTGCATCAAAACTGTAGTATGTAACATCTTGTAGTGATGTTATTTAGATGTTTTGAACGAAATAACTAATGATCTTGAAAATTTTAAAAATTTAGTTTAGCTTACATAGTAGTATATTCCGGTTTCACTTAAAAAATTATAAAAAAATTTAATTTTAGTAATTATAAGATTATCCGAGTTAAAATCCGAATCCGTCTCATATCCGTTTCCCGAAATATTCGAATTCGTATTTGTATACGGCCTATTCGTATCCGATTCCATATTCGACAAAAAAATATTAGATAGGATACGGGATGAGTATTATCCGCCCGTATCCATCTCATTTTCACCCCTAGCTATATATGGGTATACTATACAATTCTCAATCATAACTTACTACTCGTACCTACATACCAAGTTAATAGTAAAAAATATTTTACCTTATTACAACTTTAAATATAGTATATCGCTGTCGCTGATGATATATTTTAAAATCACCAATTCTAGCTAGCTAGATCTCACATAATAATTCCAATAACATATATGGTCTTGAAAATTTTCAGAGTGAAATGGTGAACTTTTCCATATAAGGTAGCTACTATAGGTTCTTCTTAGGTTGGTGTATTATTTATAAGCTAATACTATAAGGGTGGGACTGACCGACCTAGTTGAAAATTCATGACAATAATTCATGATATTGAAGTACTTCTATAAGCTAAGGTCGTCATTTTTAGGGTCGGTTCTGCATGCTTTTGGGACTTTTGGTAGCTTTAGCTTTTATTTCAAAACAAAAGCTCCGTTCTGTACACTAGCTTTTGGGAGCTTTTGAAAGCTTCTTTTTAGAAGCTATAAGAGGTAGCTTTTGGGAACTTTCGGAAGCTACTTTCCAAATTTAATTAACTTTTCTCTTCAAATTATAATTTTTGACAGATACAGCTACTTGTACCGAACACTTATGCAAAGATTGATAGCTACAACTTTCAACAGCTACAGCCTGTAGCTACAGATCGACATGCAGAACGGATACTTAGTCATCAAAAAGTTCCCAGACAGTTACTTCTCAGTTTAACTTATTTATTAGTATAATGAAAATTACATATATAATAGGTAGCTGGCTACCGGTTCACCTATTAATTATTAGTAATCTATTATTATTATTATTATCAGGCTGTACAAAAATCCAACTATATTGTTCCAACAAATTAAAGTAATAATTCTTCTTCAAGAGAAACATGCCTTTTGTCCATATCTTAAAAGGACAACGGTATCATTGTAAATAGTAACTTAATAATAGAGAGACCATCTTTTATTTAGTTTAGTTTTCTTTAGTAGTATATGAGAAAATGCACGTTCGGCGAATTCACTGAACTGTAACTATATATATACATGGTTGATTTCGGTATTGCTTTATTTATATATTATTATAAATCATCACAATTTGCACACGAGTGTTTTTTAATTTTTGAAGATGGAAGATCGCGCGAACCCAATTATCTATGAATGTCTTTTAAAAGTAAAATAGGTGCTATATTATTGTTTTGCCAATTGAATTAGTTAGGTTTCATGCCAGCAAGGCAGCAACTATATATACATTCCCCTTATTTATTTTATTTAACTTTTTTGTTAAAAATATTGTATATCTAGAGAGGCCTTGTCAATATTATGTCAAATAAAAGCGTACGACAAATTAGATATGGCCTTGAGACACATGCATATGTTTTGCATTTATATATACTTTGAAAGACACACACACTGTTTGAAATCAAATTAACCCCACTCCTAATTGTCCTTTCATTTGTCTTTATATGTTACTGTGAGTTTTTAGGGGTGGGCACGGTTCGGTTAACCTGAACTTTTCAAGTATTTGTATTTGTATTTGAATCGGGCAAATACTTCATTTCAGTATTTGTATTTGTAATCGGAGTCATCAGTTAACCGGGGGTTCGGTTTTGATTCGATTCAACGGTTAAGCGATTCGGTTCGAATATTTTTTTCCGGCCATCTAAAAATGTATAATCAAGTTTTCATTTATTAATTTTTAAGTTTCGTAGATTTTATTTTTGATGTTATTACACTATATAAAAAATATATATATAACTATGTAATCCAGTGATTTTTTTTAGTGTTATCAAAATATGTTAGTATAAGTAACAAATCTTAGTGTAGTAGTATATTTCAATAATGAGGTATTCTTAAACACAAAAAAAAATCAATATAGGCTTATGGTGATATATTTTGATAATTAACTCTTTAAATTTTTTATATTTATTTTATTATATACTTAAATAATTAAATAAATAATGATTATATAGTATCTATATATAATTTTATACCATCAAATGCCTATAATATATACAATATATATAACTGTTAAAATAAAATAAATATATTCGGTTCGGTTCGGTTACTCGGGAAAAAAAAAAATTAAAGTATTTGTATTTGTATTTGAACCGGACGAATACTGAAATTTGATATTTGTATTTGCTCCGGGGTCCTCGGTTAACCGGAACTTCAGTTCGATTTCGGTTCGACTCAGCGATTCAGCGAATCGGTTCAAATATTTTGCCCACCCTAACAGTTTTTATCTTCTTAAAATATAAAAAACAATAGTCAGTGTAATAAGAAATAGTAAAACATTCTATGTATTCACTGAATCACACTTCTTGTTTGTTTGAGTATATTTGTCGAAAAAGGACATCTTCAAACATCACCTGTGTTTGAGTGCTTTTATGTAATCACATATAATGTGTAAATACTTTTCAGGTGTTTAATTTGTTGGTGTTTGTTGAATTTTGACAGGTGTTATTAATACAATATATCAGGTGATGTTTAAATACTTTTCTATGATATTTAATGCGTTCATGTGATGCTTGTTCATGCAAGATGATGCCTGAATGAACTCATATTGTCCTATCATGATGCACAGACCCGGCTCATGGCAGGAGCACCATGAGCCTTTGCTCAGGGCCCCACATTTTTGGGGGCCCCACAAGTTTTTTTTTTGTGTTAATTGATAAATTTTGATATACCTATATAAAATGTGAACATATTCTATCTTTTAGCATACATTGAGCATATATTGTCTAGTAGTACTAATTAATATAATTATTCTTTTTTATATCAATATTTTTAAAAGATTGTTTCAAGTATTTAAACTATTATTATATAAATTAGTTTTAATTAAAAGGATTTGGAAATATAGTACTTCCTCCGTCCCATTTAACTTGTCTTGTTTGACTTTTGCATATAATATTCTAAAACTACATGATTATACGATTCTAACAAGATCCAACTCGACTATTTTTTCCATATATATAATTGCAATAAAATTGAGTAAAAGTTGAACAATGCACAATGTCAAAAAGTCAAACAAGGCACGTTTGGTAAGACGGAGGGAGTATATAATATGAATTTAATTTTTCACCAAAATAGTTTTAAATATATTGAGCTTGCCTTTTTATTTTTAAGGCTAAATTTTATTCTTTAATCATTACATTTAATAATAATTCACAAAGAGTAAAAATAAAATTATCAAAAAAAATATATATTATGAGTTAAACAAGGAAGCCCTAAAATCAACATTCGAGGTACTGGTAGCTTAGTAGATTGGTTTGAATGGTACGAATATCTGACAACTTAAGTAAAAGTATCGGGTTAGCTTAAGTAAAAGTATTGAGTTCGAGTCTGTGTAATACTGTTCGGAAGAGATTATCCTTCAATGCTCATCAGATTATCGATAAATTGGTATTAAGCCCAATAAGATATGAGAATACTTGGTATACGCAAATAAAATTTCAAAGCAATTACTGTAACACCCCGGATTTGATAACCCAGGCCGGGATGCCACCGCCACACCTCTCTAGCAAGACACGGTTTCTCCGAGCTTACTATGGAGATGTAAGGCTATGGTTTTTCAGGATTTAAAATATTCAAGTAGCCCATTCATAGATAATTTAAAAATACTACATCAGAGTTGCAGCGATAATAGATAAAATAGCAGCGGAAGTAAAGTGTATGCAGCGGAATTTGAAATATAGGGCCGACATGGCCATACCACGGGTTGAACAGACCCGTTCATGCAAGTCACGTAAAGTAAATAACTAAGTATCCCAAATGATCCCCCAATGAGTGATCATGCTTCGTACTCTGTAACAGAAAAAAAAAATGAACAACGGGTTTTATCAGTATTATAAAATACTGAGTAAGTTAATCCTTACATGACAATCAAGGGGTTAGATTTTTAGTAATTAAGATGAAACTCTTTGCCCTGCATAAAAACATTTTATTTTAAAAATGCGAAGATAATGCATACTTTAAAGTCACATTTAAATTTCATAATTTAAAACTTAAGCATGGGCAATTATTTAAGACATGATTTAAAAGCATGAATAATGCCGTAAGAAAGTAATTAAAAATTTGAGCTTTAAAAATTTTCACCGATACGCTACCATCAAAACGATTTTTAAATTTAGCCGGCAATCCGGCGGCCGCAGCCAATTTCGTAAAATCTCAGCTTTTAGAATATTTCCCGTTACGCCATTATCTCAACAATATATAGCCGGTGATCCGGCGGCCTCAGCCAATTTCATAAGTAACATCTCATCTAGCCGGTGATCCGGCGGCCGCAGCCTATACGCCATACCCAGTACCACTCCGTCGAGCCTCGAGTAACCCATACGGATACACTCGAGAGAGTAGGCAGTTGGTCTCTTGTGACCAAATACGCCATATCCAGTACCGCTCCGTCGAGCCTCGAGTAACCCATGCGGATACACTCGAGAGGATAGGCCAAGATAATAACGGCAGATATCAATAGTAACAGTTAGCCGGTGATCCGGCGGCCTCAGCCAATTTCATAAGTAACATGTCATTTTAGCCGGTAATCCGGCGGCCGCAGCCTATACGCCATACCCAGTACCACTCCGTCGAGCCTCGAGTAACCCATACGGATACACTCGAGAGGGTAGGCAGTTGGTCTCTTGTGACCAAATATGCCATATCCAGTACCGCTCCGTCGAGCCTCGAGTAACCCATACGGATACACTCGAGAGGATAGGCAGAATATAAGTTGCCGTGTTGTTGATTTTTCGCGCGTGATAGTCATAGCCGTTTTGGCACAAATTGCACAATTAGGAGGGCACCCTGCAGAGCACTCACCCCCTAAATTTTTATGTAACCGATATCGTTTCAACTTTAGTATAACGGGATTTTCAAAATATAGCTTTTATCGTATCACAAGATTTCGATCGTTGTTTAAAAGATTTCAAAAATCGATCGATGTCACAGTTTACGCCTTTTCAGTTTAAAAATCCATTTCTTTGGCGATTGATCTGAAATTTTCACAGTAGCTCAAAAACATCCCAATGAACAACTTTCATGTTTTGAGTTTTTAGTAAAAACGATGGGGAGCATGTCAAAAATCAAGTTTTCTACTCAAATAGTATGCTGTCAGGATTCAGGTTTAACACATCTCAAAGATTTGACTTTTTAACATATCAAATGAGCTTCAAAAATTCTGAAATTTGGTATGCACATACTAGACATGATTATATGCAACTTTTGTTTAGAACTCAAAGATTGAATCGGACTAGAAATGATAGAAATATGCTCATCAAGTTCGGTTAAGAAATCTGTGAACTTTTGAAAATTCTTTAAAACGCAGAATATGTCCGATTCGGTTTGGGGTTTCAAAACTTGATGAAAATGTATGAAATTTTAAAGAGGTATTCCAGACTCATAGATCTATAACTTTTGTTTAGATCCTGAAGATTGGTTCGGGCTAGAAATGATAGAAATAAGTTCATCAAGTTCGGTTATGAAATCTGAAAATTTTTGAAAGTTCTTAAAACGCAGAATATGTCCGACTTGATTTGGGGTACCAAGACTTGATGAAAAATTCTGAAATTTTTACACAATATAGCTTAAGATCTTAGGATCAAAATCTTAGTTTTGAGTTTTCAGGTTTGAACGCTCGTAATAAGAGTTTTGTTCGGATTTCAGAAAATACGTAGATTGGGGTTTTTAGGTTTGATTTTAACGTTTCGTTTAAGATTCAATGTTTCGGATATCTTCAAACCACCCGTATTGATATGTAAGTTATCAACTTACAGTGAGTGAGTTCCTTGAACGTTCTAAGGTTGATCGATTTGTCCAAAATCGCCACGAACGAATCTACGCAACACGTTCTTCTTCTCCTTTGGCTACGAACGTGTTTGTAAGTAAAGATTCGTAAGTTAGGAGGTTGATTATAATCTTAAAGCAATAAGGAAAGTTGATTGACACCTTACCAACAATCCAATGTCTGCAAATCCTTGATCTCCACACCACCTTGGTAGGATTTGCTTGCCGGAATGTTCGCCGGAAGTTCGCCGGAAGGTGTTTGGCTTAGAGAGAGTTTTTGGAGAGTTTGGAGGAGCTTGGGGGTGGATGATTGCTTAGAATGGCTGAGAATGGAGGTATGATTGATTACATATCGTCCAAATAATGTTCCCTCCCGTGATAGATCGGATTCCCAGCCTAGGGGTCAAGGAATATGGCAAGAAAGTCGCCAAAACGCGACAATGGCTGTTGTCAGGACTCCCACGCGGGGTTGGCGCGCGAATCTGCCTAAGTCCGCGCCGGGTGCGCGCCACCCAGAACGCGACAATCGTCGACGCGGCGATGGCGCGGGGTTGGCGCGCCATTTGGCTAGACCCCGCGCGGACAGCGCGCCACTCTCGCCTGGACTTCGGTCCGGGCGGGTTCGTGCGATCCGTCGTGCTTTTCCTCCTCTCTTTCGGACTTCTATCCTCTTACGTTTTTGGGCTCGATTTTTCGGGTCATTCTCGGTCATAAATCCTTATCTTAAGTTTATCTTGACTCAAATGAAATTCATGTTTGAAATCTTAAGTTCGTCGGTCTCGGTTTCGTCGGCTTCTAATCCGTCGTCTTTTTATTCCCGTGTAATTCGACTTCACGGGTTCTTGGAATTAAAATTCTTTTCCTTTATAAACTTAACTCCAATTATTTTTACTCAATTCATGGAATGTCTTCGGGCTTCCTTTCCCTCTTTTATTCCATTTTGAATTTAAATCTATCGGCGTTTCATTTCCGAGCAATAATTTATTGTGATAAATTATTTTCTTCTTCTCGGAAATATTTCAACATTGATCGGAATAAATTTTTATTCCCTTGGACGTTGATAGAAAAATCTGGGGTGTTACACTCTCCCCCCCTTAAGAATCAACTTCGTCCCCGAAGTTGTGCTTCGGCTTTTCTCGCGTGAAGAGTTATGGTCTTTTTTTTTTTTGTTTACTATTGCAATATTGTGTTATTGAATTATTGTTCGATTGTTGATCGTCGTTTGTTGTTTATTGTTTGATTGTTGATCATCGTTTGTTGTTTGATTATTGTTTGATTATCGTTTGACTGAACCCAGAATTGAAATTTCCAAGTTGCCTACGTACCCTGTGAAGGGATCAAGTCATTACGTAGTTCAAAATAATTTGAATTTGGTTTTCCTTGGGTGTTACATCCTCCCCCCCTTAAGAATACAGTTATGTCTCCATAACTGTGGTCTGGTCGTTTTGGAAGAGGGTAGGGTAACGTTGCCGCATGTTGGCTTCCAATTCCCAGGTTGCCGTCTCCATTTCGTGGTTGGACCACAAGACCTTGACCATCCTTACAGTTTTATTCCTTGTCACCCTCTCCTTGTGGTCGAGTATTTTCACCGGGGTTTCTTCATAGGTTAAGTCATCATCCAGTTCGATTACATCCGGTTGGAGTACATGCGATGCGTCGGGCACATACTTCCTTAGTTGGGAGACGTGAAACACGTCGTGGACGCGTGCTAGTTGAGGCGGCAGTGCTAGCCGGTACGCTAGATTCCCCACTCTCTCGAGGATCTCATACGGCCCTATGTATCGTGGGCTCAGTTTCCCTCGCTTGCCAAAGCGCATTACGCCTCTTATCGGTGAGACCTTTAGCATGACCTTGTCACCGACTTGAAATTCCAAGTCCTGCCGTCTCACGTTCGCATAACTCTTTTGCCGGTCCTGGGCGGCTCTTATCTTCCCCTGGATAACCTTAACTTGCTGAGCCATGTCCTCCACCAGTTGTGGTCCTACTTTCATTACTCGATCGTTCTCTTCCCAACTCAATGGGCTCCGGCATCTTCGTCCATATAGTGCCTCGAAGGGCGCCATGCCGATGCTCGCATGGTAACTGTTGTTATAGGAGAACTCGATCAATGGTAAATGGTGCTCCCAACTTCCCTTGAATTCCAACACACAAGCCCTCAACATGTCCTCCAGTGTCTGTATAGTTCGCTCCGTGTCCATCCGTCATAGGGTGGAACGCCGTACTCATCTTTATCTGTGTCCCCAGAGCTGCTTGCAGCTTGGTCCAAAACTGGGAGACGAATCTGCTATCCCTGTCCGAGATGATATCATGCGGCACCCCGTGCCGGCGCACCACATTGTCTACGTACGCTCTTGCTAGTTGGTCCATTGTCCAAGTGTCCTTCATCGGGATGAAGATGGCGGCCTTCGTTAGCCTATCCACGATCACCCAGATCTTATTCATTCCTTTTGGCGAACGTGGTAACCCTGAAACGAAATCCATAGAGATACTATCCCACTTCCAGCTTGGGATCTCTAATGGTTGCATTAATCCTAAGGGCTTTTGCCGTACTGCCTTGATCTTCTGACAGGTAAGGCACCTTGCCACGAATTCGGCCACCTCTCTTTTCATGTTCGGCCACCAATAATTTTTCTTCAAGTCCTTGTATAGCTTATCTCCTCCGGGGTGGACCGAGTAGGGGGTGCTATGTCCTTCCTCCATCACCTTCTTCTTTAGATCTATGGATTCCCGCGGTATACACCATCTTCCCTTGAAGCGGATGCTCCCGTCCTCATGAATCTGGAAATCTACTGCCTTTCCTTCGGCAATGCTTCTCCTTATTTCCTTCATCTGTTCGTCACCTGACTGGGCGAGTCGTATCTCATCGTATACGGTAGGGCTTACTACCATTGCGTTGACGACCTCGGTTACCGTACCGGGATGCACCAGTTCCAGGCTTAATTTCGCCAAATCTCTGTATAACTCGGCCGGTATCACCAGTGAGTTCGCGACGTGTTGTGTCTTTCGACTCAAGGCGTCGGCCACGACGTTGGCCTTGCCCTCGTGATACGCAACTTCTAGGTCGTAATCTTTGATCAGTTCCAACCATCTCCTCTGCCTCAAGTTCAGTTCTCTTTGCGTGAATATATACTTGAGGCTCTTATGGTCGGTGAACATCCGACACTTCCGCCCATAGAGATAGTGTCTCCAGATTTTCAGGGCAAACACGACCGCGGCCAGTTCCAGGTCGTGCGTCGGGTAGTTTTGCTCGTGCGGTTTCAGTTGTCGTGATGCGTACGCTATGACCTTTCGATCCTGCATCAGTACGCATCCCAGTCCTTCTCTCGAGGCGTCGCTATACACCTCGAAGTCCCCATTCTCTGATGGTAGCGCCAACACCGGCGCCGTGGTAAGTCGTTTCTTCAGTTCCTGGAACGCGGCTTCGCACTCGCCCGTCCAGTCATACTTCACCCCCTTCTTCAGCAGTTGCGTCAATGGGCGGGCGATTTTGGAGAAGTCTGGTACAAATCGCCTGTAGTAGCCCGCCAGTCCGAGAAAACTTCTTATCTCCGTTGGGCTCTTCGGTGGTACCCACTCGGTTACAGCCGAGATCTTTGCTGGGTCCACCGCCACTCCGCTGGCGGATACGATATGCCCAAGGAATGTTACTTCCCTCAGCCAGAAGTCGCATTTGGACAACTTCCCATATAGCTGATTTTCTCGGAGGATTCTCAGCACTTTATGCAAGTGCTCGGAATGTTCCTTCTCGTCCCTTGAGTAGACCAAGATGTCGTCTATGAATACCACAACGCATTCATCTAATAGCCCTCGGAACATGTTGTTCATGAGGTTCATGAACATTGCCGGGGCGTTCGTTAATCCGAATGACAGTACTGTGAATTCGTAGTGCCCATAGCGAGTCCTGAACGCTGTCTTCGGGATGTCCTTCTCAGCAATTCGCATCTGATGATATCCTGAACGCAGGTCGATCTTGGAGAACACAGTAGCTCCCTTCAGCTGGTCAAATAGATCCTCGATTCTGGGCAACGGGTACTTGTTCTTGATAGTGACTTGATTAAGTCCTCTATAGTCGATACACAGTCTCAGACTCCCATCCTTCTTTTTGACGAACAAGACCGGTGCTCCCCATGGAGACGTACTCGGTCGAATATATCCTTTTTCCAGCAATTCCTCGAGCTGTTCCTTTAGTTCCTTCATCTCCGGCGGTGCCATGCGGTAAGGAGCCTTTGACACCGGTTCCGTTCCCGGGATGAGATCTATGGTGAACTCGAGATCCCTCTCAGGGGGCATGCCAGGAACGTCATCTGGAAACACATCCGGGTACTCCCTCACCACCGGAATGTTGTCTATCTTTACTCCTTCAGACTCGAGGTTGTGAACGTAGCATGCGTATAGCGTGTGGCCCTTACGCATTAGGCTGCCTAACTTTAAGACGTTGACTATCTTGTTAGATTTCTTAGGGGGTTGAGAGTAGAAGATGACTCTTTTTCCCCTACTTTTTGACAACGTGATCTTTTGCTTTTGACACTCGATCACGGCCTTATACCGGGTTAGCCAATCCATTCCTAGTATGACGTCAAAGTCTCTGACGTTGAACTCTACCAAGTTTGCGAAAAACTCTACGTTCTTTATCACTATGGGTATTCCATTGTAGCGTTTAGAGCAGGTTATTACTTCTCCAGAGGGCAGTTGGATGCTTAAGCTAATCGTTTCGCACTTAGGTAGATCTAGTTCAGTTACGACTCTCGAAGATAAAATCGAACAACTGGCTCCGGAATCAAATAAGACTCTAAGTGGAGTACTTAGGACATGGAAAGTACCTGTCATCACGTCACCATGTTCGGGTATGTCAGCCTGGTTGATCACGTTCAACCTCCCCATCGGCCTCCCTTGATTGGCTGGTTGGTTTTGATTTGGGTTCGCGTTTTGCTGCGGGTTCGGATTTGGAAGAGGCCGATATCCTTGATTGTTGCCATTCCTACCCCCCTGGTTGAACGGCTTGTTAGGTCCAATGACCAAGTCTTCCCTTTTTGCGATGTTCTCGAGTCGGGTTCGACATTCCTCCCTCCGATGGCCAATTCGGCCGCATCGGAAGCACTCGCCCATCTGAGGACATTTCCTCACCAGGTGCGGCCTGCCACACCTTGGGCACGGCGGCACTCGTCCTCCTTGGTTGACATTCCGACCATAGTTGTTTTGGGCATACCCGTTCGGCCCTTGCCGAAAGTTGTTCCTGCCAATAGTGTTGCTCGCCCGGTTATCGCTGTTCCTTTTGTCTGGGCCTTGCGCCCCTCGGCTAGATTCCCCAGTAGCCCTCCTCTTTAGCTGTTGCACTCGTGCTACTGCTACTGCCCGATCGTAGACAGATTGCAAGTCCGGGTAATAAACTCCAGTAATCACCTCTCGAATTGACAAGTTCAATCCCATTTCGAACTTTTGCGCCTTCTCCCCGTCAGTAGGTACCATCCTGGGCGCAAATCTCACCAATTCCCTAAACCGTGCATAGTATTCTTGAACAGATTTCTCTCCCTGCTTCAGGGATGAGAACTCCTCGTACAGTGCTGCCTTAGTACTCATCGGGTAGAAGCGTTCCCGGAGTAACTCCATGAACTCGTTCCACGAGTAAGGTTCGTCAACCTCTGCCAGCTTCCCTTGGGTAGCCTGCCACCAGTCGTCGGCCTCGCCACCCAGATAGTACGAGGCCACATGGACTTTCTCCCCCTCCGGGCATTTCACCGCCTTTAGCAATTTGTCGAAGGTCCTCAACCATTCTTCCAACTTAGCGGGGTCTTCCTCCCCGACGTAATGAGAAGGTCGGTAGGGGTTTACCGCAGCCAAGTAGTTGATCCTCGCTTCCGGTGGTGGCGCCGCGGCAGCTCCACCCTGGTTAACGAAAGCATTACCCAGTGCGACTAGTAATTCCTCCACATTTTTCAGTCGCCCTTCCGTAGGGTTGGGCATTGGTCCTGCCGGGTTTGGCACCTCCGCGTTAGGTGCCTGCTCATTGGGTTGTCCCGGCGTGCCGTGGGTGTTGGGGGTGGCAGGGAATTTCCTTGGTCGTCCTCGAGGCGCCATCTGTTGCACGAACAAGTGATTTAGATTTTTAAGGAAAATGTGGTTCAAGTCCTCCCCATGAGCATCAACAAGTTCCTTTAGAAATAGATTTTATGTAGTGAGGTTTTGGATTTGGTCTTTGAGTTGGTTTATGCGGTGGTGGTCCGCCTCTCTTAAGTTTCCCATATGGTGCAGATTTGCCTCCAATTGGGCCATACGATGTTCCATTTGTTGTATGGTTTGTTGGGAATCAAAGTGAGCGTTCATCATTTTGATCATTAAGTTCATCATGTCTTGGTTAGCCATCTAGCGCAAGGAAAAGATCTAGGTTATAACATAACGCTTCTAGGTTCTCTAAGGTATAGAAATGCAATATGCACATGTAGTGATGATCCCCCCTGAAAAAAAAATTTTATGTATATATTTATTTATCCATGGGTTTTAAAAAAAATAAATTTATTCCATGGATAGATTAAAATAAGGATAAAAGGTTTGGGCCACTATATTGGGCCGAAAGAAATAATGTATTTGGGCTTTAAATAAAACAAGGCTATTGGGCCAAGATAATTTCTTGGGCCTCAAAAAAAATTTTGGGCTAAAAATTTGGGCTTTAACTTCAAAATAATAATTGGGATCTTTAAAACATATTACTAGTTTAGAAATGATAACTTTAAAAATAATAATACTTGAAAATAATAGTTTTAAAAATATTCCGAACTCTTTAAAATAGTAGTTTTAAAATATTCCGGGCTCTGATACCACTCTTGGTATCAGATATTTTCTTTAAAATAAATAGCTTTAAAATAGTCTGGGCTCTGATACCACTCTGTAACACCCCGGATTTGATAACCCAGGCCGGGATGCCACCGCCACACCTCTCTAGCAAGACACGGTTTCTCCGAGCTTACTATGGAGATGTAAGGCTATGGTTTTTCAGGATTTAAAATATTCAAGTAGCCCATTCATAGATAATTTAAAAATACTACATCAGAGTTGCAGCGATAATAGATAAAATAGCAGCGGAAGTAAAGTGTATGCAGCGGAATTTGAAATATAGGGCCGACATGGCCATACCACGGGTTGAACAGACCCGTTCATGCAAGTCACGTAAAGTAAATAACTAAGTATCCCAAATGATCCCCCAATGAGTGATCATGCTTCGTACTCTGTAACAGAAAAAAAAAATGAACAACGGGTTTTATCAGTATTATAAAATACTGAGTAAGTTAATCCTTACATGACAATCAAGGGGTTAGATTTTTAGTAATTAAGATGAAACTCTTTGCCCTGCATAAAAACATTTTATTTTAAAAATGCGAAGATAATGCATACTTTAAAGTCACATTTAAATTTCATAATTTAAAACTTAAGCATGGGCAATTATTTAAGACATGATTTAAAAGCATGAATAATGCCGTAAGAAAGTAATTAAAAATTTGAGCTTTAAAAATTTTCACCGATACGCTACCATCAAAACGATTTTTAAATTTAGCCGGCAATCCGGCGGCCGCAGCCAATTTCGTAAAATCTCAGCTTTTAGAATATTTCCCGTTACGCCATTATCTCAACAATATATAGCCGGTGATCCGGCGGCCTCAGCCAATTTCATAAGTAACATCTCATCTAGCCGGTGATCCGGCGGCCGCAGCCTATACGCCATACCCAGTACCACTCCGTCGAGCCTCGAGTAACCCATACGGATACACTCGAGAGAGTAGGCAGTTGGTCTCTTGTGACCAAATACGCCATATCCAGTACCGCTCCGTCGAGCCTCGAGTAACCCATGCGGATACACTCGAGAGGATAGGCCAAGATAATAACGGCAGATATCAATAGTAACAGTTAGCCGGTGATCCGGCGGCCTCAGCCAATTTCATAAGTAACATGTCATTTTAGCCGGTAATCCGGCGGCCGCAGCCTATACGCCATACCCAGTACCACTCCGTCGAGCCTCGAGTAACCCATACGGATACACTCGAGAGGGTAGGCAGTTGGTCTCTTGTGACCAAATATGCCATATCCAGTACCGCTCCGTCGAGCCTCGAGTAACCCATACGGATACACTCGAGAGGATAGGCAGAATATAAGTTGCCGTGTTGTTGATTTTTCGCGCGTGATAGTCATAGCCGTTTTGGCACAAATTGCACAATTAGGAGGGCACCCTGCAGAGCACTCACCCCCTAAATTTTTATGTAACCGATATCGTTTCAACTTTAGTATAACGGGATTTTCAAAATATAGCTTTTATCGTATCACAAGATTTCGATCGTTGTTTAAAAGATTTCAAAAATCGATCGATGTCACAGTTTACGCCTTTTCAGTTTAAAAATCCATTTCTTTGGCGATTGATCTGAAATTTTCACAGTAGCTCAAAAACATCCCAATGAACAACTTTCATGTTTTGAGTTTTTAGTAAAAACGATGGGGAGCATGTCAAAAATCAAGTTTTCTACTCAAATAGTATGCTGTCAGGATTCAGGTTTAACACATCTCAAAGATTTGACTTTTTAACATATCAAATGAGCTTCAAAAATTCTGAAATTTGGTATGCACATACTAGACATGATTATATGCAACTTTTGTTTAGAACTCAAAGATTGAATCGGACTAGAAATGATAGAAATATGCTCATCAAGTTCGGTTAAGAAATCTGTGAACTTTTGAAAATTCTTTAAAACGCAGAATATGTCCGATTCGGTTTGGGGTTTCAAAACTTGATGAAAATGTATGAAATTTTAAAGAGGTATTCCAGACTCATAGATCTATAACTTTTGTTTAGATCCTGAAGATTGGTTCGGGCTAGAAATGATAGAAATAAGTTCATCAAGTTCGGTTATGAAATCTGAAAATTTTTGAAAGTTCTTAAAACGCAGAATATGTCCGACTTGATTTGGGGTACCAAGACTTGATGAAAAATTCTGAAATTTTTACACAATATAGCTTAAGATCTTAGGATCAAAATCTTAGTTTTGAGTTTTCAGGTTTGAACGCTCGTAATAAGAGTTTTGTTCGGATTTCAGAAAATACGTAGATTGGGGTTTTTAGGTTTGATTTTAACGTTTCGTTTAAGATTCAATGTTTCGGATATCTTCAAACCACCCGTATTGATATGTAAGTTATCAACTTACAGTGAGTGAGTTCCTTGAACGTTCTAAGGTTGATCGATTTGTCCAAAATCGCCACGAACGAATCTACGCAACACGTTCTTCTTCTCCTTTGGCTACGAACGTGTTTGTAAGTAAAGATTCGTAAGTTAGGAGGTTGATTATAATCTTAAAGCAATAAGGAAAGTTGATTGACACCTTACCAACAATCCAATGTCTGCAAATCCTTGATCTCCACACCACCTTGGTAGGATTTGCTTGCCGGAATGTTCGCCGGAAGTTCGCCGGAAGGTGTTTGGCTTAGAGAGAGTTTTTGGAGAGTTTGGAGGAGCTTGGGGGTGGATGATTGCTTAGAATGGCTGAGAATGGAGGTATGATTGATTACATATCGTCCAAATAATGTTCCCTCCCGTGATAGATCGGATTCCCAGCCTAGGGGTCAAGGAATATGGCAAGAAAGTCGCCAAAACGCGACAATGGCTGTTGTCAGGACTCCCACGCGGGGTTGGCGCGCGAATCTGCCCAAGTCCGCGCCGGGTGCGCGCCACCCAGAACGCGACAATCGTCGACGCGGCGATGGCGCGGGGTTGGCGCGCCATTTGGCTAGACCCCGCGCGGACAGCGCGCCACTCTCGCCTGGACTTCGGTCCGGGCGGGTTCGTGCGATCCGTCGTGCTTTTCCTCCTCTCTTTCGGACTTCTATCCTCTTACGTTTTTGGGCTCGATTTTTCGGGTCATTCTCGGTCATAAATCCTTATCTTAAGTTTATCTTGACTCAAATGAAATTCATGTTTGAAATCTTAAGTTCGTCGGTCTCGGTTTCGTCGGCTTCTAATCCGTCGTCTTTTTATTCCCGTGTAATTCGACTTCACGGGTTCTTGGAATTAAAATTCTTTTCCTTTATAAACTTAACTCCAATTATTTTTACTCAATTCATGGAATGTCTTCGGGCTTCCTTTCCCTCTTTTATTCCATTTTGAATTTAAATCTATCGGCGTTTCATTTCCGAGCAATAATTTATTGTGATAAATTATTTTCTTCTTCTCGGAAATATTTCAACATTGATCGGAATAAATTTTTATTCCCTTGGACGTTGATAGAAAAATCTGGGGTGTTACAATTACTAAATACATTTTCATGGGGCCTATTTTTTAAATTTGGCTCAGGGCCCAAACTTTTTCCGAGACGGCCCTGATGATGCATTAATATCCGTATATGATGCTCACGACAATTTATGTGATGTCTTGCATAATGTATGTGATTATTCCCGAATACAAAATACCAACCATGGTTGAAATAGTTAACCCATCACATTTTTGTGGTTTTTCCACCAACCTGCACAAGCAGATTCATTGGTAGTATGTACCCTAACTTAACTTAACTGGGTGTTTCCTCGCTCCATAGATTCGGTGTTAACTACCTAATAATTATTTAATGGGACAAAAGAAATCAGAATGTTACTTAATTTTCCTCTATATAAGAGGTCAGCAAAATAACCTCGAAAAATTGATTTGAGTGTAATCAAAATTTAAAATTTGATATGATTTATTAGGTTTTTTTATTGGTTTTGAATTTTTGCTAAAATTTCAATTTTTTTATTTGATTCGGTTTGATAAGCTGAAAAAATGAACCAAACAAAAAAAAAGAAATATTTAAGATTTAATATAATTTTAATATTTTATATGTATATAGTAACATTTCAAAAAAATAAAATAATGAAATTTAATTTTTAAATCTAATAAACATATTTTATTTTTTAAATCTATTTTATTTTATTTTAACATTGTACATGATTGACAAAATTATCACAAGCTCCAATTTTCCCACAAATTAATCAATCTTCATTATTTGTTTTTTTTTAAAGGGTGACACTCATGTGTCGGTAAAGGTGTGTGGGAGCTCAAACCACACAAATTACAAAGGAGGATAAAGGAGAGGGATAGAGGGTCGGGTGGGGATCGAACCCCCAACCTATAGCTGGGAGACGGGGACTTGACCATTAGTGTAAGTCCTCAACCTCAATCTTCATTATTTGTTGCTCGTTGAAAATTTCTGAAGCTATATAAATATTTGTCAGAGATTGTTTTCATGAATGCAATTGGTTGTCGTGCGTTTAGAATAATTAATTAATTTTTATGGTTGGGTTTAAATTTCGGTTTTTCAGTTTACATTTTTTTATTTTGAATATGTTTTTTTGGTTTGGTTAAGTCTTTTTTTTTTTTTTTCTGAACAGCCTATACAGGCTAGAAAATGAGTGTTGGGAGCTCATGTCACATAAATTATAAAGGAAAAAAGAAGGGAGGGATAGGGGGTCGGTGGGGAATCGAAACTCCAATATTCCGTTGTAAGTCAATGGACTTAACCACTTAGACTAAGTCTTCATCACGATTTGGTTAAGATTTCGATTTCATTTGGTTTGATTTTTTCGTAAAATTTCATTTTTATTTTTCTTTTTTTAGTCTGGTTGAAGTTTGTGCAAAACCCAAGCATATAAACGAATAATGTCACTCCACGCCTATCTGTATGGCCAGTTTTGGGCCTTGAGTGAAGTGATAGGAAGCACAGCAAATTTGTGGATGCAGCAGCTACAACTAACACAATTATTATATTCTCTCTGTAAATAAGAGTTGGGGCTTCAATAATTTATTAGAGTGGGGACTGGGGATCCTTACCTTTGGATTTGTACGAGTATGATGACAACATAGTCATACTAATATTTTCGGATTTTCCGGATTTAGGAGTTGTATAATTTTGTGGGGGCGTTATTACTGCATAGAAATGCAGGCCGCTATAGACGAAAAAAACACTATGAGATTGTTTGGATAAGCTGCAGGAAAATAAGTTATCTGATTATTATGTTTTCAAAATGCAAATAATCAGTTTAACCGCTAAAAAATGGTGCTGCAAACTTGATTATTTGTGTTTTGAAAACGCAATAATCAGATAATCTATTTCATATCGCAAATCCAAACACCCACTAAATAAACCAGAAGGGATGGAGTCTTTTGATTCCATTTTACGCGATTGGACTATTTTATGATTTTATTATTTGACTCGTTTAAATTACTACTAAGTTTGCACTAAGTATGTATTTCTCTATTAATTAATGAGGACTTAGCCTAAATGGTTAAGTCCCTTGACTTCCAACGGAATTTTTGAGGTTCGATTCCCTACCAGCCCCTTATCCCTCCCTTTTATTCCCCTTTATAATTGTGTGGCATGGACTCCCACCATCCATTTCCCGGATCTTCAATGACTCCTAAAAAAAAAAAAAATAGTTTGCTTGACTCTTCAAAACCAAAAGAACAATATGCTTATTGAGGAAGTAGCATTTTTTTTTTTTTTTTTTGGATACAACACTCCCATGGCATTTTTATTGGTGGGCATTTAATCTTTTAAAGTACAGTTGGAGATGAGGAGTTTGGTTTACCGTACTTTCAAATTTATATAGTACTCCCTTCATTTTTAAATAAGTGTAACATAAGTAAAGTAATATTTAAAAGTTTTAATTTCACTGCGTCGAACGTTAATTATAATGAAAAGCAGAAAAATGTTTTTCTTTAATGTGTTAAAAGTTGCAAAAACGAAAACACTAATCAGCTACTATGATGGAACACTTTTTTTTTTCTTTAGAAAAATTAAAGGTCTTAAATTGCGTCAAAATGGTTATGATTTGCGCTTTCTGCCCACAATTTTTTAACCTTGGTGGGCGAATGGTGATCCCCAAAGGAAATCCGCCTGCGAAAGGTCAACTTCTCCTGATTTTAGGGAATTATAATATTCTTGGGACTTGGTTTTCAATATTTGTTGAAAAGCTTTTATATTCCCTTCATAAACGTTTGTGATTTGTTTCTAAATTATTTTTTAAAAAAAACTATGGTTAGAGGTCTAATAAAGGAATAAATCTTTATAAGTTTTTAACTTTAGAGATTTCATGTATAATAATTGTTTCCTTTTTTTTATTACTATTATTTTTCGTTTTGAATCAAATATTGGAATATGAATTTAACAAATTAACTACAGTCATTATTTACTGGCCGTAGGCTTACCAAAAAAATTTTTAAAAAAAGGAAACTAGACTCATTAGTCATTATTATTATTATCAGGCTCTGGCCTATTTTCGTCCCTTTTTGTTTTCTCAACCTCTTTTTGACTTAACGTCTTTTAGGGATGTTTGATTTGATTTTGAAAAAAGGAGAAGTCAGTAATAAAAATGAGAATGAGATACACTACAAGAAAATAGTGTTTTACCGACCGAAATTACCGACCGACGTGTTGCGGGTCGGATTTACCGACCGCAGGGCCGACCGCAACATGCGGTCGGTAATTTAGAGTCGTTATGGTGGACCCGGTTTCCGGACGACTGCTGCACGGACCAAATTTAATTCGGTCGGTGATACCGACCGCCTGTGCGTTCGGTAATTTTTTCCCAGTTTTTTTCAATTTTTTTTAATTTCATTATTTTTTTAAAAAAATTAATCTACCGACCGCATTACCGACCGAAATGTCGGTCGCTAATTTTTTTTCCATTTATTTATTTATTTTTTATTTTTAGTAAATGTTTCTACAATTATTTTTTAAATTTAATTATTCCTTTATTTGAGCCTTATTTATTTTATTATTTAATTATTATTTATTTCAACAATTTAATTAATTGTTTATATATTTATTTATATTTATCTTAATTTTAAAATAATCTTACTAATTATTTTATTTAATTCAGTGATTTCAGATTTTTATTTAATTATTTTATTTTATATTTTACTATTTAATTAATGAAATTTTATATTATTTAATTAATATAATTTTATTTTTATTTTATATTTTAATTTAGTTTCTAATTTACACATTTATATGTACATTATGTACAATAATATTTTTTTAATTATAGATATAGATATAATTATATTTTTATTTTATTTATTAAATTTAATTAGTGATCTAATTAATTTTACCCATTTAATTGAATTTTTTGTTTTATTTTTTTATTTAATTAATATCATGTTTTATTTTATTTTTTAAGTTATTAATTTATGTATTTATGGTTACATATATTATATATATAACACATGACATATGTTGACATGAAAACTAGCATGCACGGGTGGCACACGGGCGGGCGAGAAGTCCGTGCACCAGGGTGATATTGAGGTTTCTGGTTCGAGCCCTAGTATGCACGGGTGGCACATGCGCGGGCGAGAAGTCCGTGCACCAGGGTGATGTTGAGGTTTCTGGTTCGAGCCCTCCTAAATGCATTTTATGTGTATACATATAATTACCGACCGCAATTACGGTTACGGTCGGGAAATTCACCGACCCACATGTGGTCGGCAACGTTGTCGGCAACTCATCGACGGAAAATTTTTTTGGTCGGCGGAAACGACCCGTATTTTGGTGTTACTGACCGCATTTTTCAATAGGTAAACTGTTTTTTTTTTCTTGTTGTGATAGAATGATCATTCAAAAGCAAAAGCAGCTCAAATAATTGTTTGGATTAACATTATTAAAGTTGCTTTTCAACGAAAACATGTTTGGATGAATTGTACGTAGAAGGACTTTTGATATATTAAATTATTAAAATGAACATAAATATTGTAAGGATATTTACAATATACTCCCTCCGTCCCATTTAACTTGTCCTGTTTCACTTTTGCACACAATCCAATGCACTTTTTTATCTGTTAATATCTCAAAATATATACAATGAAAAATTATACAAAATATATATTATAAAACTACGTGATCATACGATTTTAACAAGCCTCATCTCGATTATTTTTTGCTAAATATATACTTGCAACTAAATTGAGTCAAAGCCAAACAATGAACAGTGTAAAAAAGTCAAACATGACAAGTATAGTGGGACGGAGGGAGTATTTTATTTCCTTTTTAAATAGGGACATTTTTGTATTTTTATTCCAAAATGACTTCTCCTTTTAAAAAAATTAACCCCTTACCTACTTTAAAGAAAAGTTGAATTTTAACTTTTGCTTCTCATTTTCCTTTTAAAAAAAGTCAAAACGAACAGTTAAAAAAATTCAAAAGGACTTTTGGGTGAAGCAAAAGTCAAAAGAAAAAAAATAAAAAAAAAATAAGCCAAACAAACACGTTCTTACTCCTCCGTATGGAGCAATGTTGCATATTTGACCAAACATTTCCCCAACTTCATCATAGTTCATAGTTCATGCTACATCAACCCTAATTTATTGATTTCCATATTTATATTTCATTCTATAAATTATTGTTATTTAATTTTTGTCCTCTATTTAATTATATAGTACCAAGTAGTAGTATATTATGATACCACAAGTATATTAGTAGTAATTGATTTATCATTTATATAGCTTTTTTAATAAAAAAAAAAAGAAGAAGAAGAAAAAGAAAAGAAATTAATCTATTCAAAATTCAAATTTTGCTCCAACCTATTCACATGAACAAGTCACAATATTAGTAATTTATCATTTTCAATGTCAGTATGTCGCGTCACGGGAAGCATATTTATCGTATATGTATTTTCATTTTTTGTTAAAGAAAAAATGTTATCAATTTAAAAAAACTGGAAAAGTATATGAAAATTATTGTGGGATGGGTCGTAATACATGTGAAATCAAGTGCACACATAAAAGGAGAAAAAAGAAAGAAAAAGAGACCTTATCATTTTGGTTTATACAAGTAATAGTAGTATGTTTTTTTTAATTAATAGTAAAAGAAATGGGATGACCAAAATGCAAAAGGGTTTCATAAAACCAAATCACAATGAGAGGCAAGGCAAATGCATATATAATCTGCGTTCCAACAGCTCATGAGGTATTATACAAATTGTTTGAAATGTATATTTATTCCTTTGGAAACATGTGTAGATAGATTCTTATGTGAATTTTTGTCATTAATCTCAAATCGCAATCAATTCAGCCGCATCGTTTCTTCTCGGGGTTCCATAATTGTGCTTTCTGTTGTATTCTCTTAGTGTACGTGCGATTTGCGAATGCGAATTTCTCAAGGTACCAATTTGTCAAGTTAGAAGGAGATTCGTTCGGCTCGCCATGGCTGCTGCATTAGGGAAAACGTTTGTGCTTGCAGCCGTTGTAGCTGCTGCGGTCCTGAATTGTGCGGTTCCGTGCAGTGGAGGCTTCACGAGCAGTTTCGTGAGGAGAGCTGAGAAAGGCGGGGATATGCCGCTTGACAGCGATGTCTTCAAGCTCCCTCCTGGCTACAATGCGCCTCAGCAGGTCTGAGGTCTTTCTCGGTTATATTCTTTTGAAATTTTGTCTGATTTACTGGATTTTTTTTTTACTGTTTCTGAATTCAGGCCTTGGTTGGATTTTCAGGTGCATATAACTCAGGGAGATCATGTGGGAAAAGCAGTAATCGTATCCTGGGTAACCGCAGAGGAACCAGGATCAAACACAGTTCTGTATTGGCCCGAGAATAGCAAGAAAAAGAATCAGGCGCAGGGGAGTTTAACGAAGTACACTTTTCACAATTATACTTCTGGCTACATCCACCACTGCACTATAAAAGATTTGCAGGTACATCTTTGTTTTGCATTGTCTAGAATTTAGACTTTGGAATGCAGATTTGGACTTGATTTTTTGTTTTTCTTTGGCAGTATAATACCAAATATTTCTATGAGGTTGGAATTGGGCAGACTACAAGAATGTTCTGGTTCACCACGCCTCCTGCAGTTGGTCCTGATGTACCATATACTTTTGGTCTTATAGGTATATAATCTTTTTTGACTGTTTTTGTAGTTGGTGCTTTCAGGCTGCCTACTTACTACAATGACACAATTATTGGCCCTAGAATTGATTAGCAGGCACCGTGATAGCTAGAAAGGTTCGGGCCTGTGTTTAACGTTTGTCAAAATAACTGTATTCGATTATCAGATTCTTGGTGCAGGAAATTCCAATAATTTTTTTATGTTCACAGTTCAATGTTTTCCCTGTTTTCAGTTGTGAGTTTGTAACTCCTATGAAAAGTTGATACAATCTGAAAATATTTAAACTAGATATAAGTGGATTCAAGACTTGCTGGTTGAAGTAGGACTTGTATCTAGGAGCTCCACAAAGTGATAATTTTTTTTAAGGAAAAAACAAAGTAACAGGTTGGGTTTCAAAGCTGAGCGAAATCATATGTGTACTGATTTTCTGCAAAATAAAGAAGTTTCTATTCCCTACCAACCAAATTAGAAATATTTGTGTTGGTTATTTTTCTTTTCTTTAAGTGTTTCTTAAAATTCAGCATGCCTATAATATTACAGGGGATCTAGGCCAAACCTTTGACTCAAACAAGACACTTACACATTATGAGAGGAACCCACATAAGGGCCAGACTGTCCTGTTTGTTGGAGACCTCTCGTATGCAGACAATTATCCTAACCACGACAACATTAGGTGGGATACATGGGGAAGGTTCGTGGAACGAAGTGTGGCGTTTCAACCTTGGATTTGGACTGCTGGAAATCATGAAATTGATTTTGCTCCTGAACTTGTACGTCTCTTGCAAATTATGCCACCCCTTTTCATTAAAAAAAATAATAAAAATGAATGAATGCGTCATTGCTATGTGTTATTCATAATAGGGTGAAACGATCCCCTTCAAGCCTTATACCCACCGTTATCACAACCCCTACAAGCATTCGGGTAGCACTGAACCATTTTGGTATTCCATCAAGAGAGCTTCCGCACATATCATAGTATTGGCTTCATATTCTGCATATGGTTCGTTTGATTTATACTCATCTTTCCATATAAAAGCAGCACAATCTCTCAATATCTGATGCCTATCTTTTGTCATGTTTTTTCTTTTTCCAAGGCAAATACACTCCTCAGTACGAGTGGCTTGAAGGCGAGCTGCAGAAAGTTAACAGGTCCGAGACACCATGGCTTATTGTTCTTGTGCATTCTCCATGGTACAACAGCAACAGCTATCACTACATGGAGGGTGAAACCATGAGAGTCCAGTTCGAGCCGTGGTTTGTTCAATACAGAGTTGATGTTGTATTTGCAGGCCATGTCCATGCTTATGAACGCACTGTATGTCATACCTATCTCACCTTTAGTTGCTCAATCATTGGAGATAAAATCAAAATTCTGTCGATCTGAGAGCATACGGACGGACCATGCTCCGTGGCTCTGTCTCCCTTGCAGGAACGTGTGTCGAACATTGCATATAACATCTTGAATGGAGAATGCTCTCCAGTGAGTGACGAAAATGCCCCCGTGTACATCACCATTGGCGATGGAGGAAATATCGAAGGCCTGGCCATCAAGTAAGATAAGATTATGATTGATTGATGAGTTGGGATGAAGTAGTTGGTAAATACTACTGTAGTATAGGAAAGAAAGTAATGAAAATGGTTAATTAATGTAATGGATTGTGTATTGTTGTTGTTGTTGTCAGCATGACGCAGCCACAGCCGCAGTATTCAGCATACAGAGAGGCAAGCTATGGGCACGCGATATTTGATATAAAGAACAGGACGCATGCTTATTACAGTTGGCATCGGAACCAGGATGCAGATGCTGTGGAAGCTGATTCTCTCTGGTTTCTCAACAGATATTGGCGCCGCACTACTCATTCACTCAACCCCTGACTTATCTGAATTGATATGTGGAATTGTTTCAATCTCTCTCTTATTATTCATTAATATTAATAATAATACATGAATGGATCTTTGCATTCTGATTTTATTTTATTTTTTTCTATGATTTCTTGTTTGTGGAGTTTCAATCTGGTTAAGAAGCATTAGTACTTGTTTAGTTTCAATCAGGTTGAAGCATGGGTTGTCTTACTTATACTCCAATAAAGCCAATCAGACCGTTAACAAATTGCTACATGTGAATTGTGATACCTGCCCTCGCTTGTAATTGGAAAAATTATAAGTAATCACTTTTATCATTCGTGTAATATGGAATACTTATTATTTAATTTAAATAAAATTTAAAATCATGTTAATTTTCTCCAACATTAACCCAGGAAAAACAATATCACCTACGAGTCAAGATGCCAACATTCCGTTGAAAGTTCAGAGGAACTTAACTACTTATTGCTGGTTTCTAATACTATTGCTGATATACACTGGAGGCCATTTTTGTGAAAAAATGTATTTTAAAAATTAAATAGCAGTCCAAAATTAATCACTGGGAGTCAGCGGATCCACTAGCAGATAGTAGATGAGAGAAAAATTATGAGAGATATGCTACTCGCGCTCCATATTCTACTAACAACGAAACACACCCATACCATCTGTAGGAGCAGATGTTAGGCTACTGCGCGTTTCTTTATTTACGGAGTATATCGCAAGGCTCCACTTCTAAATCTTTAATACGGTTTCATAAACAAATTCGTCTTCAACAGTCGCTCATTTTATTCAATTTCTTTTCCAGCGCTAAATTTCCTGTTTGAAATAAATCTTTGTCAAGTAACGGATTCGAAGCGTTTGATTGATGATGAAGACTTGATTTTTCGTTCTATCGATAATGGCCGATTCCAAGGTCAACAGCATCTCGCCGAAAGTGGAGGGACTGAAATCGAATAACGATGAAAATGCTAAAGGAGGTTCCGTTTCGGATCCAGAATTCTTTTGTTGTTTGCTTCAGCCTTCAACTCCTGATTCCGATCCCAATTACATCGGAATCCGTCGCCTTCTCCTCTACCGCAAGGCCCAGGCCGGCGTTACCCGCCGAGAGGTATTTCCGGCGTTGATTTTATGATATATAAGTGCGGAATCTCGATTTACAAATAGGTATCTTGATAGAGATCACCGTAGGAGAGTTGTAATTCATATATATTTCCATCAGGTCTGAAATTGTGAGATAAATGACTTCTGTGGATGCCATTGGCCCCGCATTTTTTGGTAATTGCTGAAAGTAGATGCAATTTGCATACGTACCTTGAACGTTTACAAGTTCCTGGCGAAATATAACTGAACATCTGAGATTGTTAGCAAAACCTTATCTAGGATGTGGTGGATTCTGAAACCTATCCTGAACTCATGATGCAATGCCTGCATTGACTAACAAGTTAGTGAGCTGGGCTTGTAGATTGGCTAATTAAGATTGTATTAAAAAAGGATAGAAAGAAAAAAAAAATACAAAAATGAAAGCTATAAGAAGTGTTTTTTATTTTGTGACAAATTTGCTGCTCGAGTACCATTCTTCCTCTAAAGAAGGTTCTAAAATCTTCTGCTTAGTAGCAATCCAAAATCACCTTCCCGTTGGTGTTCAAACTTCAAACCTCAATAATTAATAAACTCCTCGTCCTAGTTATCTTCCTTTTGAATGAGTATATATTTCTTTACAATTCGAATAAGCTTCTCAATTTACACTTTATGAACCATGCCAAGGTATTTATCACATCCCTCCTGAGTTTAAGTTTTGTGGATGTGTTTTGCAGGGCTGGAGATGTAACGGGAAAGGATATGTAGCCTATCGTAATTACATCAACAGGCCGAGAAATTCAGAGGGGATTAGGACGCCAAGCCGCTCTAGCACTCCTGGGCACAGGTTGCTAAATTCTGGTTTTGATTTTGATGATTCTGAAGTTTGTTGATAATATTGGATTTTGAACTTCTGAATCAGAACACAAACTGTCGGCATAAAAATATGTTTTGACTCAAATAGCTTGCATGCAACTATTCAATCTTTTGTTTCAGTTTTTTAATAATTCATATGCATGCATCTTCATGATGTACTATTATTTAAGTTTTTTTCTTTTACACGGTTCTGACATCAGGTTAATTTACTGGTTGATGCATCAGTGGACGTTGGGCACCATCTCCAGGTCCACTTTCGCCGCAGGCTGACAGTTGGAATCCTCTTAAGGTATGTATCCCTTTATGTCCTCATAAAGTCTCTTCTTTCTGAGAATGGTAGTATAATCAGTGACTCAGTGTTACTGCATATTTATCATTATTGGGCTCCATTCAGCCAATACTGAAACTGAGATTGAATTCATAGAGGATGCAAGGTCTAGAAGATTTAACTTGAGTTGCTTGGGACTTGTACTTTTTCTATAAAGCAAGTAGGAATATAGTGGCCATACAAGATCTAGCATTGATCTTATCCTATAATTAATTTTGACAAACTAAGACTGTAAATTGATGATTATTCAGCTCTATTCAGTGCTATGTTGTTTCCTGTAGTATTTTCCTTTATTAATTTATTTTTTAGCGAAAAATGATTCTTCGATGTCCCTTAGCGGTTTTGTCTGTTAAATTCTTGATAGGAATGTGTTGAATTCTTGATGTGAGGAATGTGGCTATAAAACTGATGCCCTAGTGGCTTGCTTGCTTTTCCTGAAAATTCATTCACACAGAATCATGTAAATGTGTACTTGCTTCTTTGGTCCTGAAATTTAAATTTTACATATGAAACTCTGCTTGACTTGATATTATTTGAACCATATGTAGACTCGAATTAGTGAAGATCAAATATTTAAATTCCAACCTACTCTATAGTTTGTACCACATAATTTACAATTAAAATTTAAAATTTTCAAACTACTTTACATTCCCGTCTTAGGTCTTGAGTTCCTGATGCAAAAGTTTGTGAATTCTTCCAGAGTCATTAAAGTCAATGAAGTTTCTAATGTGAGGTTCTTCCCTCTGTGGATTAATGAATGGTTATATAATTATAACATAAAAGGATTCTGTTTGATGGCCTTAGTTGTGCTTCCCAAATCCCAATAGCTTAATTGTTTGTTATCTTCATAATTTCTCTGATAGGAAACACGTTTTAGCCGAGCACTGAGTCACAGCACAAGTTTCAATTCTAATACAAGCGATATTGAGTATCCTCGTAAAAAGGGTGAACCTGCATATTCCTTTGTGGGAATGCACTGCATTTTTGACCAATGCAAAGCCATGGGTAAATCTATGACCGTAAAATCTTATTATGTTGTACTATTGTTGTTTGTTTTTGCTGTGGTCTGGGAAACTTACGGGGTAAGTTTTTTTAGTTACGGTCATAAAGTTTGGGCATATGAGTTCAGACCTGCTTGCCTATGGAGCAGCAGATGGAAGCTTGACAGTGTGCACTGTATCCCCACCATCAGTTTTGAAGCAATTAACTGGGCACACAAAAGATGTCACAGGTTGGTCTAAATATGTATTCTTTTCAGTAGTCCTATATTTCTATATGCTCTCTCTTCACTAAGCAGAGCACTCATCACCTTGTATTTTAGATTAATAGCAAATTCTTGGAATTGCATAGGAAATATTTTACCTATGTTTCCTAGGTTTTATAGTAATTATTTCCATGTTCCAATGGTCATTGGCTAATCTTGGGAGTTTCAGAAGGTGGTGCCACAAGTTCATGACAATACCCAGTTATGAAAAATTGTCTTTTTCATTCATCCACCTAGTTTATCATTGTTTTCAAATAAATCTGATAATTTCAAAGAAGAATTATGTACATGTAGTGGATGATGAGGAGAAACTTTTGCAAACATCAATTGTAATTTATATATACAATTTATTTAAGCTAAGACATGATTCGGCTATAATTAAGTATAACATTTAGCTTATTTCTTCTTTACCTTTTTCAGATTTTGACTTCTCAGCAAACAATCAGTACATTGCATCTGCCTCAATGGATAAGACAGTCCGAGTATGGGATATCTCAAAAGGTGTTTGCATGAGAGTTATCTATGGTGTGACCTCACAACTGTGTATACGCTTTAATCCTGTGAGTACATGATAGCTTATGTTATCATCTTTGTTCCAGTTTTCATAATTAGATGATTGGAAGTAATTTTTTGTCTGTATCTTAAATTTGCAGGTGAACAATAATTTTCTTTCAGTTGGCAATAACAATAAAGAAATAATGGTAATAATGCTCAACTTTCCCTTAAAAGAACAATTTTACTGATTGTCTTTATTCATGTGTTGTTGCACCAAATATTTCTAAAATTATATTGCCTCCAATCAGGGCATGGAGAAACAATAAAGAGAGAATTAGAAGAATATTGCAATGTGAAGCATATTGTTTTTTTTATTATTGCTATACGACCTATACCTTTTTCATTCAGTTGTCTTTTTGCACTCCAAAGTTTTGATATTTTCAGAATTCTTAGATTTTATTGAAACAGGGTATCATTTCCTCCAAATGTTAAACCTTTTCTTTCATGTATTATACAAGTAGTATTTGTTTATAACCCTTCGTTTTCCTTCTCATTTGCTTCCACTGGCAATAGGTGGTCAATTTCAGTACCGGCAGACCAATACATAAATCTACTTTCGACAGTGAGGTGACAGCTATGGATCATGACCATACTGGTCAACTTATTTTCTGTGGCGATGCTCAGGTATGTGCTCAGCATGATTACTCATGTACAGATGATGGTCGATAAGACATTTGGTAGTACACTTCTTCATGATCTGATGTGCAGGGTTGCATATACTCAGTTACTATGGACTCACACAGTGGTGCCCTATCTCGTTCTCACCGTCATCGAAGTAAATCAAAGAATAAATCTCCCGTCACAACAATTCAATATAGAATATTTTCGTTGCTGGCACGGGGACCGGTATTGCTTACTTTAACTCAAGATGGAAGTTTGTCATTCTTCAGGTTAAATATTTATGACATTTATTGATATTGCAGACACAATTTTATCATATCTGATATCTGAATGAGGAATCATTTTTTTACTGTAGTATCTCTTTGGAGGTTCAAGGATATTTGACACTACGATGTGCACTGAAATTGGCGCAACGTATGTACAGCATTCGTGCCTCTTTCTGCCCCTTACTTTCCCTTGAGAAAGGAGAATTCATAGGTAATCTTTCCAACCAATTTGTTACATATTGCAGACGCCTCATGTGCTTGGTTGTACTCAAATCATTTTTGGTTTGGCCAATCTTGGTTGTGAGGTACATATGTTATTCAAACACCACACGCTTTTCAGACACGAATTTTGAAAGAATTCAAATAAAAACACCACTCCAAAATAAACCCCAAAAGTGCAACCAAACATATGAAAATATTCTTGTGGCTTGACTTTTGTGCAAAAACTTAGTTGCTGGGAGTGAGGACGCAAGCGTCTACTTCTATGACCTAACACGGCCAAGACATACGTGTGTAAACAAATTACAGGTTCATTACTATCTCAATGCTATACACAGGCAAATGAATATTTTACTTGTATTTCACGCCCATGGTTCAATCATACAATTTGCAGGGTCATAGCTACCCAGTCATCGCTATTGCTTGGAACCATGGGGAAAACTTGTTGGCTTCTTCCGACTTTGGTGGGACCGTCATCGTGTGGAAGAGAGCGAAGACAAATTGAAAGCAGCTCATAGCATTGTAATGCATGTGTTTCTATTAATTAAGAGGAGAGGAGAAAGAAAGCCTCCTCCTTTGTTAATGTACACTATACAAATGAACTTATAGGGGACAAAAAATATACGGTGGGAGAATGCTCAACTTGTTTAAATCCCTTGTAGTCTATAAAATAAGAACGGGAATACTTGACGGAAACATTTGTATTTTGGATGTTTATTTTTTTTTCCGTATAACCCTAGACCCCTGTTTTGTTATAATCCGGAGAACGCATTTTTTTTTCTTTTTATTTTATTTTATTTGTAATAGCACTATTTGCTAGGTGACAATAGATTAATGTCCGTTACAGAGTTGCTCTGTAACTGTAATATAGGAGCATAAATAAAAATGATTAGGATGCTCAGCCCTCACACGAGAAGCTCGTGTTTGAGTCCTCGCAATGGATTTTTTTTTAAAAAAAAAAAAAAAAAAACTGTTAGATTTTGCCATCTCGAAGTGGAACAGGCAGTTTATTTATGTATAGGGGCTCCGCAAATGACCATTGGTGGAGATAATTTACATATGAAAACATGATACATACATCCATACAAGTATTACAGTCACAGACAAACAACATATCCTTCACATGGTGATTCCATTCCCTTTTTCAAGTCACTCGAACCAAATTTACAAGGTCCCTTAAGTTACGTCTCAGAGTCTGCGATTGCATTCTGATTCTGTACTTCCATCACACAGCTTCATTATTGGTCTGCTTTTACAAGAGCCAAACAAGAGTCACACATTGCTGCAAACCAAGTTTATCTCCTGCGACGGCGCTTTGCATCGACCTGCAACATACCACAAACATGTACAACTATAATATGTGGATAACAAGACCCAAAATGGATGTTTATCTTACAATGTTATGAATATAGGTTTAGTTGTTTACTCGTTATTTTTAAAAGTCAAGTGACATTGATTTTTGCAACCTTGAGTATATATACAACAGTATGCTAAGAGAGTGCTCACTTTGAAGGATTAGCTTGGATGAATTAATTTATCCACCTAATCCTATGTCCACTTTGTAGGATTAGGTCCAATATTAATTATTGGCCAGGTCAGTGGGATAGTATTAAAATAATTAATCAATCTCATCATCCCAACGAGTCAAGTCAACACCCCCAAATTGTCTCAAGTTAATCCATAAGCAAGTTACATGAACGGTGTGGTGTACATTGACTAGATTGCGGAAAACCAGAATTACCTTGGTATCAATGAGCCTGGTAGAAGCATGAGAATCAGGTAATTTGTTCTGGTCTTCTGAGGAACATGTAGGACAGTAAAAGTGATCGAGATTCTTCACTTCCTCTGGGGTCAAGTCCATACAAGGTGGATGAAACCTGAATCAAGAATTCATTGAGAAACATAGTTTAATTGTTAACTAGGAAGTGTGAATCAAGAATTCATTGAGAACCATAGTTTAATTGTTAACTAGGAAGTGTGGAGTCTCGTAACGTCTTCAAACTTGTGGGTGATATATGCATGAGAATGTGAATTTGATGCCAACTCTAAGAAAGTGCACGAACAATGTATTGCTCTTGCAGAAACAATAATGCTGCCAGGTCTAACAAAGCGCAGGAACGATTTCTCGTTTTTGCAATATGGTAAATCTTGAAAACCATCAGAAACAACACTGCCAATGATTTAATGTATATCTATGATGCCAACTTTAATGATCACCGCATGAAAATGTACAAGAAAAACACTCCCTAAACTGAGCATGGGAATCAATGTATTTCTATGATGCCAACTTGAATGATTACCATTGACCATACAGAAAGGAAAAGTAATTCTAGGATCTATGATGCACGTGGAAGTTGAGTTTATATATATGTCTATGGGCCTGTTTTCATTGCAGTGGATTCAAAAGAGCCGATTGGACACTGTTTTAAGTTATTTTGGGGGGTGTTTGGCAAAACAGCTAAATTGAATCAATTCATTCGTGAAATATTGTGAGACAAAATAGTTTTTTTAAAGAGACAAAAATAACTTAAAACAGTGTCTAGTCTCTTTTAAAAAAAAATATTTTATCTCACAAATTAGCTGATTCAAAATAATTATTTTGCCAAACATCCCCTATATTATTTTCAAGAAAAAGCTTTATGATATTTTTTTCTTTATTTTCTCAATTGACAGAACACAGTTGTGTGCATGATCATACTTAGAAGTTAATGGAAGATGCAGAAGCACAGTGTTTTTTGAAATACCTATTCAGCAACTATGATATAGACATGGGACGGAAAATAAATCATCATATTACCAATAAGGTAGACTTTCTGGGAATTTCGTCATATAAACAATAATTGGCATGGTACAAGATGCTACAATAAGAAGATAGCATATGTGAAAACCACTATAATAGTCCTTGAAGACTAATTTAATAGGGATACAAATTGACTGAGCATTCATAAGAGCAATCCATGTGCATGGGGTAAGCAAACAAATTACAAGACAAACATAACCAGCGGAATCAATAGCAATTGATTCCATAAACTCACCAGTCAGTACATCCTTCACACTGAACCATAAGATCATCAGGGTTATAGGGCATCTCACACTTACAGTACCTGTCAGATCAGAATGAATGAGGATTAGAATCTTATTCAACTGTAACAAGCATCAAGGAAGTCTTGTTATAATCGTCCTAAGAGGGACACACCAAGGGGATCAGTTTCCCGTTATGGTTGCAGTTCATTCCCTAGAAGTGCAAGTGGGTGAGAAAATTCCTGATTTTATATATATATATATATATATATATATATATATATATATATTAGGGGGAAAAAAAAAAAGCCAAGGGCCACACGTTGTTTTCAGCTCATGGAGAACCAAAAGACAAAGACCAGTGCATAGATGACACTTGGCACTTGTGGGAGGGCTAACAGAAGAGAATTTATGAAGTGGTCTCTGAATCTTCGTTGTATTTTAACTTGTGAAGCCAGCTATATCCTATCTTAGGACTACATGATGCAACTGTGAATTTGACATCATTCTAGCATCACTATCTTTTGGCTTGAACCATTGAGTACACACCATTTCCTATTCATAATTACTGAACCATGAAGAGATCTACACCAACAAATGACTTCATGAATTGATGCAAAGCTACGAAGATGAAGATACGGAAGATAAATCTATCTCTTCAGGTGCACAAAATGAACCCATATAAACAAAATAAAAAACACAGTTATCCATAATTCCACACAGTTTCAGGGCTGAAGACAAACACAAGCCATCAAATTTGCCAAAAAAAAGTCCTATATTTGTTTCTCGAAATTGTTTCATATTGATTTCAGAATTAAAAATATATTTCATTTGGCATCCAAATGAAGCTCCTGCATTCTCTAGATAATGAATACCAAATGATGAACCCCACCCCCCCCCCCCCCCCCACAAACTCTCATTTGACCATATTAACGTTAATCGCGCTAAAATTCATCAAATTAACCATAAATGACTACCAAATGATGAAGCCCCCACCCCCCTCCCCAAAAAAAAAAAAAAAAACAAAACAAAAGAAAAAGCTCTTACTTTCACATACTAACGTTAACCACACTAAAATTCACCAAATTAACCATAAAACAGCAACTATATACTTCATAGACTGAAAATTAAACCTACACGGGGACTCTATCAGGATTGAAGGCACCGGTAATCGAATTATACTCAAAACGGCAGAAATAGTCGTCGTTCTCTACGGCATCAAGTTTGGTGTAGCTCTTGAAGTTGTGTACCGTACACTTCCCCTCAATCGTATCAGCACTCTGCACATCGAAATGATCTGACAAGAACAACTCTTTGGAGCCGTGGAACGGCCGCCGGCCGCCGATAGACTCTTCCGGTCGGTAATACCACCTCACACGAACCCTAACTTTCGCGCCACGGCTGTCCGCCTCGATCTTCTCGACACGCGCGACGTACGACGGATTCGACGAGTCTGAAGGTCTCATCAACACGCAATCTCCAGCTACATGAAACAAAAATTGAAAGAACCACAATCACACAACCATAGCCCTAGCTAATTACATCAAGAAGTAGTCAATCATAACTAATTGAAAGATAACACATAAAGCTAGCTAGAAACGCGATCAAATTCGCAAAATTGAAGAATTAGAAGGGCTCACTGCAGATAGTTTTGCCGATGTGCTTGACGGTGTAGGAATCGAGAATACGGCGTACGGGCTTGGGTTTGGCCATGTAGATGTAGGGTACCACGGCGGAGCGGACGCAGGAGCGTGCATGTAGGGCAAACTGTAGAGTGTGGAAAGAAGCTTCGAGGAGGAAAGGCTTTAGTCGTACGTTCCAGAAAACTCTATCGGAGAGGAGACATGTTCCAGTGTATGCGGTGGATGCACCGCATATTTATATACACTTGCTTGACGATCGTGATTGATTCAGGGATATTAACGGTTGATCTGCACTCTGCTCAGTAACATTTCACACTTGTTACTATATTTTTTTTTTCAGCAGCCTATACACACACTAAGAAATGGATGATGGAATCTCATGCCACATAAATTATAAATAAAATAAAGGAAATGAATAGAAGTCCGGTGGGGAATCGAACCTCTAACCTTCGGGTTGAAAGTCAATCGATTTAATCACTCTAAATCCTCATCTATGCACTTGTTACTATATTATGGTAACTGACAAATGAAGTTAAGGTGAAGTAATTAAATTTAATTTTGTTTTTCTTGCTTGAATTTAATTTAGTTGAAGAGAGAAAAAATATATATTTACTTTTTTTGCTAGAAAAAATAATTATTTATTAATAATATTATTAAATATGTTTGGTTTAATTTTTAATATAATTATATAAAATAAAATATATATAAAATAATAGTATAAGTATTTATTTTAATATGAGAAATAGTAAATGTAGCATGTAGTTAAGTACTTTTTTTTTAACTTATATGTCGTCAAATACATATGGGAGTTCAAGTCATACAATTACAAATAAGATAAAAGAGAATGATATGAGGTTGGATGAAAATCGAATCTCCAACTATAAGATACCAAGACCAAGTCCATTTCCTGTAGTTTAGTTTAGGAATGATACTCTCTCCGTCCCATTTATTGTGTCTCAAAACTTTTGGGCATAGTATTTTATGTGGGGATGATTAGTATTTAATGTAGGGGTAGTTTAATATTTAAAGTGGAGTAAATTATGAATTTATATGATGTGATTGTAATAAATTTGAATTTTTTAATTGATTTATTTATGTATGGTGTGATGGTTGTGAGTTTGAATTTATTATGGTGTATTTGAAATTTAAATATATTTATTTATTGATGTGATGTAATGGGAGTAGGTTGAGTGGTTTATATTAATTATTTCCTAAAATGGAAATGAGACAAAAGAATTAGAACGGATAAAAAAAAAAGAAAGTGAGACATAAATAATAGGATGGAACTAGTATAATTTAATATTAAAATAATAAAAATAAAAGGATTGTCTCGCCCAATATAAGATTTGGGCCTCAAACCCATTATATTATGATTGGACCATTTAGGTAATAACCACAGTAGCCCATTTATATAACAATATAGTAGGGCAAGTGATATGAATGGGGTTTGTCAGTAACATTATAATTAAATAAAAAAATATAGTCAGCTAAAATATTATTAGATTCATCTAATAACATAATTTAGTAATATTAAATTTTTATAATTTTTATTTATATAATTAAAATTATTAAGAATTAAAAATATATATTAAATTACGTGAAATTTTAAATGTGTTGATTATTTAGGAAGAGTAGTATTAGTACTATTACCGATAATTCATTTATTTTGGTAAAAACTGAATGCTACACAAGGAAGCAACAAATTAAAGTAAAGAATTCATATAGAAAAGATAAAAGAAAATACTACTTCCTCTTTTCTCATATAAGTGTTCCACTTCTCCCATTCACGCAGTCCAATATATATTTTTAAATGCTTATAAAGCAAATTGTATATAAGTAAAAATTATAAAAATTTTATATTCTAAAACTACGTGATTAGACGAATCTAACAATATCTTATTTGACTATGTTTTATCTTAGAGAAATATGTGAAAAAATTTAATCAAAGTTACTCAATAAATAGTTATCATTATGCAAATGGAACATTTAAACGATAACAAAGAAGTATACTACTCATATTCCTTCACATAACAAGTGTTGTGGGGCCATTACCATTGTCCTCTCCAGCTCACCCTCCATCATCCAAAATCATATTTATTATTATTATTATTATTATTATTATTATTATTATTATCTCTTTAATAGAAATTGACAGACTTGTATATAAAATAAAATTCAATAAAAGATAAAAATAGTGGAATTAGTTGGGAAAAAAGAAAATAAAATAAAAATCAATGCAGTGATTTAGAGAAAAAAATTAAATGAATAAAGTCCAAAAAATGTTCCTTTTTACCGTACAAAAAAAAAAATCAAAAGCAAATTAAAGGATAACAATATAATAATATGGTAGTTGTAGGACTACTAGTATAACTTACAAATGTATTTATGCTGGCCGCCTGTGTAATGAACGATGCGACGTCATGTAATTTTCATTTTATTTTTTTTCCTTTTACATACTATACATACTGTAAACACCGGTGGTAGGAATTCATGACACAGAAATTATAAATAAATGGGATAGATATGGGTCTGAGGGAAATCAAACCCCAACTTAAAGATTGAGATTCAATAAATTTGACCATTATACCAAATCATCATCCCAATGTCATGTAATATTGACCCATTTTGTTATTTAATTTTATTAATTAACAATAATAAGTGCAAATCTAATTAGTTTAATTGAATGAGGCCAGCTAACGTGACATAAGAATCATTATGAAGTCATTAATTATGATTTCGTGTGCAATTAGACTTTAGAGGTTTGAACAGACCGACACTCTAGAATCTACTCCCTCCATCCATCTTACTCAAATTATTACACTTATTTTATTTATTTGTCACACCCAAATTATTACATTTTCATTATTTAAAAAAAAACATATAATTAACCCACTAATATCGTGTACATCTTAATTCCTGTACACAAACATTTGTTGGGCCAGAAGAAGTAATCATTATCATTGCTCTCCAATTTAGTGGTAAATAAGCACTTAATCAGCTTCATAATGAATTGTGATTAATCACACAATCAAAATTACATTAATCTTACCTCAAGTCAAATGAGATATCATGAAATGGTAATGGTGTGATACTCTCTGCATCAATGTTGATACAATATTTGTTGCTGAGTGTGTTTGTGCAAGCCTTTCTAGAAAATGCTTATATGCTACTGCCTTTTTATTTTAGAATACCCCTTTAAATAAATCATAAACTTATCCAAACACCCCTTTTACTAATATACGATAAATAGGTTATTAGCTTTGAATTGAAGTTGCCTGGCAATAATTTTGTCTACATATTGTTGTTTGAGTTTTTTTTTTTTTTTTTTTCGTATACCGGATATTCTCAAGCCACATTTATGTGCAAGACTAATCTATTGAGGATCTGGTGGACATTGAAGAATTGCTTCTCTTAAAACAGAATTCTGCATATACAAAAGCTCGAATCCGAGATTTTTGCTTAAATTATCAGAGCCTCGTACAACTAAGACGAATTGCGTTTGGTTATATTGTTCTTTGAGTTGAAAAATGCTAACTTTTAAAAATTGATTTTATGAAATAATTGTACACTACACAAAGTGTCATCTTTCCGGTTTTTTTTTTCTTTTTTCCTTGGCAATTTTTGTTATTTCACAGACCATTTAAAACAAGATCCACGACAAGCAATTTTTTTTTTTTTTTTTTTTTTGAGGAATCAGGAAATGCACGGCAAAGTAATTGGTATAGGAACGCGTGTAGTAATTCATAAATATGGACGAATTTTATTATAAATTATATAAGGAGCGGTGCAATGGTCCGGCCAATGATTTCATAATTCATGGTAATTAAGTAGGGTGTAAGTACTCTAAAGTGTTGGAATTAAGCTTAGATTCTTTTCGAATCCCTATGTGCTGTGCTGTGCTGCTCTTTTCTCAGACAACAGTAATTCTTTCTTTCTTTCTTTCTTCTTACACTGATGATGATATTCATATCTCTCTCTGTCCACAACTCAGTCCACTGCTTCGCTTGCTTCTGCCGGCCCTCCTGTGCAATTGCATTCCGAATACCCTTTTTTTTATTACTTACCCCCCCTCCATTTTACATCTTTCACTTCCCTACCCCCTTTCTTTCTTTTTTTATTAATTTCACACCCCACCCCTGCTTGCTTATTCTCATCTTTAAATATACCCATTTAAATGTAGTGTTAGAAAAAGTCCCTCACAAATTAAAATAATAGTACTTTTTTATTTTAAAACTCTGGTAAACATATTTTGACGCAGCCACACAGGCACACGTTTATTAAGGGTGTAGTTACTAATTAGTTGGTGCAAAAATATTATTTCGGGTAAACTTTTGAAATAAAAAGAAGATTTTTAATTTAAAAAAAACATAAGTATATTTAAATAAAATTTATTTATTTCTTTACTGTGCTGACATGTTGATTGTACTTATATTATGAAACTATATTTCGTATGGTACTCTGCATATGTTAAATTAAATGTGTTATAAATGTTTGACCCTCCTTTATATCGGAATAAAAATTCCTATAGAGGATTTCTTTTTACTACTATGAATAGTACTATGCCATGAACATACTAAAAAAATATAAGAACCATTCAAAACGCAATTCCAACAAACTTCTAGCACAAAAGAACAAAACAATTAATTATGGTTTGAAGCATAAAATGAAACAGGCAAATACAGTTGGCTGACGTGTGGTAAATGCTTGCTTACCTTCATCAAGCAAAAAAAAAAAAAAAAAAAAAAAAAAAAAGCAAGAGTTGGTAGTCAATACTTCAAATATATAGTCTCAATTTCATGTCTTTATTTTTCCACAACCTTTTTTGCTCTTGATAAAATTGGATATATAGGATACATTTAACTGGGAAAAAAATTACTTTATCACTGTTCCCCGCTTAGTGAGTTAGTTCATACTTCAGACGTAAGAAGACAATTTTGACTACAAGCTAAGGACCAAAGTGAAAATACAAAACAATAGAAGCACCACATAGAAAAAAAAAAATGGCCCTCAATTTAGGTGCCACAACAAGACAAAAATTGAGTGACATGGGCTCCTTATTGGTGGTATATGCAATAGGAAAACAAACAAAGAAAAGTTAAATTAAAAATATACTAGTAATAAAAAAAGATATTCCTAACCCCATTAAAATATTCCACCAAAAAAAGAAAAAAAAAAAAAACAACTAAAATAGTGCTCCACAAGAATAAAATAAAGTTGTGCATATTTGCAATATTTTTCCTTCCATTCATATTCTTAGGCTAAGGAAAAAAGACTGAGGAGAGAGAGAGAGTATAGTTAGAGTGAGAAAGAGATAGGGGAGGGGGTTTAAGGGAAGTTTTAGGTCTACCAACTGGTGGTTAGAGATTGGCACTTGATAACCAAACATCATCAATAACAGCAAAGAATTAACCAAGTCAAGCAACAAAGAATAACAACAGCAGCAGCAGCAGCAACAAGAAAGATGGAGAAAGAAGAAACAACAAAGGCCAGTATTAATTAGTTATTGCAGTATTGGTATTGCATCTGCTGTTGATGAGTTGAGCCTTGGAGCATTTATATGAGGATGCAAGAGAAAAGTGGGGAAAAGGGTTTTCTTTTTTTCCTTACTACATAATTGGGTTTTATTAAAATAATTTTTTTTGTGGGGTTTTTTGAAAATAGTAAAAGAAAGGGCCCTTTTTTAAGAGGGGATTCTCTGATAGAGAGAAAGTGGGAAATGGGAAAGGGACTTTGTGTGTGAGTTTCACGTGGGAATTTGATGGAAAAAAAAGGAGAGTGTTTGATGGATGGATGGATGAGCAAAATATCATAAAAAATAAGAAATTGAAGAGGTGATAATGTTTTTGTACTTAGAGCTTTGAAAAATAGAAACTCTAGTGTACTAGACACAAGAATTCCCCCCTTCGTCTTTTTCCTTTGGAATTCTTGAAGAATAAAAAAGGTGTTGATTTTCATTTCTGGGGTTTTCTAGTTCTTGCTCTGGGTTTTCCTTTTTCTCTTTGTTATTATTATTATTATTTCTTGAGAGGGAAAATTGGAAGAAGCCTTAAAAGCCTTGGGATCTGAATGTTTGGCAGACTGCTCAAACTGGAGATCAGGTTTGTACAGTCAATTTCCAATTTTGATGTAAATTTTCAATTCTTAAACTATGAGATGCAGATTGCTGATTGGTGATTAGCTTTTAAATTTCTTGAAGAAATTTCTGGAATTTAGGGTATGTATTATGAATACTGAATTATGAACAGAACAGAGCCCTGAATTTGATTGATGCAAAGAAGCCTAGATTCTTCATGGGTTTTGTGTCCAAAAAATGCTTCTTTTATTATTAAATTATGTGAAAACTTCTGGTTTCCTTACAGGACTCTTTTGATCACTTCTGCGGCCAATATTTTTAAGACAAAAAGTGAAAAAGTTAGGATCTTGAAAAGATTAATTAAATAGTAAATGGGAACATACTTCCCAATGGCAGGAGATCATCAAAGGGGGGATGATCCTGGAACCATGCTCTATTTAAGGGACCCTTTGCCCAATTCCCAGACACAAACAACCCCTGTTCTTCCAGGCAACATAATGTACATGAATTTTGGACCTTCTTCGGGGCCCTATTCGGATGCAAATTCCAGCTGTACGGACGCCCAACCTGTTGCTTCGGACTCCAATCCATCTCATCGACAGATTCTATTGAGCTTCGGGGGCTCCCGAGCCGTAGAGAACCATCACATGATTGTAGGTGCTCCGGGCCAAGGATTGTCCCTCAGTCTCGGGACACAGGGACCGTCGGTAATGCAAATATCTCCAATGATGCAGTACCAGAATGATCACCCGGATTTCTCGACGATGTTGATGGACAGGGCGGCCCGTGATGTGTCTTTTGACACGAATGAGGATAGTTTTCAGGGCAAGCAATCGAGGGATACTGATTATATGTTTTCGAGTGGCCTCGGGACTAGTTCGGATGGCGCCAACGATGGACCGTCTGCATACGGTATGAGTATGGGTATGCCGAGTATTTCTAGAGCCGTGCCGAATTCGAAGTACTTGAAAGCGGCACAGGAGCTGCTGGATGAAGTTGTTAATGTCAAGCAAGCCGTCAGGAGGAAAGAGTCAGGGAAAGAGTTGAAACAGGTCCAAGGGGAGGAGTCAATGGATGGGGCTACGGATCCTTCTTCGAGTAAAGCAATGGGGAATAATTCGACGAATGAGGTGTCGATGGCTGAAAAACACGAACTGCAGAATAAATTGACGAAGCTTTTGTCGATGTTGGACGAGGTGGGATGAAAGAAAATGTAGTAGTAGTAGTAGTAGTACCATGTCTTTTTTCTTACCAGTTTGTGATTTAGTTAACACACTTTGAGATTCAATTTTGACAGGTTGATAGACGGTACAGACAGTACTACCATCAAATGCAGATAGTGGTGTCGTCGTTTGATGTCGTGGCTGGATCAGGAGCGTCCAAACCGTACACAGCCCTTGCCCTGCAGACGATTTCGCGGCACTTTCGCTGCTTGCGCGATGCCATAAATGGCCAGATTCAAACTGTTAGAAAATCCGTAGGGGAGGAAGATGTGGCATTGAATAACAATAATAATAAGGGTGGAGTCGGGATATCTCGTCTGCGATTTGTGGATCAACAGCTGAGACAACAGAGGGCCCTTCAACAGCTGGGGATGATGCAACAGCATGCATGGAGACCGCAAAGGGGACTCCCCGAGACTTCTGTCTCGATCTTGCGTGCTTGGCTTTTCGAGCATTTTTTGCATCCGTGAGTTGGGCTGGCTGGATGCCGAAAACCTTTTATCTTTTGACCTTTGATTTGGTGCTGTTTCAATTGATATTGTTTGCTATTATTCATTGTTTTTGCAGGTATCCAAAAGATTCAGACAAGATCATGCTAGCAAGACAGACCGGATTAACAAGAAGTCAGGTAAATGAATGCCTTTTTTTTTTTGGGACAAGTCAATTTAAAAGATTTTTGCTCAACACAGCGCCAAAGTCCTTTAGAAACAAGGTTTTGGTCAAATATGTTCTTGTTTTACGTGGGAGAGAATGGTTTTTTTTCTTTCTTTTGTAGTGAAAAATTACTATTATATATTAATTTGAATTTATTGATTAAATATACTTTATAAAATAGTTAGAAGCATCGTATGTCCTTTTCTGTAGTTTAGTTGTAAAGCACACATTACTTTTCCATGAATTCAAACACAATTTTTAAAATAAAAGCAACTTCTTAATCAGCTTGTTTGCTGAAATTTGGGCGTCATCAGTACCAAAATAATAATAATAATAATAAGAGAAAAAAGAGAGAGCTCTTATCCAAACACACAAATAATGACTGTATGTTAATGGTTTTAGCTTCTAGTATGGCCATTACTTTTTTCAGTTTAAAGATTCTGGCGAGGAGTTTTGGCAATTTTGGTTTTATGGTTTCAGTTCGGAGGTAGACCATTCTAACTTAGAAGATTGTTTCGAAGCACTTGAATTTTGACATGCATAAATAGGTGCAAAATAAACTATCTAGATGCCTTGGTAGGAGAAAATTGATATGCAGACGACAAATTACAAAGAAATATACTACATGGTTAAATCAAAATGAGATTATGCACAGTCGATGCACGAAGCATCCACATTTAGACTAAACTAAGATAATGATGAGGATGATGATGTTGATTGTGGTATCATATCTTGTTGCTTTTATGAGTTCACTTTTTGCACATATCTTTTTTTTTTTTTAGTGAGCTAACTTTTGGGGTTTAATGGCATAGGTTTCAAACTGGTTCATAAATGCAAGGGTGCGGCTTTGGAAACCAATGGTTGAAGAGATGTACAAAGAAGAAACCGGGGATGCTGATATGGACTCGAATTCTTCATCCGAGACCATACCCAAAGCTGCTGCTGCTGCTGCGAAAGCCACCACACAAGCCTTTGAAGATAACGTAGACTCGTTGCAACAGAGTGCAACCACCTCATCAGGCCGAATGTTGGAGTCAAAATCCGATCAATTGACAAACGTAGAGCTGCTGAATATGATGCAAGCTGAATCTCAAAACAATTACAGAACAGGAGAAATGAGAGATGGACAAAGACAAAATCCTTTTCCAGATGGGGTCATGGAGCCCAGTTCCAGCACCGACAGGTTCATGGCCGCGGCCTACCATATGTCTGAGCTGGAAAGATTTGCCAACACAGGTGGGGTGACGCTCACTCTGGGATTGCAGCAGTGCGAGGGTGGTGCCATGGCCATGGCTGAGGGAAGCCATCATGGTTTCATTCCCATGAGGGACGCTGATGTCGTCTACAACACCACCGGAGCTTCAAATATGGACAATAATGAAGCCACAGAATTTGATGGGCTGGATTCGAGTAATCGGCCTCATCGATTTGTATCTTCACTACTCCCTTCATTTTCATGATTTCAGTTGTAATATTGCTTGGATTGTTCAAAGCGAATAATCGGAATCCCTTGGGATAATGAAAGATTGAATTTTGAAATATCAATACATGATGTAGGAAAAGGGGTTGGAGTTCAAGTTTGTTCCCTGTTAAAGATGGTGCAATGTGCTGTATCTGCTGCAAGGAAATATGTTTTTGTTACAAAGTACTACTAACTAACCCGATTATCTTGGCACGGTGTTGTTTCACGAATCCACAAAATTGTTAAACAGCAGAGAAGAGACATGGACGAGATAAATGGCAAGATCTAAAATGCGTATTGACAAGTTAATCTGCACAGCGACAAATGACTACCTGCTATACAAAACTGACCTCTTATTTAGTAGTTAATTAATCACAAGCAAACTGTGCTTGAGAGAGAGAGAGAGAGAGAGCACAAACACTAGTTCAAGATGTTCTGGATCAGGAATATTAACAGATGCTTCACAGCATTAATAACCAGTCAAGTAATGTAGTATTCTTACGTCATGGAAAATGTGGATCCATTAGGACGGGTCCTGGCCATATTTACCTGAAAACAAAGGGAACAATCATTTGTTGATTTTTTCAAGTACCAGCAACCTAGGAGGAAAGAAGTTTGTTTACCTTCTGTAGAGTGCAACCACATTTTCATTCAGTCGTGCAGTTTCCAGGAACATGTCTCCACAATCATTAACATCAACAGTCTCCAGCTCAAGACCGTTACGTCCACTGCACTCATCCCACTCAAACCACACCTTAGCAATTGACTCCTTCTTGAAGCACGTGCCATGATCCTCCTCTTCAGGTGAATCAGCAGCAATCAATCTATATGTGTAAACCTTCCTCACCTGGCCAGGCCTAAATGCTCGCCCAATTGCTTGGCGAGTTACAGATGGGTTTAAATGGACATCCAAGATGATAATGCGAGAGGCTCCCACAAGAGTGATCCCTTCACCACATGCTTTAATCGAACCAAAGAAAACACGTGCCTCGGATGAAGTGTTGAATTTCTCCATGAAAGTTTCACGAGTCTCAATGTCTGAATCACCGGTGATCATGAACATCTCCCTGCCAATGCCATAACCCTTGATCTTGCCCGTAATTCTCTCCAGGAATTTTAGAGGCAGGAGATATTGGCTAAAAACCAGTAGCTTCTCCCCATTTGACTCGCAAAGCTGGAGAAGATTCAAATAGAAGTTCAGCTTTGCTCCATCTCTCACATCTAAGCTCTCCAATAATGCATCAATCTTCTCCTCATCAACTCTATCTTTCACACCAGAATTGCTGGCAAGAGATTTCAACTTAGGGTGCACATAAATAGCACTCCCTTGTGCAGAGATCGTGAACTTTCTAGTCAAACTTTTCACGAATTTCACTTCAGATTTTTGCTTGGGACTGAGACGGAGAAATACAGAGAAATCCACAAGCCCAGGAAGCTCATCCAAGTTATCACCCTTGTAGTAGTGCAAGACTTTCCTGGTCATTTCACGCAGATCCTGTATGATAGTCTCCTTCCTCCTAAGGTTTTTATCTTTTATCAGGGAACGTTCTATCACCTCATAGAAGTTACTGTCCCTGCCAAGTTTCATATTTGGGTCTGATATTTCAGCCTTGCTCCAGATCCGTCTCCTTATTGTTTTTGAAGTTTCCATTTTCAGAAACTTAGGCCGCACAAGGTTTAAGATGTTGAAAACTTCTCTTACATGGTTCTGGTAGAGTGTTCCAGAAAGAACTACCTTTCTTGTAGTTTCAACCCTCTCAAGAGAGGTCAAAACATCTGTATCTTGGTTGCGCGGTGTGTGACCTTCATCTAGAATTAGAATCGAAGGAACTTTCAGCAGATAATTTTGGCAGGCAACAGGAATGTGGCCATCATCAGTGTCACATACAATGGAAGAAAACTGCTTATATCCTAAAAATAGGATACTTCTCTCTTGCACCCACTCCTTCAGCACCTCAAGCTGCTGTGCTCGGCTATCTGCTTTAACCGAGTAACAGTCCAACAAAGGGATGTCTTCAACTTGCCATCTGATGAATTCCTTTTTCCATATTGGCAATATGCCCCTGGGCAACACAACCAGTGGCCTTGCAGCTGGATACTTTGCCATGAAACTCTGAAGGAAGCTGATAATCATGAAGGTTTTACCAGAACCAGGAGCATGAGCCATGATACAACCCCCTGGATTCTCTGACACGAGATTGCTTACCAGAAAATTGAAACCCTCAATTTGATGGGGTTTCATCTCTTTCCTGTGGCGTGGATGTGGGTAAATTTCAGCAGCAGCAAAATCATTATCAGGCAATGTTAAGCCTTCAGGCAATAATTCAGTTGAATCTGGGGATCTATTCCGTCCTTCATATCTGCTGTAAGTTCTAGTACCTTTTGTGCCCTGAGTTTAAAATCACACAGGCATATCAATTGTCAGTGGTAATTGTATGATAAGCTGCTATCTTTTTGGAGGCCCGGGAGATGCATGGAATCTCTTAGAAGAAAATCGAAAAATAATGAAATTAGTTTTGCAAATTGGAAAGCATCAACTCAAATGTGAATGAGGCCATCATCTTCATCAAAGCCTTCATCCCACCATGTGGGGTCGGCTTTTATTGGATCCCATTCGATGTCACAGCCAATCAATCAGCACAAATGTTGCGACACATACAAGATACAATAATATGAACAGAAATTTTCCAGATAACTCACTGTGTACAAGTTAAACTGGCTGTCAGGCACATAATAATGCTCTAGTGAAAAATACAGAACTTCACAAAAATATCTAACTTCATAATAACCTACAAAAATTAAGCACTAGACATTGCAGTATATAGAACTCTAAGACATGGGGTCCTATTTGGAAATTAGCTTATAAGCTAATTTTTAGCTGTTTGACCCTAATAAAGGTGTTCGGTAAATAGAGTTTTAAAATACATTATTGGTTCCAAAAAGCTAATTTTGAAAACGCTGCTTTTTTCCAACATTTTGGTTTTAGTTGTTAGCTTTTACAACTTTTTATCAACTAATTTTCATGATCAACTAATTTTAACCAAACAATTTTTAATAAATACGTCATTAAAACAGTTGGTCAAATCAATCTACATAATCAGCTAACAGCTATCAACAAACAATTAATATAATCAGCTAACAACTAACATGTAATTGCCAAACAGGGCCATACCTTGGAAAAATTATATTCAATAATTGAATCAATGCTTCTCTTAACAATCCCACAAACGCGACAAACTTCACCAATATCATCTTTCAATATGAAAGAATGCTCAACACACTCTTCATCACCAGCATCATGTTTATGAAGCAGAGCATCTTCAGCGACATCCTGAAACAAACCAAAGTAATGCTTGTCAGTGATGTCTGAGTGCGCAAGGATCATAAATGTAAGCAATACCTATTTGCACGGAATGCATAACAGAGAACTTCGATCAGATTTGCAAATATTGTAAAACAATTTAACCATAGACTTAAAAGACTCATCATCATTGCCATGCAATAGCCGTTGCATTATGGCAGCATGGAGTTTATTCACTAATGAAAAATCTTGCCAATTTTATTTCTAACAATATACAGTGGGGATCCTGGACGGCATTGATTAAGAGAACATTCACTCAATGCCCACTGAAAGTGTCCCATGTGTAAGACATTGTGGATCATAGTCATATAAACTCTTCCATTGTTCCCTTGTCGATTCTAACTTGTCCCATTCCCACCAAATTATACATAAAGTGTGAAAAGTAGGAACGAAAGTTGTTGTTGATCTTATTGAACATAAAAGTACACATGCATAACTGTAGACATAGTAAGCCATACACTAATTTCATATCAGCACCCCTTGGATGGACAAAAACAACCTTAAACTCAAGAAAAGACAGTCTGGGAAAAATTTCACAATTTCCAAATGAAGAAGCATATAGCATGCCAAGTTATCATAATCAAATTTCAAGCTTTGTCAGACTCATCAAGTTATCATAAAAAACAACAATGCCATCCAGTATCTGTGCATCACAAAATGGAATGCAAATTGGGCAGTACCTTTGAACACTCCAATGCAACAGAAAGCTCATTCCAAATGCCTCCTAGTCCGTCATCATTTGCATCAGACAACTCCCCATCACTTTCCTCCTCCATTTCATCATCTGAACTAACAATCTCGCTTTTTGAGTTTCTGGGTTCACTCTCGCTTTTTGAGTTTATGGGTTCACCCTCGCCTTTCGTGTTTATGGATTCAGTCTCACTAGCAATATGAATATCAACCAACCGAACACTATCATGTTTGGTATAATCCCATTCCTGAATTTGTTGTCACATTTTCAGCAAGATGAAATGACATCAAGTAGCTTAAGGAATCAAAAATCAAACAACGCATTTTCTGTTAAAGTGGAAACAATCAGGATCTCCCCATCCTAAAAATGGTTCTGTCCTATCCCATCCCATTAAAACATCAACCATGCGTGCTATGTAGGCCATGTAAAATGCACAATGGAAGGTCTGCACATTTATTCTTGTTTAATACTCCCTCCAGGTCAATTAAAGCAATGTTTTAAAGTTTTGTACCTTTTTAAAAACCCTAAGACCCACATTCAATGTCCACATGACAATTTCATGAAACACAGTTTTATCCCAGGATACTGAGATATGAGAATCAATTCACCTTAGCTGACACAGAGGCAGTAATAATTAAATCAGAGAACGTTCATCAAGGTCAGATACTCAGATGATACACTAAGCTGACAGAATGAGTTGCCAAGGGTTCATATGTAGGTAAATTAAGAAGCTCATTACCGCAAAATCCTTCATCAGAAGATTTGGAGAAGGCTTGGGCAAGGCAGCTGCCAAATACAGAGATCTATACTTCCCATTCTGAGAATCAGTTTCGTCATCTGAATCAATGATAACTACTGGGTCAGCAGATTGTCCTGCTGGAACAAGAATAAGGGCACTAGCACTACATCCATCCTGATCATCATCAAGCTCAATGACACTAGATATGGTTTGATCTGAAGTTTTTGGAGTGATGTTACTTGGCACATCAAAACATGCAGATGGGAGTTCAGGATTCAGTACATAAAAGGAGTCCAATAACTGCCTTCTTCGTATGACAAGCTCCATTATATCTTTAGTCACACTTCCAAATTTTCCAGAATCCAATTCTTCAATCATATTGTTTATGGAGAATGGATCAGAATGATCTGCAAAAGCATTGTTTCTTTTGCACTCAGACTCAAATCGCCATGAAGCAGGGAAGCCATTATCATTGTACCCACCTCCTTCATCAGCTTTTACCCTTTTTCTTTTTCTGGTGCTCAAATCTATTGATGGAAAAGCCAATGAAAAATATGTTAACAACAACTAGTTTGATGGGTTTAGGGTGCACATACCATTATCCCTCGAACTAATTTGTTGCTAGAATCCCTTATTTTCCATATCAAATTCTAGCAACAGAACATCTAAATAAACTGTCAATGATATTGAGATATAGTGGAATGCAAATCCAATTAAGATAAATTCTTAGCATATCCCTGGAATAAAAGAATCTGATTGTACTCATAGCATTGTCGCATAATGTATAACCCTTACAAAATTATCAGCATTGTTCTAAAAAACACCTGCTTTACTAGTATATAGTAACTTTTATTTCTTTCTATTACTGTTGTCTACAACAAGCTCTTAATAACTCTTAATAACTTGTCTACAACAAGTTCTAAAATACAGAGTAACATTAATTAATAATCTACATGCAATTTACCAAAAATACATAATCTATGGAAACAAGCACAAAACTAATTAACTGCAGAAAAAAATTACCACTTGATTTAGTGGCTGGAACTCTTCTGGGTAGAGGAAAGGGATTCTGATAACTTCTTTCAGTGGCTGCATCCATATCAAACTAAATACACCAACAAAAAATAAACAAAACACAGAAAGTTTTTAACTCCATTTCGTGCAAAATAAAGTATTCAACGCACCACGTAGCTTGATTGCATAATACTTATTAACAAGAAAAACTAATGTGAACAGATTTCATCAACAATTGGATAATCCTAGTGAGGTATGTGCTCCCTCCACAAATGAACAAACACTTGCGGATAAAACTACATGAAAAACAAGACAGTCTGTCGGTGGAGAATTCTTAACCAGAAAAAGGTATCCGTATCAATTATCCATTGATGTATGCATACATACAACCATACAAGTTACATGTGTGGTTTACCAACTCTCGGTGCTTGGGCTATCGTTGTTTAATTAAGCAAACTAGTTAAAGTATATCATATAGTATTAATATATTAATATATATTCTGGGCAATATTATTAAAGTATGTAATATATTTCAGAAATCTTGCGATTTATCTGTGATATGATTATCTCCATGTTTATAGTTCTGCACAAACCTAAAGTCGTAAACACAATGAAGAATGTACAAAACACAATAATCCCAGAAAGAGCATTAAAAAAAATAAAATACTGACATAGTTGCTGGAAAAGGATTATAGATAGAAGAGAGCAGAAGAACAACTCCTTCACAAATTTCATTTTTCAGTGTTCACACAATGTATACAAGGACAATGTATCCAATAATCGGAGTAATAAACACTCCAAAAGCAACTCCTCGTCTAATCGTAATATGATGATTGATGAAGAACTGAGGATCAGGGGGGCATGTGTTACCGTTTCCAGAAACAAAGTAATTAATTAGGGGGTTAAAAATCAAATAATTCCAGGAATCAATCATTTCAAATTTTCAATCAAACCTACAAAAGAAAAAACCGAGTAAAAAATATTGAGTGGGATCACTACCTCGAACAACTGATGAAGACAAAATCACAATTGCTAGTTTTCTCCTCGATTAATCTCCGGCAGCGCCAATGGCTTGTAGTGGCGACGCCGTGGAGAAAGTGCGAAGGGTACCGAGAATTGCGGAAATGCGCGAGGACCGAGGAGCACTGGAGCAACACAGGTTGGGCTTCTTATTTTACTTTCCACCGGGCCTCGCATTTTTAATCTATCTTGGCCTCATTTAAAACTTGGGATACCGGTTATTTAAAAAAAAAAAAAGAAAAAAAAAAAGAAGGCACTAAATATGAGAATTTATTATTGTTTATTATTCTAATTAATTCTTCAAATAAATTCATTCTACTACTACTACTACCTCCGTTTTCATATGTTCTTAACGTTTAGTAATGTGTTACTATTCACCCACAGACTTTTACTTAAAGTTTTTTCATAGTTATACAAGTTAAAATATAGTCAAGTGGGATCTTGTTAGATTCGTCTCGTCGAGTAGTTTTTAAATATCGAACTTTTAGAATTTTTACTTGTACTGAAGTTGAGTTATTAATGATTTAAAATGTGCATTGGACTGCATGAAAAATGGGTATGTAAGAAACATATGAAAACGGATGAAGTATATTTTATCCCTACGTAGGGCCCATTTGGATCTACTTTACAAAAAAAAATAGAAACAAAAGTTAAAAATATAAGCAAATAATTTTTGTGTGTTAGAATGAATTTTTGAAGAACAATTTTTTTTAAAAAAAAAAATGTGTTTTGATGTGTAAAATAAAAAAAGTGCTTTTGAAATGTACTACCCTTCGTTTTTTTAATAAATTGTGACATTTAAAAATTTTGTACTATTCACACTTGCATTTTTACTTAAAGTTTTATCATAGTTATACAAGTAAAATATAGTCAAGTGGAATCTTATTAGATTTGTCTCGTCGAGTGGTTTTGAATATCGAACTTTTAAAAATGTTACTTGTACCGAATGTGAGTTACTAATGGTTTAAAATATGCACTGGACTGCGCGCATTGTTGGTCTATTGCAATTTTTAGAAAATGGAAGGAGTAATAATTATCAAAATGGACATGTTATTTATACTGGATAATGGGAATAGTATGTGCATATGTTATATTGTAATTTAAATAAATTAATAGGGGCATTTAAGATTTTGCACGCATTACTATGTGCTCTTAGCTTCTACTTTTGGGATACGCATTCCTATGCTGCTTTTTCCAAAAACTCTTTTTTGATTTTTCGAGGTGTTTTTATTTTTATTTTTTTTTTTAAACCCATCCAAACATACATTTTTGTATTAAAAGTGTTTTTGACATAAACAAAAGCCATAAGCACTTTTTCAAAAGCTCATCCAAACAAACTCTTATTGGTTCATGCCCATTGGCATTCATTTTAGTTTGTGTGGAAAAAGAAAAAAAAAGGACCGTTCAACATTCCTTGTTGGACTACATTTTAAAAAATAATAATAATAATAATAATAATAATAATAATAATAATAATAATAATAATAATAACCAATGAATTCCTTCCATAAATAAAGACGATCAAACTAACATAAGCAATGGAAAAGCCATAGCTCAACAGCAGTAGAAGACAGAAGTGTTGTTCTAGCTAGGGAATGAATAATGATGAGTTCTACTTGGATACCGTGCACTCAAACTCAAGTCTCACTTTCCAACTTCTTCACAAATGATTTTGATTTTCAAACAAAACAACTCGGCCCACATTTGCAGTTGCAGACGCTGCAGCAATTCCATTGAACTTCTACATATGGTGGGTAAATGAGTCAAGTTAATCGGGTATCAAAGTCGAACTCGAAAAAATAGTGTGCTCAGGTTGGATATTTAAAAATAAAAAAGAACTCAAAGTCGGGTACCCGAACCCCGTCAACAATCAACATATAGCCTAAAGCCCTAAACCACCATCCTTCTTTCTCTTGGAATTCAACTCAATCCATTCAACATCTTAATTAGATGATACAATCAATACATTTTGCTACCATTATTACTGCTTGAAGAATTAGAGCAACAATCACAAAATAAAAAGCACAAACACCTCAATGTAATTACATAGATAAGTAAATACTACTACTACAACATTACCCCATAATACTCACACGTATGAATAGTTGATTGGTTGTAAACAAACTGAATTAAAAAATATCATTGTAATTCCTAAGGAAATCAATTTTAAAAAATATTTAGTTCCATCAATTAATTATAATTATTTATGTTAATTCATACTTCCTCCGTTTTTTTATATTTGTTACGGACCAATCCAGCACGCAGTCCAATGTAAATTTTAAACCATTAATAACTCATGTTCGGTACAAGTAAAAATTCTAAAAGTTTCATATTAAAAACTACTTCCTCCGTTCATTTTTAATTGCTACGGACCCACATTTCACGCAATCCAATACACGTTTTCAATTCGTAATAACTCGATTTCCATACAAGTAAAAATTATGAAAATTTGATATTTTAAATCTATGCGATTAGACGAATCCAACAAGACCTCACTTGACTATATTTATCTTATATAATTGTGTTAAAAAGTCGAGTCAAAGTTACTAAATGAACAGTGACAAAAGTCAATATGTGTCAATTAATAAAGAACGGATGAAGTATAAGACAAGACGAATCTAACAAGATCTCACTTTGCTATATTTTAACCTATATCAATATGATAAAAAAAAAACCCCATTTGGGGCAAGTATTAAAAAAAAAAAAGCACCGGAGGGAGTATATAACTATAAAGATTATGGGCTGTTTGGAAGAGAGCAGAAAAGAGAGCATATTCAAGTTTATAACGGATTTGACCAAGGAATATGCTATTTTGGGATATTTTGGGAGTGGCAGATCCGCTAGCGAATAACGGATTCGGAAAGATAAATGTGAAACAATCTGCTCTTTGAATCTGCTATCTGCTATCTGCTAGCGGATCCGCTGACTCTCAAACATCTCATTTATTTTGTTTGATAACCAACTCATTTTAGGAGCATATGGCACTCAAATCTGCTCAAACTAATCTGCTATGCACTGAAGTAGATTGATAAGCATAATCATTTTGTATTTGTTAATTGTTACTATATGCTAATTTATCAAACACTTTTAATCAAATATTCTATTATTATTTGTTAGTCAAATCTACTTCTAATATATGCTAATCAAATCTGCTGATCAAGTCTATTGTATGCTATCTGGTAACTTCCAAACAGCCTGTGTAGTATTTGAAAGCTAAAATTAATGTATATATATTTATATATCATTTAATATGAAACTAAATATTTATGGAATACTGAATCTATTGTACCAAAAAATTACTTCTACTATGGATTATTCGATTGGTTCGAATAGGGGTGATATCGAGTCGAGTCGAGCCCGAGCAGTTAACTACTTGAGCTTGACTTGACGGGGAAATATCACTACTCGAGCTCGAGCTCGAGTCGAGTAGTGATTCTCGAGCTCGAGTAGCTTGAATTTTTTTTTTTATTTTTATTAGGCCCCTTGTCTTATAATTCTTCTGTTTTTTATAAGTGCTACGGACTCACCCAGTACGCAGTCCAATACATATTTTAAACCATTAATTACTCAAATTCGGTACAGTAAAAATTCTAAAAGTTCGATATTAAAAAACAACACGACGAGACGAATCTAACAAGATCTCACTTGACTATATTTTAACTTGTATAACTATGATAAAACTTTATGTCAAAGTGTTTGTGTGAATAGTGTCATATTTCAACATGTTGTATTTATTCAAGAACGAAGGAAGTATTATGAGTTTTTGAGTTGTTTGACATTTTCTATTTTGTGTTTGATTCATTAGGTTTATTCATTATCAATAGAAACCAATCAAAAGATCAGATTCATTTAAATAAATTTACAATTGTTTATTACTAATTTGAAACATACATTTTACACACAAGCACAATTTTTTTGTTTATTCCAAACATTTTTTTACACAGTAGCCAAAAAGACATCAATCATTTGTGACGAGTATGACTTTAATTGGTTTAAAAAATTGGATTGCGACAAAAATGCATATTAAAAAGCCCATGACAATAGAAAAATACTGCACTAAATAAGAAAATATACTATCAATTTAACTTTGTGAGTAAAATAATTTGTTCCATCAATTACTTAGAATATTCCAATTATAATTACTGATATGGAATCTCAAACGCCAATTAAAAATTCACTGGGATGATAGGGTGGTATATGAGGAAATTATTTTTTTTTAAAACATATGAAAAAATTGATGAATCCATAAATGGATAGAGAAAATAAAATGTTTAAATATTGATATGAGCTTTTGAGAATAGATAATGGGCTTAGAATATTTTATTATAATTATTGATATGGGATGGTGAGAATTTTTAAATATAAAATAAAATATAGTAAAATTAATTAATAAACGAGTACTCGACTCGACTATTCGACTCGACTCGACTCGACGAGTACTCGATACTCGACTCGACTCGAATTTTTTGAGTACGAGACGAGCTTTTTCCTAGTCAAGTGCCGAGTTGAGTTCGAGTAGCACTACTCGTTAATCACCCCTATGTTCGAAATTTCGAATCCTATTCAAAATGCCGAAATCTAAAGTCATGTTTGGATATTATTCTGGCGGAGTCCTTGTCCAGGAGCGCCAACATCTGGCATCCAAACAGCGGATTAAAAGTCAAACAAGTGTTAATAATAACCAAATAAATAATTTTTTATTTTTATTTTTTAAACAACGCCAATAAAAGAAATAGAGAATACATACAGTCTCTTCATCAATTTCCCCTCTTTCTCCCCTTCCCGCAGCCAAAGGCCTTTTTCCTTTTTTCTTTCTTTTTTTTTTTCCAAAAAAAAATTCCATACTCGTAATTCTCTTTTGCCGCCCATTCCTCCGTAAATTCGCCCCCAAAATTCCCCTTCCTCTTTCGATTTTAAGCGTTCCGACGCTTTAGATTCGCTGAATTTTATTTTTTCTGCTGTTTTATGTCTGTAGTTTGGGTAATTTGCGATTGCGCGTAGTGTTACTTGCACATCCACTGTTCAGAGCTGACTCGCACTCGTTTTGGTCCGCGAATGGCTTCCGAGAAGCAGCTTTCTGCAATTGAGGTGCCATGTTTGCTTAAATATTGCATATGCTTGTTGTCTTTTGGATGAACTAAAATTATTGTTGGGGTAGGGCGCAAAAGTGCTTATGGTTGGCGCCGGCGGTATTGGCTGCGAACTTCTCAAAACCCTCGCGCTGTCAGGTTTCAAAGATATCCATATCGTGAGTGGAGTTAACCACTATTATTTTTACTGGTTCAAGTGTTTACGGTAGTTGTTTTGAAATGTTTGATGGGTGTACCGTTTACAATCTAGGGTTTAATTGCCATACTGGTTAGTAGTAGTTATTGATGTAGTTGTATGTAATAATCTGCAGACCCACTCTGTGGAGAAAAAAAAAAACATAGTGCGCAAGTGGGGTGTGGAAACTTTAGTCGGAATTAAATTGGTTAGAATTGCAATTGCTTTGTCTGTAGGGTTTTGTGAATCATGGCTTGTACTTATATTTTACATAGGGAAAGACTGCAGATAAGATTAAGAGGGACTCTGGGACGATCGTTTTGGGATAGGGAGTCTCCTTATTTGGAACAAGGGGGGTTGAAATTAAATTTGACTAATTATTAATGACAAGAGTTAGGTGAAATTTTTATCTGCTCTAGATTTCAATGCCGATGTTCAAGCAAGCATCCCCTACGAGGCCTAAGAAGACATACATTAACAAGTTGGTAATTGGTGAGTTCAATAGGTGCTTCAAAGTGTTGGAAATTTATTATTTCTTTATTTGGATGGGAAAGAAATAGCATAAAAGGATTATAGCCACTGATTATTGCATATAATGTTTTCTTTTCCTAACCAAAAACAATTAAAGAGGAATTACTACTTGCTGAAGCGGATTTTGGTATGTCAATGTACTTATAAGTAGTTTACAGAATAGAAAAATGTAATTTGCTTTTTGTGTTGCACCTCAATGCAGATTGACATGGATACAATTGAGGTCAGCAACCTTAATAGGCAGTTTTTGTTTCGACAATCACATGTTGGACAATCAAAGGCCAAAGTGAGTATAGAATTTGATTCCTTTCATTTTGGATACCATCATTACTGGACCATAACATTATCTGGATAAACATTTTACCAGGTTGCTCGAGAAGCAGTTTTGAGATTTAGACCTCACATCAGCATTACACCATACCATGCAAATGTGAAAGATCCTGATTTCAATGTTGATTTCTTTAAGCAGTTTAATGTTGTTTTGAATGGCCTAGATAATTTAGATGCCAGGAGACATGTGAACCGCCTTTGCTTGGCTGCTGGTGTACCGTTGATTGAAAGTGGGACCACTGGTTTTCTTGGACAGGTGATTCATTGTGGTTTCTTGATCTTCATTGGCCGACGATCTAATCTTCACAGCTTGCTTATAAATAGCATATTGTTCTTCAATTGGCATGCTAAATAACTTTCAGTAGACTGTTTCATGATTTATATCGTGCTATCTTCATTATTTACTATGAGACAATGTAATAAACTGTTGTCTATTTTTGAATTATTGGTGCCAGGTTACTGTTCATATAAAGGGTAGAACGGAATGTTATGAATGCCAGCCTAAGCCAACTCCCAAAACTTATCCAGTTTGCACCATCACGAGTACTCCATCAAAGGTAAGTAAACTCCTTATCATGAGTTTTATGTTGGTTATTTTGGAAGTGAAGGTACCATCGTTGATCTTGCTGGAGATTAGTGATCATTCTTTATAAGCATATGTATCTATTTGAAGGGGTTTTACAATTTCACATTTATAGTACATCACGTATTTCTTTTGGTGTTCTTAAATAGTTTGTTGTTATCATATCTGAATGCATCACCTAATTGTCTATGATCTTATTTACCAAGTGGCCTTTTGCCTACTTTTTCACTTTATAGTTGGTTTAGGCTGTATGACAGTGTTGATGATGGCTATTTGCAAATATTTGGATAAAATGGCACTCTACTTCCTTTCCACATGCCCAAGTTCATTTTATTAAACTAGATATTTACCTTCAGTAGTTTCAAAACAATGCAGTTTGTTCATTGTATTGTATGGGCAAAGGACCTGCTCTTCGCAAAATTGTTTGGGGACAAAAATCAGGATAATGATTTGAATGTGCGCTCTAGTGATGCTCCCAACTCATCAAATCAAACTGAAGATGTTTTCGAAAGGAAGAATGGTGAGGAAATAGGAAAATATGGAAGAAGAATATTTGATCATGTTTTTGGTTACAACATCGAGTTAGCCTTGTCAAATGAAGATACGTGGAAAAGTCGTAGAAGGCCAAGACCCATTTATAGCAGAGATGCAATTCCTGATGAATCCAGTGCTCAAAATGGAAATAAATCTCAAAATTCCGTATCTGGGGATTCTTCATCAGTTTCTGCTATGGCCTCACTGGGTCTAAAGAACCCACAAGACCTTTGGAGCTTAAAGGAGAACTCAATGGTGTTTCTGGAGGCTTTGAAATTATTTTTTTCAAAGCGAGAGAAGGTTTGCGAGACAAATGTCTTTCTTAAATAGTACTCCTACATGTGAGCTGGTTGTTTATGTTCAGTGTTCTATTTTCCAGGAGATAGGTAACTTAGGTTTTGACAAAGACGATCAGCTGGCTGTAGAATTTGTAACGGCTGCTGCAAATATTAGAGCTTCTTCGTTCGGCATCACTTTGTATAGCCTTTTTGAAGCCAAAGGTATTGCTGGCAATATTGTCCATGCTGTTGCGACAACAAATGCCATCATTGCTGGGTTGATTGTGATTGAAGCTATTAAGGTGCTGCAAAATGATATAAAAAACTATAGGTGGGTCATGTTTGCTTTACCAGTATATGGTCCCAGCATTGTTGCTTCTGGATTTGCCCTTATAAATTCTTTATATGAATGTTCACAGTTGTTTTTTGAATGGCCCATGGTATCCTTTTCTAGATGTCCCCAATTCTTTTTCATGTGGGAAATCCTTCAATGAGTTTACTTGTGAACTGCATTGAGGTGATGTGATTGATAAATAGAATCTCCCATCTTCGTTATTCCTTTTAACTTGATGCTCAAATGCATTTTTATTCTGCAGGATGACTTACTGCCTCGAACATCCTTCAAGGAAGATGCTTCTTATGCCGGTGGAACCATTTGAACCCAATAAGTTGTGCTACGTGTGCTCTGAGGTTTGGCTTTTCTTGCTTTCATTTATTCTCTTCTATATATTGTGGAGTTTAAATTTTGTTTAGATTGAACAAGCTGGGCTAAATGAACTATATATGCTCTGTGGTCTGATCTGCTTATGCATGTAGACACCTTTGATTCTTGAAATTAATACCCGCCGATCAAAGTTGAGGGAGCTTGTTGAAAAAATTGTGAAACCCAAGCTTGGAATGAGTTCACCACTGATCATGCATGGTTATGATCTACTCTATGAGACCGGTGATGGCCTTGATGCAGATGAGGTTGCCAACTATGCCGCTAACCTTGATAAGGTAGACTTTTCTTGCCTTTGCATCTGTTTTGGTTTTTCGATATTATCTATTCAACTATGGAATTTGGTTGAGCCCATGTATCCTCTTATCAGGTATTGTCTGAACTACCTTGTCCAGTCGTGGGGGGAACAATTCTCACAGTTGAGGACCTCCAGCAAGAGTTCAAGTGCAGCATTAATATTAAGCACAGGTAAGCTCCATGTTTTTCGTTGATAATTCTTCTGTGTTTCTTAAACTTTATTTTGTTGAGGCAACTGATCACGAATCTTATAGATTATAAAAATATTGGTCCCTGTTATCATATCATCCCCATCAGTGTCTAGAAAATACCAGCAAGCATTTGAGGTACTCCGTAGTTTTTAACTTTGGGCTCTCGGTTTCTGACAACTTTGGGGCCTGTTATTTGCAACTGTTTTTTTTTTTTTTTTCCAAAAACAATCCTATGGTATCTATATAATTTTAATCATTTCTGTTCTACTTTGACTCTAGGCTCTTAAGTCGTCACCACCTTGTGCCTGTGGCGGGGCATTTGGTTTTTGATAGACTTCATCCACTTACATCTGCTTCACCCATTTGATTTACATGTTTGTTTCTTTGTTCTACCCCCGAATCATCAACTAAATCCATGCTCTGACGGGCTACTTTGTTGAGATGAAAAATTTGTCGAATCTTGTGGTATAAACAAGTGTATCTCGTTGAGTTTAGTGAATACATTGATAGAGCATAGTTAGAACACGGAGAAGACCATCCTAGTTTCCTTATTTTATCGAACAAGCTGATGGATAGCTTGCTGTTTATATTCTTCCAAGTTTCCATCAGTCACACAAAGTTTTTCAGGGAGGAGTTCGATGATGAAAAGGAACCTGATGGAATGATACTTTCTGGCTGGACACAACCTGTTGCTGTCGAGAACAACAAAGTCCCCGTCGACAATGGTGCTAGCACCTCCTCTATTTCTGAAACTTATTCTGCAGTGGCACACGGTGAAGAGGACGAGGATGTGTTTGAAATTGTTCCAACACACAAGAAACGAAAGCTATCCGAGGTATCTGGTGCTGGGAGTTCAAATGCTTCTGCTTCTACTACTACTGAGGCCAAGATTAGACGAATAGCAGAAGACATCGACAAGGAGAACGACGACTTGGTAATGCTCGATGACGGGAACTCTGAAAATAACAACAGAAAGGGGAAATAGTTGCCGCGCAGTACACCTCACCCTAACGTTGTAGGATACAAAGAGAATGGTGATTCTTTAGATGGATGTAATATTTATTTGTAGGTATCCTTTGGGTTTCTTTTTCTTTTGACTGGAGCTCTGTTTTTCATCAGTCAGTCGGATCTTCCCCAGAAACTGATGATGTGCTTTACTGATTTTGGCCTCATCTGATGATGTGCTTTACTGATTTTGGCCTCATCTGATGATGGATGTATTCTAATTTTCTAAATTCCTAACTTACTCCCTAGTTTAGGTGAGATTTTTATCACTGTAACTTTTGGTACTTATTCAGGTTTATATACCAAGAAACACTTGGGTAATTAGGGAGATGCCGGCACGACACTGTGCTGCATTATTTTTTTTTAGGCTCACGTTTGTTTATCTATGCTCGAATCATTGCGCTATGTTTTTGCTTTTTATCTTTTGTACTAGTTCATATTGGTGGTCAATTCGAGTCTGCCCACGGTTGATGAAAAGTAAGTTCAACGTGAATGTATCAACAGGACCCCAATTAGAGGATGATTCCTTCCTTCCCTATGCGCGATCAGAAAAGACCGCCAATTCTAAAGTGTAATACTAGTACGTGCAGAATTACTGTATTCATGTCCCAATCCAGTTTGTGGCCCGTGTGATTTTGTTACCAAAAGGTTAATACTTCGGGCTTCAGGTTCCTTACCATGGGGAAGATTGAAAATGGCAACTGCTCCCACAGAAACTGATTCTGGATTTTTTGGTCATTTACTTTTTTTTAACCCCACTAATTCAAAGAATACGAATTTGAACACAAACTAAAATAACGAACTGACACTTTGATTTTTAGTTTTCCTTCTTTGCATACCCTCGCATCCTTATACCAAAAAGGATGAGAAATTGACTGTAATCATTAAAAAAAGTAGCACTTAAAACCAAAATAAGGACAAAAAGGGGTGACATAATTAAGTAGCGGAATGAATAATTTAAGAACAGTAACACCGAAAATTCCAAACACCAACAAATGAAATCAAACCCATGAGAAGAACCTATATGTAAAAAGAAAACACATGCATATATATTTAAAGAGACCCCTAACACAAACATTCAGTAACTAATTCTAGATATTTTAACGAGCTTGGTGGTGGTGGTGGCCTCCTCCGGGGAGCTTCTCCTTGATCTTCTCGACGACGCCTTTCTTCTCGTGCTCCGGAGCCTGCCCCGGCACCGTCGTCGACATCTTGCTCTGCTCTGTAGTTGTAGATGGTGCGCTGTGTGCGGCTTCGTCCTTGTGCTTTCCTCCCCCGAATGTTTCCTTTATTTTCTCCTTCAGCCCTTTCTTCTTCCTCCTCCCTCCTTGCCCGTCGTCCTCCTCCGACTGATAAACACAACACATTTTACACATTTTTTATATATTTCAGTACACATGATGTACGTAAACATATTACTTTTACGAAAATTGAAATAGAGTAATCAATTTAGAAACCGACCGAGCTGGAGCTGGAGCTGCCGGAGCGACGAAGCTGCTCCTGCATCTGCGTCTGCGGCTGCTGCGTGATCTTCGGTGGCTCTGTTGTCTGCTGTGTGGCGGCGGTGGTGGCGACGCCTTTGATATGCATTGGCTCGCCGTACTCGTTGGTGAGAGTAACCGGTTTTCCGTGCTCATCCGTGAGCTGGATCGGATTGCCGTGCTCGTCGCGTAAATCCGCCATTTGTGAATTGGGAATTATATGTATTACGGAATCCGGGGTTGGATGGTCGAACTAAGGATATGCTAGAGTTATTGAGCTTCAACCAAGCAATGGACGATTATTGAGAGAATTTTGGAACTTCCCTTGAACTTGAAATCGGGCTTTGGCGTGTATCTATAAAGGCGGGGAAATGGACGAAGACGGTGGCGGCGAGCGGTGACGGGGAACAGGGCAATTATCCGCTGCATCACACGTGGGGATGCGCATGAGATATTGGTATGCCACGTAATCAGTTGGGGGGGACACGTGAGCTCCCTGAGATGTCGATTTACAAGATTAGAATGAACACACGACAAGAGTTACAACAGACAAGGAGACCCTATCGCTAACAATAATATGCCCACTGCACTAATGATTTATTATTATAATATCCACATAAAAATAAATAAAAAATAATATATATTTCACACACACACACACGCATTTAATACTTCTATCATGTACGGTATTCAATACGGGACAATTTATCACTTCAATTAATCTTCTTTTCCTTGTGAAAGTGCATGGAAGATGATGACCCAACATGGGTTCACTTTAAAGTGGTAGCGAATTCAACTTTTATGGCACCATGAGGTTAAGCATTATACTAGTAGAGTACAAGGAGAATGAGTCTAAAAGCTAAATATTCAGTATATTCTTCTAGATTTTAATTTGTAATATAACTATTACATAATTTATTCCACTCTCGTTTGATTTGATTCCAACCAATCAGTCTTGTTGCATAAACAATTGCCATGAGTTTTAACAAGTATGTATATAGTATAAGATGATCTCATCCTCGTGCGTTGCATTAGCAGTTAAACATGAAGAAAGCCATTAGCATTAGACCAATCAATCAATCAGACGGCAGACGACATCATCATCAAATTCCATATAAAACCCAATTGCCGAATATAATAGTGAATTGTTATGCTTGTCATTTGGTATTATCCTTCAACTATACTCCCCTTCTATACAGTAGCAGCAGTTGTCTTCAACTAATCCTTGATGAAATATATTCTCTTCACTGAACAAGGCCATCTACAAATACAGTACAACATAGCATATCATTCCATCACCATTTCATAATTTAAAAAATTTAAACATTGAATTGAAAGCATTTCATTCTTACAGTGGATTGACTGATTTTTCTCATGGCTCTTGGAGGTTTCACTGCTTGCTAGATCTTGTCCAGAAAAAGCCCTTTCTTACAAACCCTGGATTCTCTGATGATGGTATTGACCGACTTGTTCTTGAGCGGAATGAGAAGTGGCGCCTCAAAAATGGCTTATCCGTTGAGCTTTTCATGCTTGAGCTCGAGCTTATCTTGGGACCCCTTTCCTCGATCCAGCTTTTATGACGATGATCAAACACATCACGGCTGATATGAGTGATATCGCCATCCACGATGCGCTTCTTCCTGGACCGTTTTCTAGCCTTTGAATCTATTTCGGCTTTCATGGCCTTTTCAGACATCTTTGCTGCGCGCTTCTCTCCGAAAGTGCAAATCGGGCACGCAGGGTCATACTTGTTGATTTCGGGAGTCATGTTCTCCAAACATTCAGAATGGTAAACATGCCCGCATGTTAAAACAGAGACAACAGCAATCTCATTGTTGGACATTATCTTTTGGCTACTCCAACGCCAAGAGGATCTCTCCGTTAGAAGTTTTGTGCAAATGCCACAGGTTTGGAGGTCCAATGAATGAGACCGTGAGCTGTGCCCACTGAATCGGGAATTTTTGTCCCGATTGAAGCCCGATGCTTCGCTGTCAAAAGACCACCTCTCTCGACGGATTGACATGAATTCGGGGAAGCCTGGGATGGACCAACTGTCTGAAGACCCACCATTGGAGCCCCGGGTTGAGTCGTTACCCCAAGTGGGGGGCAGAAACAAGGTGGGCTCTTCGGATATTGAGAATGTTGGTGACTTGTACTCCGGAATCCGGCTATCAGATACTTGGCATAGTAGTCGATGTCCTGGAGAGCGGTGGTGATGCAATCTTGATGGAGTCAAGTTTGAGGGCATTGGGTGACCTAGGGATGACAGCGGGGAGGCTGTCATAGATGAAACTGAAGGGATTGAAGGAGAGAGCTTTACAGGAGACGGATATGAAGCACACGGCGAGTCTGCTGATCCCTTGACCTGAGCATTGAACAATGCCATGAGAGAAAACAATGTAACATTTCTGAAGAGGAATCTAAGGACACATATTCTATGCTCACGTGTATCAAAAGATACCAAACAACCTTCATCTATGCTCTCTACATACCTCTAAGATGTTCCCTGGAATAGCTTGATCTACAAAAGAAATAATAAGAGAATAAACGATCCAAGTGTTTAATCAAAACAAATTACCAAAACATTTAATGATATGTGAAGAACATGAGGTAAATAATGAATTTCTTCTCATTGTGCTTGGGATATCATGACTGGCCATATAAAAGATATCCACAAAAATTGAAAAATTGAACAAATGAGATATATGAACACTACTACAAAGGAAGTATAATTATTAAACGAGTAAGATGGATGGTAATCTCCGATTAGCAAGTCCTACAGTTCTGTGACCCGGTTTCATATCCTAATCAGACAGGAACAGTAATATCCTCACATCAAATCCACATCCTTATTCCGAGCTAAGCATTCCCGGAAAACCAAAAGATAAATGCAATCCGTGAAAATGCTTAATAGTTCAGTCCCTGAAACTCTCATGATTTGCATTTCAATTGACTAATATATCTTTTATATCAAAGAAAAGAAAAGAAAAGAAAAGAAAAAAAATAGTAGCGAAATCTTGCAGGAAATAAGCAATTGTATTTTGCAGCAATAACAGAGACGGAGACCATTCCCAATAATTGTTGTGGGCAAAAAATATATTCTATAGAATCTCCAAACATCACATCAACACTCCAAAAACATTGGACAATGTGACAAACAATTGAACAACATTAGTATGTTTCCTAGGACAATATCATTATTATCATCATTAAGCGAGTGCATAGCATTCAATAGAAACATAGAGAATGATCCCATCGACAATCAACTCATATAAAAACATAATGCATCACATCTTAATCTTATTTTATGTTTTGTATTTCTGGAAACCTCAGTAGTATGGTGGCAAAAATAAGCCAATAATGTAAAAAATGCTACTACAATTTAAAATAGACCTTAAAACTTTTTTGCCAATCCTTCACATATTCACATTGAACTCTAATTACGATTTTCTGAGAAAAATAACTTTACTCGATTTAAATTAACAACACATTGAAAATGAATTCTTTAAATAAGGATCCTAAAACACAAAATTCTCTTCCCAAGCATCATTGCCAATCCCCCAATATAAAGCATATCACTTGAAGAACTCTGTTTAACAAGTATCTTCTTGGGTCATAGTGGCGTTGATTTAGAAGTCCTTGATCCATATAATTAGAATTCAATATAACTAACACATTGGACACATATTTCCATTGCCACAAATTACTACAAATAACCTAAAGGATAGACAATATGTTGTCCATTTCACCATCATGACAAACAGATAGAATGGGATATGAACAAAAATTATATTGCAACAAATCAAGAACAATCTCTTTCTCATGGTACACATTTGTAAAATATTTAAAACAATATAAGAACTGGGAACTGAAATATAGCGATTTACCAGAAGATGGGAACCTCGATATTCCAGCATTTCTTTCAGAAAATGGGGATTTTTGCCATGCAAATGACCGAGAACTATCTAATGGACTACCCTCCTCAGAAGCAAAAGCAGTTTCAACAGTTGTACCCGATTTGACATCAACATGATCTATTCCATAACCTCCACCATGTGGCCAATTTGCAGGTGCATCTTCCCCAGCTACACGCCCACGGTTATCCCATCGAAAGCTCCAAGTTGGTGAATAGCGGGCATGCCTCTGCAATGCTTCAATAGGTGATCCATTTGTTATTGTCCTATCCTTAGCAGCAACACAACACGCAGCCCCCATTCTATCTCAACCACGGGGAAGCTATATGTTTTTTGTGGAGCCAATAGGCTTTCACATCAATGATGTAAGATTTGATAAATGATTGTGAGCACCAACAAACTAAGTCACCTACAGTTATAAAATAAATGTGAACAATCAGTATAGGGCAGATTATTCCACTCATCCACTTAGTACAGAAGTCCAATACACAATAGCAATAATAATTAATCAGACAAAAGGAACAGTTACCAACTCATTCAAACAAGGTATGGATAAATGATCCGAAATAAAATCAAATATAACAATGATCGCTCCAAGATCGAATAGAACAGTACGCAACGTTTAAGAAACCACCTACCTATTCTTGAAACGAAGTGTTACCAAATGATGCCATAATAAATTACACAATCAATTTTGCATATTAACACCAAGAAATTGAATACAGGTCAAACCAATGAAAGGATAAAAGCATTTGACGACAATCAAATTCCATTTCCGGAGGGGGAAACCAATAAAAACCTACACAAACCGTGAAGATTAAGAAGATCCGAAACTCATGCCTAAAGATTTTACCACCATCTCCAATCCGCGTGAATTCAAATCATCCACAGCTCAACATCTTTCCGCGAAAAATAATCAACAAAAACCACAAACACAACAAACAATTACAAATTCAAATTCCTCACTTCGCAGCACTCGCAAAAACTCAAAACACAACAATCGAGTACGCAAACACCGCAGAAACTTACATGATTCGTAAGATTCCCCTTGAGCGCTCCAGGAACCCTAGATGAAAAAAGCGGAAAGGCAAACTGTGTGGTGGTGTCAGCGTATGTCGAGAAGAGCAATAATGTGCTTATATAAATGGCATAGGTATATGTGCAAATTAAATTGAGTAGAACTATTAAATTAGAAGTATTCTATACTGTATGTATAATTTTTTGTATAATACTATGTATTGTGTGCCAATGTGCATCAGGGTATGTATATATTTCTAATTTGTGTATGTACTTACAGAGAAGAAAAAGTACAAAGATGAAAGGGCTGTGATTCGCCCTCTTCAACAGGATTTGTCAAAGTCATTTTCAGGGAGAAAGCGAGGGCAGGCCGCTTTCTTTGACGACGTTAGTTGGCGCGGGCCAGTCGTGTCCCCGTTTTTGGACGGCCGTTCTCTGACGGCGTCAATGGAATATATTACTACTCCATCGTCCCACGAAATTTGGCAATTATTTTTTTTTATGGTGTTCCACAAAATTTGACCACTTTCCATTTTTAGATATAAATTATAATAATATACATTTGATTAGAATTTTAATTTTTCTCAAATTACATTAAAATTGTTTAATTTTACTATTCTGCACAAATTCTAATGCACTTTTACTTTCTACACAAAATCCATAGCATTTCTTTAATTTTTAATATTTCAAAAATTGGTACAAATAAAAATTGTATAAAATATATATTATGAAACTACACGATTAGACGATTCTAACAAGATCGCACTTGAATATTTTTCTCCAATTGTATCATTATATAATATTAAGTCAAAGTTAAACAATAATCAGCATCAAAATTCATTAGAATCTTAAAAACAAAATGCCTACACTACTTTAACTATTAAACTCCACTACCTAAATTACCGTGCCCAAAGAAAGTAGCCACATTTCGCGGGACGGAGGAGTACTACATGAGCTTTTTTTTGGTTATTTTTCCCGGATACAAGGCTAATTTTGTCATTACAGTTTTTGCTAGGGCCCCGGAGTAGTACAATTTATGTGCTACACAACACACTAATTGTAAAATAATAAAGGTAAAAGAATAATAAAGGATAGGATGTTAGATGTCCAAAAAATTTAATAACATGCCTCAATCTCATATGGAATGTCTTTATCCGGCTTATCAAAAAAAAAAAAATATGGAATGTCGTGCATTTTAAATTTCGATTTATGCATTCTTTTTAATTTGGAAATGTGAACAGTGATTTGCTCGAACGATTTGTGCTGTAGAAGTGGTACTTTGGTTTTATTAGAGTTGTACTTTGTGGACCAGTTATTTTATTTTTTTTTATTTTTTTTTAAAAAGTTGAATATGGTGAAACTTTATAGTATTGATGAAGTGGGTCAATATTTGGTGATGTACTTGAAATATATTGGATGATAAGGTAAAAATATCGATTCAGTGAGTATATGTTTTATTCAGTGTTTTTTTGGTTGAAATGCAGAGTATTTTATTCTTTGAAATGAAAAAGTACATTACTAGTCCAACGCAAACATAGTCCAAAGATCAATATGGATACGGGTCGCAGACACACACAATGGCCCAAGCCCAACAAGTTTAGGCAGTAAAATGGCCAAAAAAAAAAAAGAAAGAAAAAAAAAAGAAAAGAAAAGAAAAAGATGACGATGAAATGAAAATAAATAGGCATTATGTCAAGTTTAAAATGGACTATTTAAAAGTTTTTTTTTTACCTTTATTTATTTCTTCCTCCTTTTTTTCCTACTAAATATTTTACATTTTATTTAACTATATATTTATTCACTAAATTTACCTTTTTTTTTTGACGTAGCCGAAATTAGAAAAAAATTACCTAATTGATTATGCAAATATAAATATTTAAAATTAAGTGATTATTGTTACTTATTTCACCACCTCATAATTAAGGAAAAATCCACTGCATCAACATGTACATAGTTATTTTTTATTTTTTGGTAACATGTACATAGTGTTTTTTTTGCTTGAACACAGTGGCGGACCCAGCCTACCCAGCCTCCAGCCCTACCTCAAAAAAAATATATATATATATACTATATGTATATACACACGGAAACTCATTTACATTAGCTTCACACCACACAAATCTTGAGTTGAGCTCTTGTTCTCAACCAGATAGGAACGGTGAGAGAGAAAACCAGGGTTCTAGAGAGAGAAGAGGGGGCTCAACATCTCAAGTAAATCTTGAGATGGGTTTTTTGATGAATTCCAGAGAGAATAGAAGTTTGGAGAAGAAGTTGTGTGAGTGATTCTGCATTTCTGTTGAAAGAATCCAATATCCCTGCAAGTTGAAAGTTGTCAAAGGTTCAGCCCTACCTATAGGAAAATCCTGGATCCGCCACTGCTTGAACATGTACATAGTTTTGAATAAATATAAAACGTCCATATTATATTATATTGTATTATATCTAAATTTTAGAAATAGATCAAAAAATCTTTTAACTTAAATAATTTTCTTATCCACACATTATATATGTATATCTATGTGATTATGTATATAAATTACTGTATATGCATGGATTCATGTATGTTAGATGAAAAAAGATGTAGAAAGAAAAAAGAAAAAGAAAAGTATATATGTGGAACATGTATCATGTGTGCAAGATAAGTCTGCACTAATTTGGCTTTCGATGATTAGGAAACCCAGTTTTTATTTTTCTCCCACGTGTTAAAAGATAAATTAAGGCAACACTGTGTTTTTGCAAATGTTTCCATGGCACACCCTTTGTGAGTTCTCGAATTAATGAAGCTATTACTCCATACTTGGCCTAAGGTTTCGAAATATCAACGTCACTCAAACTCCATATGATATTGCTTTAAACTTTCGACATTATACTCGATGTGCTATCTTACACAGAATTTCTCGGCATATATTTATATATATATTCCGAAGAGTATATATAGAACTAACACAGTACAAAAACTTTACTGATATTATACAAGTCATTACACCAGAGGGCAGAGGCACATATGACGGTATATATAGTAGTATAATATTACTGCACTGCACTGCACTTTTTCCTGTTCCCAAATCCACACATTAGAGTATTATTATTATCATTTATCATTTATGCATACATTACAAGACATAGATAGATAGATAGATAGATAGCAAGCAGGTGGCAGCACGGTTGGAATATGCATAAGATCATATCAGTTGGGAATGAGTTTGAAAGGAGGCTTGACAAGTGAAGGTGCAGGATCATATCTTCCATAATCATTTGTTTTCACTTTAAGAAGCCTTTCATGGATTTCACCCATCATTCCATCGTGGCTGTGGCGTGCCCATGACTCTGTTGCCTGCACTCCATATGCTTTACTTTCATCGCAAAGAAGAAACAAAACAAACAAAAAGAAAAAGGGACAGACAGTTCCATTTGAGAAAGTAAAGTAGGGGAAGAGGGGGAAAGTAGTGTGCATCATCAGTGCTAAGTTTATTACTGCCTGGCCTACTAGTGGTCTTTATGCAGGATCAACTTTGGATTTCTTTGAATACAAGGAAAGAAATCAAATTGGTTTAAGGCAAAAATGGAATGAAAAGAACCCAATGCAAGAAATTAAATTAATTAAAAGTGTCAGTTAAAGTGAACCTCTACCTCTATCTTATGGTTTCAACATATTTTACTTAGAATTTCAACATGCAACAAACCTCATGCTAGTTCTTAGAATGAAAATAGGACTTTTTTTTACCCACACAATTCAAAAGGCTGAATTTAGTTAAAAGGATGAATACAGATCGACATGTTTCGGGCACATGCAGACAGATATAAAAACATACGTATGAACCAACTTTTTCACTGACATCATCTAAAAAATTGAGTGTTACTGCTTCACACATAGACATAGCAACATGAGTAAAAGGAAAAATTAGCGTGTGTGTGTGTGTGTGTAGAGAGAGAGAGAGAGAGAGAGAGAGAGAGAGAGAGAGAGGGGCATATGTGTAAATATATATTTCAACCACACAACAAGAATCTGTCGAATAATAAAGTTACTCCTTCAAGAATATTGGGCAGCTTGTGCATATGTCAGACCATCAATTTTTGATAAGTAGTTGTCCCTAATCAAACTCTATCAACTGCCATGAAGAAGACGTATCAGATCAATTTTAGCTTACATAAAAATGCAATCAAACTTGTACTTGCAAACCAAATATTCCTCATGCCATTTCAAACTTTGTAGGAGTACCAATCTAGATGTTAGTAGTATAATTTAGACACACCCATATACACGCACCCATGCAAACTGTATGCCAAAGTTAGAAATGTATACCCGATCAAGAGTTGCAGCGTCTTCTTCGATCACCACTGGTTTCAATAAACGGCCTACATAAAATTTTGAGCATAAAACTTAGAAAAACAAATTCTGCCCATAAACACACATCAAGATTGCGAATTAAATCATCCCTGCGTAATGCTATCAGTTTAATTTAGGTAACACAAATTGTATTCCCCGCATATTCTTACTCTCTCTCAAATAAAACAAACAAATGCATATATAGTATAATATTAGGTTAGTACCACAAACTGTAAATATATGTATATATTGAAATGAGTATAAACCCTGCATGCGGTATGATGCATATTTCCAGCTTTAAGTATAAAAATTGCAATGCTTGAAACAGACATTGTCACTGTTAGACAAAAGCTACCTGCAAAAGAGGTCGAAAAGAGAACACCAGAGACGAGAAGGAAAAGAAAGCTGATTTTCTTCAGAAGAATGAAGCCCATGTTGTTGTTCATCATAATCAAACTTTTGTTTTTGCTTTTGCCTAATGAAGGAGAGAAGAGGGTTCTCAGCTTTTGGGGTTGCTCACTATATAAAAGCAGACATATTGAAATACCGGTGCAGTCCTTTTCAATATAATGTTGGTGCACAAGAACAGTAAATTATGCTTGTATAATCTTATAAACAATTGTTTGTTCTTTAGCGATTATCAACAGGTACACAATATTCTATTCTAAAGAGAGCTATTCTCTAGGCTCTTGGGTTTAAAATTCCAGAAAAGAAAAACCATAAAGCTGAGGCATAACATTTTATTGTTGTTGGGGCACTAAGTCTAAGCAGTTAGTGGATTAAATGCATTAAATAATACACACACTAAAGTACAGAAAACATGGAACCCTAGTTCATTATCACCATCAAAATCATGTCATTCTGGTTTCCCACAATTTCAGAAATACACACAAGTGGAATATTTAGAGTATTTTAGTGGCCCAATACTTTAATTTTGCATGCAATATTTCTTGCAAAAGGTAAGCAAAATGAGTAGGGACATTGAAAAAAATGCATTACTACTGGTTCTATGAAAAGTAGTCAGGGTGTTAGTTTTTGTAAGTAACAATAGTAACATCTCAAATTTAAATTCTGTAATGAAATGTTCGAGTGAATGAGAAATTTATTACAACGTAGAATCCTTAAAGAAAACTGGTGCAGAGACTGATTTGATAGTGTAATGGAAGATATTATAACAGTAAGTAAGTATAACTAATTAGAACCTGTACACGATTGATTCCTTATTCTTTTAATAATATGTAAACATGAATATATGCTTGACAAATGTTTATGCAAAAAAAAAAAAAAAAAAAAAAAAACAATTGACATGATTCAATAGTTATTTGATATGTGTAATCCACTTTATCCACTTGCCAGATCATGTCAGATCCCACTTATATGACCAAATAGTTAATAATAATAATAATATGCATCTTTAACACTTGTAAAATGTAAGGTGTGTTATGATACAGTGTAATATAGTTATTTTCAAGAAACAATTGAATTGGAATGAGGGGAAATCTATTATACATGTAAGCAAATTTCATGGATATATACTCCAAAAAATGTTGCATAGTTTATGGAAACTTAATAAATGAAAAAATGAATAACCAAAGCATATTTAGAAGAAGAATGAACAGGCAGCAGAACTGAAAGAGGGGGTATAACAGTCAGTTGGCGAATGTTCTGTATAGGACAAATGAGGCTGGGCAAAAAAATAGCTTTTGTGGGAAAAACCAGTAGTGCATTCAATCATCCAAAACGACAAAGACCATCCACCAAATGCCACTGGAAAAGACACTGGTTGAGAATAAAGAGTAGAAGCACTAACACACACTTTTAATTAGTTTATTCTATCTACTAATTTCCTTTTCATAAAGTAGTGTTAGGACAGCTTACCTTAAATACTGGCTTCTACTTTCCAAAGAAGACCTAGTAATATTAAACCAACCATCTTCATTTAAATTGAGACCATTATTGACCTAATTGATATCTATATCTTTGTGTTTCACCTTTTATAATTTTTCCATGGAGTTGGACGTGATTGATGACGCTGATATTATGCAGTGCAAGACCAATTCAACCTTATCTTATTTCGTAGCCCCATAATGTAACAAATTAAAAGCATACGTGTGAATACGTATTATACTAAAACTAAGTAATGTCAGTATTAACATAACATGCACTCAGTTGTCCGGTTACAATAAGTACGTAAATAAAACTGAGTTATTTCAGTAATGTATGAATAAATCACTGATTCACTGGGCCCATTACCTGAGATTGAGAATATCCTTGGACCTTGGAGGCACATGTATTGGCGATTGATGAGCTGAGGCTGTAATAATAGACAAGTACACGATGTTGGAAGAGTTCAAAATTGTACATTTAAAAATAAGATGATCAATAGGAGTTGACCGGACAAGAGTTGATATGGTGGAATGCATTGTATAACTGAAAAGAAAGAACACCAAAATTGGAAACAATAAACTGAAGAAGTTTCAAGAAACTCATGGAGGAGTTAATGAAAGTTTTTGTTTCACAAGAACCACTGTAGTTAGCGCGATGAAAATGTTTGTGAGTTTTTTATACTTCCAAGTTTCTGTGTGGTTCTTCGGCCATTGTGATTGTTTTCTCATCTTTAATGTCTCATCTGGGTACATGTCTAATTCCTGCTGTGGAAGAATACAAATGCAGTAACAGCTGAACATGAAAATAAGAACATAACATTATAACAAGTTAAACGTCTATGTATTACGCCAATTCTTTCCAATTTCCCTCACAGGTTTTTCCTTGTATGGATTGCATCCAACAGAATGCAAACATGAAAGCAGGAAAACAATGTTGATCTTATATGATCTTATATGATAAACCTATGATTCTAAATCCAAATGTATGGAAGGAAGGGATTCGCGAGCTTATATGCTCTTCACATAATCTTATCAACTTGTAAAGCTCTCAGGTTCTACTGCTGTCTGTTATAAAGTGAGCATCCGATACTATGAGTACAAACATCCTCTTCCCTCCATCCCATCTTCACAGATTTCATTTACTTGCGTGAGGTGAGTAATTGCAGAAAACATAGATTCTGTACAATATCCAGCAGTTTCATTCAGTTGTCTCCAATTTCTTGAATCCAAGACAACAGGGTGTACCCATTTCAGATTTTACAGAGAAGATGTCAGCCATCAAAGCTGAATTCAATTCCATATATATTGCCACAAGGAAAATCTGTGCTGAATTGGATAAATCGGGAAAGCTTTTTTTTATGGTGTATCTGTTGGCTGCTGTTAGGCGGTCACCAAATGTTCCCCTAATTCTACCAACAAATGGTGTCCATTCTCGCCTCCTTGGACTTTCATCCATGTCTTCTGGGCTTCTGGCCAGACAAGATGCCCATGGTTAGAACAAGGAATAATTATCATCCTCGGCGCATACTGTCTTAACTCATAAATGGCTAAATATAAAAGGGTCACCCACTCCTCTTCAGTACTCAAGATACAAAGCGTAAATTAACATCAGAACTAGGAGATGACATGAAGTGTTGCTTGCCCATACCTCTTCAGCACTCGAGATGCATTTAGTTTGAAACACCAATTTTTGTAAGGAGAGTTTATTTATTTGCTACTATATGTTACCAGCCTTATTTGGCCAGTTATAAATATACATAGTGAAATGCATTTTTTTGTCTCGTAGTTTTAGGACAAGTGCCATTTGTCGCTTACCCAGCTTAATGAGGTATTATTAACATGAGTAATTCCTCCATTCCTAATTAATTGATACGGTTGGTGTTTTGTCACTGTTCATGGTGTAAATTTGATTCGACTTTTTCATACAATTATATAAGATAAAATATAGTCAATTGAGATCTTCACTACAAGAAAACACGGGATTAGCGACCGGATTTGCCGACCGCCGAGATGCGGTCGGCACTACCGACCGGGTTACCGACCCCAAGGCTGGGGTCGGTAAAAAGTGACCGTTGTGGCTCGGACGCATTAATGCCGACCAGATCGCCGACTCCCTTATATGCGGTCGGGATTCCCGACCGGGTTGCCGACCGCAGAATGCGGTCGGCAACCTAGGGCACTAAATGTCCCCAAAAGCGCTGTAATCGCCATTTACAGCAAAGGCAAAAAACCAAACTCCATTTTACTCCACCTGAGAACTCCGACCCCCCGCCCCGACCTACACCCTCCGCCGACCACCGCCACCGACCACGGCCCCTCGGACGACGCCCTCACTCGATTTGGCTTTCGAGCGACATTAGCGGTCCGCCGTCCACCGCCCTTCCCTCGTCCCCGCCGTCCGCCGCCCCTGCCTCGACGCTGCCGTCCGACGTCCACCGCCCTTCCCTCGTCCCCGCCGTCCGCCGCCCCTGCCTCGACGCTGCCGTCCGCCGCCCCTGCCTGGAGCCTGACCTCGCCCGCCCCTGCCTCCTGCCTGCCCTCGCCCGCCCCTTGAAAAGCCCGCCCTCCGCCGCCCCTGCCCTGTCGAGAGCCCGCCGTCCGATGCCGCTGCCGTTTGCCGCCGTCTGCCGCCCCTGACGAGAGGCATTTCGAGCCACCCCACAAAGCACTTCCTTGAGCCACCTCATTCGGAACTACACTCGAACAAGGTATTCGATTGAACAATTACCTATTCGATTGTTGTCATTGTATTCAATTCTTGGTATTGAGCCCATTTTTTTTGGAAAAACAGATTGATGCTCGTCATTTTTGTTATTTGGTTTGTAGTTGTTGTTTGTAGTTATCCTCTATATTAACAATGAAATTGTCACGTATGTTGTTGGTTATTCATTTTGAGATTGAAGTAGATATATGGCAACATTTAGATTATATAAAGTCACTTTGAATGATCTTGCATAACAAAGTTAATGATTTTGCTTTGTGTTCTTTATAAAAAATCCACAAAAGTGACAATTTCGTCATGAGAAAACTGGGACAGATCTGATTTCTGTATATCCCCATTAAATTGTTGTAAACTTTAATTTATGGACTTATGATTGGATTCCTCTCGTCGGATAGATGAATTTTCATATATCATTTGCTCATTTTGGACTTCGTATGCGAAAGTTACGTCATTCTGTGTAGTTTATATATATAGTGTTGGAGTAGAACTTGTTATTTTGAGGCTTTTTTGTTATGTTGTAGTTATATGTAGTGTACGAGTTGGATTAGTTTTTTTGAGTTATTCCTGATATTTTGGTCTTATATAATATGTACTGTTGGAGTTGGATATTTATTTTGGATGTCGTATTCGATGTTCTTATATGTTTTCGAAATTTGTTAAAGCATATATGTATAGATGCGACCTATATTTATATAGTACTTGTCTAATTTCGAATATTGCATTAACAGATACACTTGGGCTTGAATTTAGTAAAGCAATATCCCATTCAGTAGGCGATCTACATCGATCTATTGCAGAACAAGGTAATGTAATTTGATACATGTGATATAAATGTGTTATATGAAGTTTTAAGATTTTCATAGTTTAATGCTTTGTTTGCATGAACTGATTTATCGTTTTAATTTTCCTCGCTACTTTAATGAATTTATTTGATTTGGTTAATTGTAGTTCGTGCAATTGTTGCGGTTAAAAATTCATGCTTAACCTCTGTAAGATAGGATATTTAAAGAAAATATAAGTAAGTTGGTGTATTATGCATAGTTGTAGTTGAATTTTTTTATTAGAACCTCTTTAAGATAGGATAAGTCAAGAAAACTTAAATGTCTCAAATAGCCATATTTGTAGGTGATGGATAGGAGTTGGATGTACCGCTCTTGCCGAGAACTTGGAGAACTCACGACTGAATTTAAGAATGGTGTTGAATTATTTATAACAATGTCTCATCAGAACCCAGATGCGGATATAGCCCAAGGAAGATTAAGGTGTCCGTGTAATAGATGTAGGAACAGATTTTATCAAGTAGATGATGACATTAGGTATCATTTAAAGCGTTATGGATTTGTCTCCAACTACGAGAGGTGGACGTGTCACGGTGAGCCACATCAATTTAGTCGGTACTACGAGGATAATGTGGGCACAGCATCATCGTCGGCACATGAAAGTGACTACATACAAATGTTGTGCGATGGAACGGGATTTGGTATCCCCGACACAGTATCACATGAGGACGAAGATGTCCCGAGGCCTCCTGAGGAGCCTAACGCACAGGAGAAATTGTTTTTCCGTATGTTGGAGGCGGCAGACAAGGATTTGTGGCCTGGCTGCAAGAAGATGACCCTTCTGTCCACAATTGCGAGGTTGTTGAATATTAAAGCCGAACACAACTTATCGGAGAGGTGCTTCGATACTTTGTGCCAACTAATTATTGACACACTCCCCGAGGATAATACTATGGTCAAAAATTTTTACGAGGCTAAGAACTTACTAGAGGGATTGGGGTTGCCTGTTCAAAAAATTGATTGTTGTGGCAAAGGATGTATGTTATTCTGGCACGATGATGCGGACTTAGATAGATGTAAGTTTTGTGACGACCCTCGGTATAGAGAGTCAAACTCGAATTCACGGATTCCCCGGAAATACATGTTCTATTTTCCACTTAAAAACAGATTGAAGAGATTGTATGCATCGGAGGCGACCGCGAAGCATATGAAGTGGCATGTAGGACATCATCATGGGTCGTCAGGGGAGATGTGCCACCCTTGTGACTCGAAGGCATGGAAGCACTTTGATTCAATACATCCCGAATTTGGTACGGAGGGTCGGAACGTTAGATTGGGTTTATGTACGGATGGCTTTCAACCGTTTGGTCAATCGGGCTCTCAATACTCATGCTGGCCCGTTATATTAACACCATACAATCTCCCTCCTGATATGTGTATGAAGGATGAATATATGTTCTTGACGTGCATAATACCTGGGAAATCAAGCCCAAAGCAGAGGATTGATGTTTATTTACAACCCCTAATCGACGAGCTTTTGGAGTTATGGGATGTTGGGATAACAACATACGACACATCTTCTAAACAAAACTTTCAGATGAAGGCGGCCTTGTTGTGGACGATTGGAGATTTTCCGGCGTATGCTATGTTGTCGGGTTGGAGCACTTATGGGAAAACTGCATGCCCGGTCTGTATGGAAGACACAGAATCTATACGGCTTAAGGAGGGTGGGAAACAGTCGTGGTTTGATGCGCACAGGAGGTTCCTCCCCTCTGACCATCCTTTTAGAGTTGATAAGTCCAAATTCAAAAAAGATCGGCAGGAGCATCGAATGCCCCCAAGGCATAGGGTTGGCGAAGAAGTCTTAGAGGATATAGAGATGCATGGCCTACGGCGTGTAACCGAATTAGGGGGAGAAGAAGAGAATAGAACATTAAGCAAGACATGTGGATGGAAAAAGAGGAGTATATTCTGGGATCTACCTTATTGGAAGACGAATTTGGTTCGACACAACTTGGATGTCATGCACATTGAGAAGAATGTGTTTGAAAATGTGTTCAATACCGTCATGGATGTGCAGGGGAAGTCTAAGGACAATTCGAAGGCACGTGAGGACATTGTAGCCTTGTGTAACAGACCCGAACTGCATAGGGACCCCCGCACAGGGAAATATCCAAAGGCAGTGTATACAATGGACAAGGATTCTAGAGATGTGTTTCTGAAATGGGTCGCGGGTTTAAAATTTCCGGATGGTTGTGTATCCAACCTAGGTAGATGCGTAGACATGAATAAACATCGAATGTTTGGGATGAAAAGTCATGACTGTCACATTTTCTTACAACGTCTTCTACCAATTGGATGGCGGGATCTACTTCCTAAGAGTGTGTGGGAACCTATCACAGAATTGAGCAACGTTTTTCGGGCCTTAACTGCGAAGACGCTGAAGATTTCGGATATAGATAGGCTTGCCATAGAGATTCCAGTAGTTCTGTGTAAATTGGAGACAATCTTCCCACCGTCTTTCTTTGATTGTATGGAACATCTACCCGTCCACCTACCTTACGAAGCAAGCCTTGCCGGTCCCGTTCAGTTCCGATGGATGTACCCGTATGAAAGGTATATGAATTGTTTATTAAGTGTTGTATATGAATTGTTTTTTAATGAAACTTGATTTCCTGTTTTATATTCTAGATATCTCAATCGACTAAAGCGAACCGTGCGGAATAAGGCACATGTTGAAGGTAGCATATGCAATGCATATATGGTTCGAGAGGCTTCAATTTTCTGCTCTCATTACTTTGAGAAGCATGTATTCACTCGCGAGAGAAATGTGCCAAGGAACGATGATGGAGGCGCATTTCACTACGACGAACGGCTCCCAAGTGTATTTAAATATGTTGGGCGTGCACAGGGAAAATCAAAGAAGAGGCGATTATCCGAACAAGAGTTGAAGGCGGTACACAATTATCTACTCATGAATTGCAAAGAGATTGACCCTTATCTCGTGTAAGTACTTTAAAGTTTTTTAATAATTATCGAATTTTATCTACGTTGTCAACTGTTGTCGAGTATGATAAGCATGCCCTCTTCTTAAAAATAGGAAATATGAAGAGCTCCTGCACGAGGACCGACCGAGGATAAGCGAGGCAGATATTCAAACTGCTATGGCGGACGAATTTCCGAGATGGTTGGAGGCATATATGATTAAATTTCCCCCTGAAAATTCATGTTTGAGTCACATAGCACAGGGGCCACTTCCAATTTGTACTTCATATTCAATGTACTTCATCAATGGAATGAAATTTCACACAGAAACACACGGCAAGCATAGATCGACTTACAACAGCGGTGTTTCCATATCGAGCACATCTGGTGATTATCACGGTATAATCGAAGAGATAATTGTAATAGAGTACCCGGCACTGCCTATCAAGCAAATTACCTTCTTCAAGTGTAGATGGTTTGACCCGCGTGAGGGAATTGGAACCCGTACCCATGCGAACTACAAGATTGTCGAGATTAACAAGTCAAAGTCTCTTCCTATATATGATCCTTTTATATTTGCCTCCCAAGCCGAACAGGTGTGTTATGCTTCGTTCCCATCCACGAGGCCAAGTGCGGTTAGGAATGAATGGTTGGCGGTATGTAAAGTAAAACCTAGGGGTGTAGTAACAGTGAGACCTGGAGATGAACCTGAAGCGTTTCAAGTCGATGCTCCGGAACATCTTGGAATCGAAACCACGAGTTTCACGTCTGAAAGGGAGCGACTAACAGATACCGTCGTCCAATACGTAGATCTTCAGCCGGATGACGTTGCAGACTCTGAATCCTCGGTTGACACTGATTCTAATGTAGATGACACTGATCCCGAAGATCCCTCACAGGAGACTTCGGACGAGGACTTCATAATCTGAAATGTGATTAACTATTTGTATTCAATTAATAATGTTCTGCACTTGTATGGTTTGTTTTCACTGTGTATTCAATTAATAACTATTTGTATTCAATTAATATTTTCCATAATGTATTTCAGATGTCTGACGGAGGGGGTGGATCGTCTTCTAACACGCCACAGCGGCCCCTTACGAAAGCCGAGGAAGCGGCAAGGATACGGAGGGCGAGGGAGGCATTTCGGCGACGGATGGCAGGTATACGTAAAAATACTAATGTATTTATGTTGAGTCTTGTATCACAAAGTATACGAATCTAATCAACTGTGTATTCCGATATTCTTGCACATTGTATTTCAGTTGCCGAGGCAGATGCGGAGGAGCAGCAAGGCGTACCTGATTCAGATACGGCCGTTCCAGAGACACCACCCCCACTCCCATCCCCACACACTCCAGGTAAATTTATTCTTCAAAATCTGATTCTATAGCGTTGTAATAATACTATTCTTTGCATTTGTTTGTATATCAGGTTCAGTGGGCTCTGCTCAGTCGGCTCCTCCCGTTGCAAATTACGGAAATGACAGGGTGCTCCTTGAGCCAAAAGTGAGCGATGGGATGTAAGTTGACCGTATAACATTAAGTTGTATTAAATATATTCTCCAATGCTTTAATCTAATTTATTCACTTCTAATTCATTTTTTTCTTGCATTGCCCGACAGTATTGATTTTCCAAACTCCGTCGTTAGGAAGATTACCGACATATATCCCAGACGTGCCGATTTAAATGGGATTAGCTAGGGTAAGGTTTCAAAAGAAACGAAGGAGTTCTATTGGGGAGAATTCCAGGTAGGATGTATTCTATACCATAATAATGTGTATTATTCAAAGTAAATATACTCATATTTCCATTACCTGCAGAAAGTTGCACGTTGGGCTCCAGAACATGCCCTTGCTGTCAGGAAAGAATGGGAGAAGAAAAATATTGCGCGGTACGATTTAGATTCTAGTTATAACTAGTGTGTTATTGTGATACTCGTTAATGTTATTTGACTTTAATTGCAAATCACAGATACAAGGATTACACTTTGGACATACGAAGTAAGAAAAAGCCGATGCCCGGGGATGCGGTTGTGGCGGAGAATTGGACTCGAATATGGGCTTCCCAAGCGTTTAAGGAAAAACAGAAGAGGGGAAAGGTTAATAGGCGACGTGGTCAGGAGGATGCACCAGCCCTCCCCACACATACTGCAGGATCGAAGACATTTCGAGCCACTTACGATGATTTGGTATGCTTTACCAATTCGTTAATTATGATTAAATGGTATTTAATGACATATTCTCAAGGCTTCAATTTTTTTATATTGTTTAGTCGGCCCAGAAGGAAACACCTGTCCACTTGCATGAGCTCCATGAGCACACGCATACAAGAAAACACCAAAAGGACAATTGGGTTCGAGAGAGGTCACAAGATATTCATGTACGTATTCTAAATACAGTGTTCCATTTGTCGTTTGATGTAATGATAAGTTAAGTTTTGTATTAATTATTTTCCAAAACAGGAAGAGTTTAATGCTGTTACTCAGACTTTAAGCCAGGACCCGGAGATTGGTGGGACCTTTGATCCGGATCGCGTCTTCTTAGACATTGCAGGTGGCCATGACAGGCGCAAGGCGATATATGGCATGGGCTCTATGGCCAGGACGATTCGGCCATTGGATGATGTTCATTCCACCCCTCCACCACCTACTTCACAGTACGTGATGCAGGCCCAGTTGGATGCCCAGTTTGCGGCGTACAAGGCGACACTGGATCAGCTTTCTCAGACACAGCTCACCATGGCGGAGCAGATGGAGAGATGGCTGGGTGTTCGGGGTCCTCGATCCCCCGACCGCGGGGATGATGGTCATGGAGGAGGTGATGCAGCTGTTCATTGACTCTTGTAGTAGTTATGTTTTTGAACTTGTTCTTTTCTTTGGATATTGCATTAGAGTTGTGAATTTGATCGTATTTAACTTGCACTTGTTGGTAGAACTTGCACTTGTTTGCAGAACTTGTCATTGGATATTGTGAATGTTGTGTTTGTAGAACCGTCGTTGATTGTTAGTGTGGTTTGAACGTTTGGTATGAATTTGGTAGTTTGATGCACTGTTCGTGTTGATGGTGTGATTGTGTATTGATTGATATGATTTAATTTGTTGTGTTTGATAGATTTGGTGTTGTTAGAGCAGCAGATTTAATTTGTTGTGTTTGATAGATTTGGTGTTGTTACAGCAGCAGGGATGGCTGTGAAACACAGCCATCCTGAAGCTGCTACTACAGAAATTACCGACCGCAGGACGCGGTCGGCGATTGGTCCCCATTAACTGCCGACCGAAATGCCGACCGCATATGCGGTCGGCAAGTCCAGGACCAGCAGGTCCTCCGGGAGAAAATTCCGACCAGGAACCCGGTCGGCACGCGGTCGGTAAATTTTCCGACCGCCGCCGCGGTCGGGAAATCGGTCGGTAAGTTCGCCGACCCCCACCCCAGCTGGTCGCCCTTCGATTCCATACCAAGAAATTACCGACCGCCTTCTGCGGTCGGTAATTCGGTCGGCAACCCCGAAACCGACCCGCCCCCTGGGGTTGCCGACCGCAAAATTCGGTCGGTAACTCCGCATTTTGTTGTAGTGCTTGTTGGATTCGTCTAACCACATAGATTTAGAATATCAATTTTTTATAATTTTTCATCGTATGTAATTTGAGTTATTAAGGATTAAAAATGTGTATTGGATTGCGTGATATGTGGGTCCGTGTTAATTAAAAAGGCTCACTTGAAAATAAATTTAAGGCGGGTGAAGTTAAATCAAATCCCTCCACTTCTATATTAAATTGAAATCCTTGATCTAAAATCATTCTGTTACCATTCTTCAATCATCTTTAAATTGAAATCCTTGACGATCTCTGCAAAATAGGCATATCCTCCTCACCATTGTTTGCATAAACCTGGGGAAAGTTTTTGAAATTCAGCAAAAGATTCTATTACAAATTACCATAGGAAACGGATTATAGCATAAGAAACTCTGACCATACCATTCTTCCACTATCGGACTATCCCCTTCACCAAGTGGTTCAATGCAAGCAAAACTATATCTGAATTCCTTCTTTCCGTTAACCTGCGGAAAATTGTCATTCTCGTACATCAGTAGCCACCCTAAAACCTGCGGAATATTGACAACTATATCATAAAAAAAAATCTTTAACAATTTCAAAAACATCTCGCTTCTTCATTTCAGAAATTGCGTGAGTATAAAAGACAGAATGAAGAATAACGGCATATGCCAAACCTGTCCCATTCTTCATAATTTTCAAAAACCCGTTAATGATGCAAATTTACATTTGTCAGTACAATCTCATGTTAACAAGCCAAGGAAAGGAAAACACCATAAGTGAAAATTACTATTCCCAGCTAATAACTCGCTCCATATAAAACATAGGCAAATCATCAATGTTTGCCCAAAATTCTCACGTTCTAATTCAGCAGCGAGTGAATAACTTGAAGACGCAATCAAGAGGATCAGAGATACGAACCTGTCGAGATCGATTTTGGTCGAAGTAGAATTCTGGCTCATAATGCCGCCCGGGAATTTTCCGGGGGAATCGGTAATGGGTTTTGATTCGTAGGGTGCGATGCTTAAATAGAGAGTGCCGCACAAGCAACCGTTGGTCCTGCGTTTTTTTGTTCTCTTTTTCAAATTAAACTTAATTTCGTCCGATGCATTAGTCTAATGGGCATAATCAGCTCGGATCGGCCCAACGTTGGGCCCATCTCATCTCTAGCTTGCATGCTAGTCAGGCCAGGCCTAGGGCTTTCATGAATTTTGCCTTTCCGTTATTATTATTATTATTATTATTATTATTATTACTTCCTCCGTAGATGAATGTTGTTTACATTTGGTAAATTTCTGCTATTCACATACAGACTTTCACTTAGAGTTTTATTATAATTATATATATAAGTTAAAATATAATCAAGTGTGATTTTGTTAGATTGGTTTCGTAATGTAGTTTTTAAATATCGAACTTCTAAAATTTTTACTTGTACTAAACTTGAGTTATTCATTGTTTAAAATATGCATTAGACCGCGTGAAAAGTGGGTCCGTAATAAACTTTTGAATACGGAGGTATTATTATTATTATTATTATTATTATTATTATTATTATTTTGGAGGAGTCGAATACATAAAAATAATGGTGGTGGGAGTCAATAAATTATTGGATATAATGTCTTTCGAATTTTACCATTTAGATTGATTAGCAAGGTTGATACTATGGATGTTTGGTTGTAAGTATATTACTACCTCCGTCTCATTGTTTTTGTCACGGACCCACCTGGCACGTATGCCAATACTCATTTTTAATGGTTAATAACTTAAATTGTGTACAATAAAAAATTACAAAAATTTGATTGTCTAAAACTACAAGATTAGACGAATCTAACAAGATCTCAATTGACTATGTTTTTTCTTACATAACTATGATAAAAATTTGAATCAAACTTAAACAGTGAATAGTGTCAAAAAATCAAACGTAACAATTATACCGAGACGGAGGAAGTATTGAGCATACTCCCTCCTTCCCATATTTATCTTCTTACTTTCCGTTTTTGGATGTCCCACATTTATCTTCCTACCCCAAAAAGGGAATTTTTTTTTTACTAAAATGTCCCTACATGTTCATATATTTACAGAAAAATCAATCCTTAATTTTACTAACAATGCACTACAAGACAAAAAGAGACAAATTTACCCCTCAAAAAGTACACATGAAAATAATAAATTACAACTTTCTTAAACTCCGTATCTACAGTGTCGAAGAAGATAAATATGGGACGGAGGGAGTATAACATATTATTTATTTTTTCAACATATTTTTTGATCTTGAAGCATACTTCCTCTGTATCACTATGTTCTTGACGTAGGGTAATATAATACTATTCACACACATATTTTCACTTAAAGTTTTATCATAGTTATACATGTTAAAATATAGCTAAATGAGAACTTTTAGATTCGTCTCGCCGTGTAAAAAATATTGGAATACGGAGGAAGTATTATTTATCTAATAACATATTTTATTGAATTGCTATTCTATATGGTTTTTGAAGTATCAACTAAATAAAATTAACAATAAATTTTTACAAAAAATATTTTCTTTGCTTGCAATGGGCTTGAAGTTATCGCCAATTCTTAGGGTTTCAGTTTTCAGCCCATGAATCAATTTGCAAGCCTGCTATTGCTCTGCGGAGGCCTAGAGTGCAAAGAGTGGATGCATTTATACCGTGTGTGATTCCACGTCGAGAAGGGCGGGAGAGGCCATATTGAGCCGCATGGTGAACAGTTTCGGAAAGGTTTGCATTTTTCTTATACTTCTAGTGTGAAATTTGAATAGTTGAAAGTTTTCGCAAGCTGTTTGGGTATATGCTATAGGTTGTAAACGCTATGATGTTATGATCAATGGATGAAACTATGTATGGAGATTCTTTAACGATATGAAGGAACTGTTTATGCGATGTAAATTCCCGAGGTTGGGTATGGAAATGGCTGGAGGATGTAGAATATAGGCAGATGAAAAAGAAATATGGGATTGAATTATCCAGATTTTAGGGTAAAATTGAGATTCGTGGAATGAGGGGAAACAGTTACAGAATTATTTGTCATTGATGATGTGGATAACATATGTTACATTAAGAGTGCACGATTTTCAGTAATAGTATATTGGTTTTGAGGGAATGTTGATCTAAGTAACTAACACAGAGTGTGCTCTGCCTTCCTTGGTATAGATTGAATCAAAACGCTTAATCCTCTTTTAAGCCTTTCGAATCGGCAATGCAGCATATGATAGTTAGAGATTCAAATCGGGTTAATGTTATTGCGGTTTTCACCATTAGAGAGTCAGATATATCTGTTTAAAGACTATGCTAATTTATGTCAATTTGGAAGAACGGTGGGTGGCCAAAATTAAAATTTTCTTTGGCGCCAGCCCAACAAATAGAATTCATGAAACTGGATGTCTAGTTATGCTACTTTCGCCAGTGATATCTGGTTAAGCCTTCCAGCTTTCCATGTAAACATATAAATATCAGGTGAGAATGGCCCGATCTGTGTCAGATACAGCTCAGGGTGCACATCAAACAGGCCTGCGTGAGATATCATGCTAGTCATTTGCGTAAAGGTGAGGACACCACTCCAAGAACTTTTACATTGTGTTATTTTGGTTTCTACTTTTTTTGCACCAGTTGGTGTGCTTGCTTTCATTCAATGACAAAGCATACATAAACTGGGTACTTTTAGCTAAATTTGGCATGTTTCCCATTAATCTATTTGAAATTTCATTATGGTCCTACTGTCTTATCTATTTTTTCCCCCTTACACCATACTTGTGATAAGGAAAATTTGTGGCTGAGAAAGAAGAGAACCTTATTCTCCCATTTGTGAGTTTTTGGAAATACTTTTCTGTTAATATTCTCTTATCTACGGGTTAGCATCGATAGATAGCTAAGAAGCCCACTGGTGGTTAAATATTAGTATGCAATAAAATCAAAAGCACATTGTATTGGAATGAGCAATTATTCTTGGTGTTTTTAACTTAAATAAAAGAAATGCATATTGTTTTATGATATTGTAATGTCTGTGAAAAGAGCATCGTGATGGTTGAGTATGAGTGTTTACGTACTTAAACAGATGGGTGATGGACAGTTGTATGAATTATGACACATAGCTCTTGTTATGTGACATGACAATCCTATGTTAAAATGTTAAACGGTAAGAGTATCTCTAGTTTCAATTTGTTCAAGAATTTTACCTTCTGCAGAGTGTAACAATGTTCTTCCAAAGTAACCAATAGAGAGAAGAGAAAAAGGAAAAGCGAAGACGGGTAAATAGATGAAAGCACCCCATGCTAGTTCCTGTGGCAAGAAATTTTTCTTGAATATAAGAACATGTCACCAATTACTAAAATCATAAAAATGCCATTTCCCATCGCCTTCATGTGAATTATTGAAGACCTAGGCGGGCCATATGCAGTCATAATATCATTAGTCATTAAGATGCCCGTGCTTGCATTACCTCTTTTTCTCTATAAATTATTTTAGAAAGAAAAGGCACCACAAACCATTTCACTAGCTATTTTCTTTCTTAATGTAAGCATTGTAGTTTGGACGTACAAGCGCTCTAGCTGTCGATATTTTGTTGGTTCAAGCCTCTTAAAGTCAAAGGCAAGGAATTGAATAAACCAAAAGAACTCAGTGGGAAGTGTTTTTGTTTAATGAAATTGTGCTTGTAGAGTTGTTCAGATGCTCTTTTAATGACTACTATTCCTATGCAATGCTTTATCAGAAGGGACTTGATTTATTTCATTAGAACCATGAATCTGTCCGCTTGACTTGCAGAAAGAAGATGGAAGGAACCATTTTAAGGTGTTTGTTTTTTCCAGCAAGAGACAAACTCTAAACTTTTGATCTTATTCTTTATTGTAGACCTTTAGATCTTAAAGAATAATCATGATTGAAAGCATTTATACAAAGCCATAAACGTACATTTTATTATTGCAGGTACACGAAACGGTAGTCGGTGACCATCTAAACTTTGTGAAATGGTATTATGGTAATCTAACAACAATTTGTGGCATTATGTGTCTGTCTCTAGCAAAGCACAGTACTCAGGAAAAAGTGCTTAATTTATTGACTCACTAAACTTTGATTTTTGGTTGTACATAGGCCTTTTTTATTGCCTTTCTTTTTGGTTTTTCTGTGAAGCGACATGGTATCATATTGTAATTAATTTAATATTATTGCAAAATATTACTTGAAACAGGGGTGGCACAAGACATTGGGGTGTAAAGAAATCCATATCCTGTTTGCATCTGGAGACACCAAGTTGCAGCGCTATTGATTTCCATGTTCTCTCTCTTTTTTCCACATGAAAAAAAGTGTTTCAACAAAGGTGCGTGTATGCCTTCCTTCCTTTGCCATACATATATCTTCTACATGGTTGGTGCTTGTCAATTTCAGCCATTTTATTGGCAAATTGATATTGTCATATTAGGAAGCTATTTATTTTTATCAGTTTTTTTTTTTTTTTGGTAACACATTTATTTTTATCAGTTGATAATGGTGTTATATATGTCATTTTTCTGATTTCATCACTGCATATATAGATTTGGAATGCCCGTTTTACAAGATGGTTTGTTTTTATTATGCATTTGTTTCATTGCGTTATAATGGGTGCTTGTCACTTTTTGACATCTCAGTACATTGTTACCTGAATGTGTCTCCTTCTGCATCAATATATCACATTGTGTGTTTCATTTTCGTTTTAACTTTTTCGTTTAAACATCAGGTGCTATATTAATCTGTTTTCTACTAGTTGCTTTGACCCTCTAGGTAAATATTTTCCAATATCTGTTTTTTACTAGTTGCTTTTGATTGACCCTCTAGGTAAATATTTCCAATATCTGTTTTTTTACTAGTTGCTTTGACCCTCAATATCTGGTTTTTACTAGTTGCTTTGACCTCTTTTGGGAGCATATGAATTTTGGAAGAGGGTCTAAATGATGAATCTCGACCCAATTTAGAGCCAAACTCGACAGTCAAATTCATCATTCAAATTATAGTTCTATAAACCCAATCCTACAAAAATCATACCAACTTGCATACATTTATATCTTGAAATAAATGCAACTTTTAACTATCCTAGATTTTTTCGTCCGCTACGCACGTGTGTTGAACTAATATGATGATATAAAATGAGAATATAGTATTTTTTGGATTACATGAGATTCAAAGTTTTTTTTGCTTAAATAGTGGTTGAAATGCATGCAACAAAAAAATTAAAAGGAAAATAAAGGAGATAATAAGATGAATGAAGGAAATTCAAACCCACGTGGAAATACTATAAAATAAATTATTTTCTGTTAAAAAATAAAATATATTTAGTTTTCTTTCATATATAAAATGATGAGAGTAAGTGGAAAATAAATACCCTTAACTATTGAAAATTAGAAAAAATTACTTCATATGTCCCATTAATTATGTCTCACTTTCCTATTTGGTTCGTCCTACTACAATTGTCACATTTCATTTTAAGAAAAAACTTATAAACATCAACTAAAACATCGCATCAACTAATTACTCTGCTTTATCACAATAATCCATTATACCTAAAATAACTGATGGAGTATATTTTGCATTATTAAGGTTCTAAAAAAATATTAGTTTTACTCCCTAATATGTTGTACATTTTGACTATTATCCCTAAAGTTTTTAAAAAATATTATTTATACTTTTTTGTTATCTTTTCATCATTTAAAACTTATATTTTATTATGTAATGTATTTTAATTTTTTTGTGATTAGTTTTTATGGACTAATCCGTAATTTTTTAAAATAAATTTTTATTATAATTAAATTTTGATTATTTGTTAATTTGTTAAATATTATTTTAGTCCATGATATTTTCTCCAATTTTTTCTTTTCCATATTGATTATGAAACAAAAATTATAGTTAAGATTTTCATTTAATTTAATTAAATTTTTATTATTTTTTAATTCATTATTATTATAAGCCTTATTATCGAATTTATACCCGATAGCAAGTCTTTTAGGTGTATATTTCTTATATTTTTTTTACAGTACAAATTATTTTAAAAAATTTGTATAACAATTTACTGTAAATTTCATATATATTTTTCATATATATTTTTATTTTATACTGAAATAGATGAGGATTACTGGATTAAGGATATTATGTCTAATAATTAAACTATGGTGTGTTTTAGTATTTTTTTCTTTTCTTTCTTTTCTTCTTTAAAAAGAAAAGAAAATATGTAGAATTTGTTTAGAATGGTATAAATTTTTTTAGTTTATAAGTCATTTTACATTAATCAATATTTTTAGGATCAATTCAATGTTTACATCATATTTTCAATGAAATATTTTTACTTAAAATATAATTATTATATTGCTTATATTGATATATGATCATATATATTTTTTAAACATAAATTTGTAACCTAATTAAATTTATTAAATTTATTTAATAATATTATAGTATTAATATTTATTAAATATTATATATACAATCAAATAATTTTTATATATTTGTAATCAATTATATCTTTTTAAAATATATATGAAGATTTTCTCCAGATTTTGTTATATTAATAAATACATTTATTTTCTAAATATAGATTTTGATGATCTGTCCGATAACGTGTAACTAGCCAGCAGATTAACCCCTTGAAAATTAAGAAGGATGAATTAAATTTAATAAGGACAAAAGAGTTTGCACATGTCAAAAAGTATTCGGAATTTATTATATAGATAGATAAATATATAAATACTCGACATGTAATACTCACCATATTTCTATTATTAAAGTTGCAATATGTTGAACTGATAGCAAGTTATAAATGTGAGAAAGTCAGTTAGTGATTTTTGTATATTTGGTTAGAGAATAAAAATTATATAGAATATTAGTATTTTTTAAAATTTTCATAAATAAATATGTGATATTCATCAAGTGCTTGTAATTCAATTTATTTTTTTAATACTAATTAATAACTTAAATTGTATTATATATAAATAAAAAATTGTAGAAAATTTGATATTTTCAGAAAAATGAGACGAATCAAATTAAGTTTTATTTAAGTATATAGTTTTCCTATAACTATAATATAAATATAAGTTAGACGACGTGAAGAGTTAGCGCAAGATTTTCTCCAAGAATCCTTCAAGATTTTAGCCTTATTCTTCCGTCTAGATGAGTGATACCGAGATGGAGGACCATGGTGGTTTACCACCGGACCTCCGGGAGAGCCGTGCCGCTAAACGCCCAAGGCCCCTCTACAGCGCTGTGGCAAGGAAAGGATCACGACCACAGCACATTCCAATTGATGCAGATTCCTTTGAGTCTACGGGCGATGTAGAGGATATCATCCAAGATACTTTTAATGGCATGCCAAGATTTCGCATCTCTGATGCTTTCAAGAGTACACTTCTCCGGCCGTGGGCACATGCAGTGGCCCTAAAAGTTGTCGGACGCAATATTTCATATCGGGTTCTTAAAACTAGCCTGGAAAGGATATGGCCTGCTACTGCTTCGACTCCCCTCATTGATGTTGGGAATGGATATTACATAGTGAGGTTCTTGAAGGAAGATGATGCCATTCTTGCTTTAACAGGAGGGCCGTGGACTATCGGGGGTCATTATTTGCACGTCCAGGCATGGGATGAACATTTTGATCCTGATACAAATATCATTCAATCCATTGTTACATGGATCCGCCTTCCTAAGATCCCTATTTTTCTGTATAACAGACAATATTTGTTACGAGTGGCTTCATCTGTTGGCCAGGTAGTTAGTATTGATTTTCACACTGATACCACGGCTAGGGGCTGCTACGCACGAGCTGCGGTGAAGGTGGATCTTGACAAACCTCTTACCCCCAATGTGATGATAGGCGATCGTGTGATTGGAATTGAGTATGAGAATATTAAAACCATATGTTTCCATTGTGGAAAATATGGGCACAACCAAAAGTCATGCCCTGCTTTGCATGTTCCTACTGACGATGGAGCTGTGGATCCACATCAAGAAGTTGCTAAAGATCAAACGGAGAAGATTGGATTTGGGCCATGGATGATAGTCCAGCCTCGGAGGCGATTCCAATCCAATGATGGGAAGTCGAATGCACCAAGAAACCCTACTTTTAATCGTTTTGATGTTTTAATGGCTGAGCAAGAGGATGGAGATACTCATGAGGCTGCTAACGCCAGTCCTACTCCCATCCCACTGGAGGTATCGGCTAATGAATCTTTTCGACCCCGACAGATTTCCACTAAAGAACGTCATCAACGGTCTCCCCAGCGACGGCCTCCTCCAGACCGATCAGGAATGGCCGATGTTGATAGCCCCTCACACCACCGTAGCCCTAGCCCACGCCTTTCTCCTAGGACTAACTCACCAACGCATTCACCTTCATGGTCACAGCAACCTTCTGGAGCTTGGATCAAATCTGTCCAGACGGATCTCCCACCGGACCACCATACGGCAGTGGAGGTTTTTGATCCGTCCACCCATGTCCCTAAGAAGGCTAGGGGAATCTGGGGCAAAGTCGCGGATAGGCCTCCAGATATTTCCAGTAGTTTGGAAGCAGCAGATTCCATTAGATTGCCGCCGCATGCTCCACCTGGGCGTGCGACAAGTTTGCCGCCATAATCGAGCTAAGTCATTCATCAGTTACTTTTTTCTTTTTTGTTATCAATGCATTTTAATCTCTGTTGTTGGAATGTTCAAGGAGCAGCTTCGGCCTCCTTTCGCAGGGAACTGCGTGATCTCACTTTGAATAAACGGATCGATCTTTTGGCTTTGTTTGAACCTCGGATTAGTGGGCGTCGTGCTGACAATTTCATTCGCCGCAGTGGTTTTCCTTTCTCATTTCGTGTGGAGGCTTCTGGTTTTAGTGGTGGCATTTGGATTCTTTGGAATAGTTCTATCTCGGTTGATATTTTGGAAAGCCATTCTCAGTTTGTAGACTTTTGTATTCACGATGGGGATGAGATCCTATACATCACTATGGTGTATGCTGCCCCGAACAGGTACCGGCGTCGATGGCTGTGGCCTGAACTTTCCAGACTTGCTTCTAGTCGTAATGATCCATGGTTGGTAGGAGGTGACCTTAACTGTTTTGCTCGAAGGGACGAATCCAGAGGGGGTAGTCAGAATAGTTCGAATGCTAATGAATTATGGAATTGGATGGTGGATGCGGGGGTCATTGAATTAAAAACCTTTGGTAGTCGCTTCACTTGGGCTCGAGGAGCCCTTCGACGTAGGTTGGATAGACTTATGGGGAATGATGCTTGGCACTCTAATTTTCCTTTTTCAACGGTGGAAGTCCTCCCTAGATTACAGTCCGATCATGCCCCTCTATTTGTTCGCCTCACTGGCGCTTCTTCATCTAATGCTAACCGTAGCCACAAATGCTTTAGATACAAAGCGGCATGGCAAGGCTTTCCTAGTTTTAACAATTTAGTCAAGTCTGCCTGGAATCTTAATTTGCCTTTGAAGGAATCTCTATGTAAACTCAAGGAGGATGTTGTCACTTGGGATGATACAGTTTTCAGTGCTATGAGTAAAAGAAAGGCCAGAATTCGGGCTCGACTTCAAGGAATCGAACGGTGTTCTGATTGGGACTCGAACAGGTTTACCAGGCGTCTACATCACCAGCTTAGTTCTGAACTTGGCAAAATATTGGAAAGAGAGGAACTAACCTGGATTCAAAGGAGCACGCGCGATTGGAATCTAGCCGGGGATCTTAACACTAATTTTTTCCACAATTTTGTTAAGGCTCGGAAAAGGAAGAAACTTTTTTCTTTGCTTGAGGATGCCAATGGTAGAACTGTATCTCGGGAGGGGGAGCTCCAAGCCATGGTTTTGGATTATTTCCAGCAACTATACACTGTATCTCCACAGGTAGCCACTTGGTCAGCTACTTCCTCGGAATACATCACTCGCCTCTCTCCGTTGGATGTTGAATTGATGAATACAGCCCCTTCTAAAGAGGAAGTCTGGAAAGCAGTATCCGGAATGGCTCCTTTAAAAGCCCCTGGCCCGGATGGTTTCCACGCAATGTTCTACCAACGTAATTGGCCCATAGTTGGAGATTCTGTCTATACTTTTGTCTGTGATTGCTTCAATGGGATCCAGCCTATGGTGGATGTTAATCATACCTCTATTGTGCTAATTCCGAAAGTTCCGAATCCCAAATCAGTAACTCAATTTCGTCCCATTAGTTTATGTAACGTTATTTACAAAATTGTTACTAAAGTCTTGGTTAACAGGTTGTCCCAGTTTCTTCCCCGTCTCATTAGTCAAGGCCAAGCCAGCTTTGTGAAGGGTAGAATAATTCAGGATAACATCATTTTATGTAGAGAAATCAATCATTTCCTGCACAGATCTGTTTCTAAGCCTGGTTATATGATCCTCAAACTGGATTTGGAGAAAGCCTATGATAAACTTAATTGGGATTTTATCAAGGATACCTTGGCATGCTTTGGTTTTCCTATTTCATGTATTAACCTCATTATGTCTTGTATTACTTCTTCATCTCTACAGGTCATTTGGAATGGTCATCCCACTACTTCCTTTACTCCCTCCCGTGGTATTCGACAAGGCGATCCTATGTCACCTTACATTTTCATTTTATGCATGGAGAGATTGGCTGCTATGATTTCTCAGTCGGTTACTGCAGGACTTTGGAAACCTATCTCTTGGGATAATGGCCGAATTAGTATTCCATATGTCTTTTTTGCCGATGATATTTTATTGTTCTCCAAGGCTACTACTGATCAAGCCATGCATATTAAAGATGTTCTAACTCGTTTCAGTTCCATGTCAGGTTTAGCAGTCAGCTACACCAAATCTCGCCTTTGCTTTGGGAATATAGTTAATCGTGACACAAGAAGACATATCTCCAATGAGTTGGGAATTCAGGTTTCTAATCAGCTTGGGACCTATCTTGGCATACCAACTTCTATTGGCAGGATGTCCCATGCAGATTTTGGCTTTATTATTGATAAGATGAAGTCCAAACTGACTAGCTGGACACATCGCCATCTTAGTCTTGCCGGCCGTTCAACTCTCATAAAATCGGTTTTGCAGGCTGTTGGCCAATATGTCATGCAAGTTTTCCTCCTTCCTATGCGAACTATCTATGAGATAGAGAAGCTTTGTAGGGATTTTCTTTGGGGCTCTAACCATCATCACAGGAAGGTCCATCTTATTGCTTGGGATGCTGTTACTACTCCCACTTCACAGGGAGGTTTGGGAATTCACAAATTACGCTCTTTCAACCAAGCTTTACTTATGAAGAGCTGGTGGGGGCTACTTTCTAGAGATACTATGTGGACAAAATTGATGAAGTTGAGATATGGCTGGCGGGGAAATAATTTCACACACCATCGCCAAACGCTGTCTCAATTTGCTAAAGATCTCTCTGTAGTTCATCAATCTTTCTCTTCGATGTTGGGGTGGAAGATGGGTAATGGTAAGACAATTTCCTTTTGGTACGATAATTGGACTAATCAAGAGCTTAATTTGCAGGACTTTGCCTCTCGACACCTCTCCGCTGCTGACCTTGCTAGGAACCCGGACTCTTACGCCCAAGACTCTTTCTGGAATATCCAGGAACTCAGTTCAGTCCTCAATCTTGAAGGGATTCACAAGCTCATGCTCGAACCAGCCCCACCGATTGGTATCTTGGAGGATCGGCCCTACTGGAAACCTTGTCCCAAAGGTCATTTCACAGTCAGTAGTACTCTCAAGCATTGGAATAATGCCACATTTTTTGCCAACAATACTGCATGGGATGGTATCTGGAAGTGGCCTGCCCCTTTCCGAGTTCGAGGTTTCTTATGGCTTGTCATGCATGATCGACTTTTGACAGCCCGGGAAAGATTTAAGCGTCATATTTCAGAGGACCAATGCTGCTGGAAGTGTGGTGAAGTCGAGGATACCCTCCATGCCTTGCGGGATTGTCCCTCTTCTACTGGAGTTTGGAACAAACTTGGTCTTAATACCTGCCAAGGTTTCTGGGAAGATGATACTATGAAATGGATTAGCTCTATGCATTGCAGACAGGTTGGTGAGATACAAGCGGCCCTCTTTGGCATTGGGGCTTGGATTATTTGGAAAACAAGATGCAGAGAGCTTTATGCTCATGATCGTATAACCTGGGATACTCTTCATAACATGATTCGTCGTTCTACCTCCGAATTCATTAGAGCCAGAGGTGAACTCAGAGCCGTTGGAGTCAAGGCCTGGCATTGTAGTCGAACACGGTGGGAAAGACCTCCCCCTCATTGGGTTAAAGCTAATTGTGATGGGAGTTTTAATCGAGTGAGGGGGCTTGCAGGTGGCATTCTTCGTACTGACAAAGGAGCCTGGATTGGTGGCATGAGAATTAAATGGAAATTCGAAGACATTCTCCAAGCTGAAATCAAGGCCATATTACTAGCCTTGCAACTTGCGTGGTCACTTGGCATCCCCAAGTTAATCGTTGAGACAGATTGTCATGTAGCTGTAGATTTTATCAACCATAATATTACTGTTGTGGGTCAAACAGGTCAATGGATTGATCAGATTAAACTCATGCTCACCTGGGATTGGGATGTTCAACTGTCATGTGTTCCCCGGGAAAGTAATGCGGCGGCGGATTGGTTTATTAAGGGTCAACCCCTTATGGGTGGTGTTCAACATTTTGTTAGGCCCCCTGATTACATGTATGATATTTTAGAATCCGACCTCATTGGTCTGTATCATACCAACCAAGTGTTGGATTAATAAATGGCTTCGGCCCTCCTTTTCCCCGAAAAAAAAAAATAATATAAATATAAGTTAAAAAAGGGGATGATGACTTAGTTCAAGTGGTTAAGTCCCTTGACTTCCAATGGAAGGTTGGAAGTTCGAGGCTCATCCAAAAAAAAATTAAATAATAAATAGTTTAAAAATGTATCCATATCACATTTTTAAAAAAATATGGAGAAAGGAAGTAAGTCACTTTGCTATTTTAGTAAATAATCGACCAAAAAATGGCTCCTCCAAAGGAAGTAGGTCGACCAAAAAATAATTTCAACCCAAGGTCTCCCCTCCCTTGGCCAATGAATGGAGATATTTGTCTCATTCCCATTGATCAACTAATTTTTTTAATCAAATCTCATTAAAATCATTATATTTTTTATATATTAAAATAAAATAAATAAAAAATATACCAAATTTATAATTTTTCATTCCTACAAATGGAGACCACTCTTGCTATATTTTTTTAAATACATAAAATCTTAATTTTGATATATTTAACCCATTTTAACATTTACATAAAATAAAAATAAATAAAAAATATATTAAAATTTTAGATTTTTTATTCTTTACCAGTAAGACTAAAATATTTATATTTTTATAAATTGAATTTTTTTATATTTTAACATAATTTAAAATTGTAGTATAAATTAAAATAATTAAATATAATATTCTGATTGGATGGTTGGGCAGTTATTGATAAAGTATGTAAAATTTTTGGGTGGTTGGGTTGGGATGGATATTGATGAGTTGGATGAGAGAAATTAATTAAATAATGAGATAGTTGGATGGTTAGGGTGATTATAGATATAGTGGATGTTTGGGAGTCAGCGGATCCGTTAGATTCGAAGAGCATATTGTCTCACAATTCTCTCTCCAAATATATGCTAACGAATACGCTAACTCTCAAATATCCCGTAGATATTTAAGTACGAGCATAATTGAAATGCCGCAAACACAAATATGTCCGCTGCACGTGGAGTTGGTACTTTGTTCAGACTTCAGATCTTTCTATTAAATTAGCATTATTATAATTTTGAATTCCACCCCAAATTGAAAACCAATTAAATGTAATGTACTATATTGTACCACCACTATTTTTTAATATCGGCGCAATATAAAATATATATTTAAGTCGTAATAATTTAAATTGTATATAAATAAAAATTATAAAAATTTAATATTTTAAAACTATGTTATTAAACGAATTTAATAAGATTTCACTTGATTATGTTTTATCTTATATAACTACTTAAAAAATTTAATTAAAGTTATCAAATGAATAATAAATACTAGGCAAATAATGTAATTATATCAAAACGGAGGGAGTAAGTACCACCAATTAACTATTTGATCATTTCTGCATATAAACATTTTAATTGGCAGAAGAAACCATAGATCGCATACAACATGGGGAAACGTTGTACAATAATAGTTGTACAATAATACTACTACTACTACTTTACGAACCCCAATTTAACTATTATTACAATAATCACCTCTTACTATATCACCCACTTACATTAACCCCAATGTTCTTGTTCATCATTATTCAAAGCCCGTCACCATTAATATAATTAATTAGTACATAAACCCAGCCTCGGCTGCCGCCGCCGCCATACTCGGCTGGCTAAAATAATTCCACGCAAAGTCATAAGAGGCCGCCGCCGGCGCCTCATCCTCCACCTCAAATCCGGCGCATCCTCGGCTGCTTCCGCTGCCGCGGTCGTTTCCAGCTGCACCGAGGTAGCTGATGATTTCATTCAAGGACTGTAGCCGCTGAGTGAGCTCAGCCACCTGAGCTCTGAGAATAGCGTTTTCCGACTCAACATTCGCGTGCTGCTGCGATGTCCGGCTCCACGTGGCGGCAATCTGCTGATTCTCCTGCCTGAGCCGAGCCACCTGAGTCATCAAGCCGTCCAGATGCTTCTGCTTCCTGAGCCGGCTCCGGCGAGCCGACTCGCGATTCGAAATCATTCTCTTCTTCTTCCTCTGATCCATTATCAGCTGCAAATCTTCCTCTGATCCTGAATTCATCTGAAGCCCAGATGAATTCGATGATATTGAAATTGATATTGATACCCCACTAGATGAATCCATTTTTTTTTTATTTTCTTTTGAAAAAACACTTATAAGCAGGACCCAGATAGATTTTATTTGCTTAAACCTCTTAACGATAACTACACTAATTATAATCTTATAACTTAAATAACAAGAAAATTAATTTGAAAAAAAAAAAAAACGTCCCAAAACAGAAAGGATTATGAAATGTAGTAGAACCAGTAGAGAAAGACAACAGAGAAAGATTGAACTAAATGGGTCCTGCGCCTATATGTGGAATTTATCATAAAACCTGAGGCCAAAAGTTCACTCAGAATTGCAGACATGAATCTCAGACCTTAACAACAACAACAACAACGCTACTATACTGAACATCAAGATTTTCTTGATAAAATTTATAATGAATATAAAATATTAGGTCAGAGCCTTGGCTCTTGGACACAACTAGAAGCAAAAACGCCCCGAGGCAAGATTTTACTAAGCAGGAAGACAATAGAGAGGAAACGAGAGAGGATCGGGGGAAGTAAAATTGATGATTTTGGGGCTGGTTTTATAGAGGGTATGGAAGGATGAGAAAACAATAAAATATAAAGGCAACATAAATTAATTTATTTTTATTTCTTTAAAAAGTGCAACTTTATTAGCTTATTTATTTTGAAAAATAACTTGGAATTTAGTACGAAAATAAAGTTGTTGCGCGGGGGTAATAATACTAATGAGAGAGTGATGGGACACGTGGGTTGGGAAAGATATATGGAAGTATCCACAACAGTTTTACATACAGCTGGGAAGCAACATGCAGCCAGATAAATTAGATTAGATTTCTGCAATTTTATTGTATTTTTATTTTTGAAATTCTTTTGCATAAGTGTTACTCCTCAAATCCATGTTTCAATTAATTCCATATAATTGGATAGCATCACAATGAATAAACGTAAATTTTTTTGGAGTGGATATATATAGCCATATAGGTATGTAATGATTTGAAACCAAACTTTTACTAGTTAAGATAAACTTTCAACTCAATTGAAAAATATCAAGTGAGAAGTTGTAGAAGCAGACGTGAGAATTTCTGAATATGTATGTATTAAAGGGATTTTATATAGGAGTATGTTATTAAAAAAAGACATAATTCCCAAACTGTGGAGTATTTGTACTGAAGTTGTAAACGTCTAGCGCGGGGAAGCTTCGGGATGGGTAATCAGGTGGGCTGAGAATAAATAATATATTTAGTTGGGCCAGAGGGTTGGGCCCATCCAGAAGAAATGGTCAGAAATGTCCCTTTACAAGTACGAGGTAGGGTGGGTAAAAGTGTAAATTGACAAGGGGACAAGGAGATTCCGTGGTGGTGCTGAGTGACGTTGCAACTTGCAATTACTACTACATTGTACGAAGGTGGGGCTTTCGGTAATTTCGGTGTGGAACGAATATAAGACTACCATTATCCATGACCACCCCAACCATCCAACCATCTCATTATTTTATTAATTTCTCTCTCCTCCAACTCATCAATATCCATCCCAACCCAACCACCCAAATTTTACATACTTTATCAATAACCACCCAACCATCCAACCACAATATTATAAATAATTATTTTAATTTATACAATTTTAGATTAGTTTGAAATATAAAAAAAATAATGTATCAAAAATATAAATATTTTATTCTTACTTGTAAAGAATAAAAAATCTAAAATAATAATATATTTTTTATTTATTTTTATTTTCTGTAAATTTTAAAATGGGTTAAATATATCAAAATTGATATATTATGTATTTAACAAAAATATAGCAAGAGTGGTCTCTATTTGTAGAGAATGAAAAATTATAAAATTTGGTACATTTTTTATTTATATTTATTTATTTATATAAAAGATATAATTATTTTATTGTATAAAATTAAAAGAATCACTTGACCAATGGGATGGAGACAAGTGTCTCAATCCCATTGGCCAAAATTAAGAGACCTAGTGGTCTCATGGTTGGGAAGGGTCGACCCCTCCAATGCAACCACCACCTTTTTTTCTTTTTTTTTATTTTTTTAATTAATGCTTACGTGGCGGAGACCGGTTGGAGACCGGATCATGGATAAACATGGTCTAACAATAACATTGGCTTTCAACTCTTTTTAAGGTAACATGATATGTATACAGGTAGGGTAGACACGGTTCGGTTAACTTGAATTTTTCAGATATTTGTATTTGTATTTGAACCGGGCAAATACTTCATTTCAGTATTTGTATTTGTAACCGGAGTCCTCGGTTAACCGGGAGTTCGGTTTCGATTATATTTAGCGGTTAAACGATTCGGTTCGAATATTTATAAATCTATGAAACTTAAAAATTTAAGAAATGAAAACTTGATTATACATTTTAAGAGGATCGAATAGGTTATTACACTCAGAAAATATATATCTAATATATATAAATACCTTGCGTTGTTACTGTTAAATGAATAGTGCAATTTGTCTTTTCTGCTTCCTCAATTTCCCATCTGTTTTGATATTTCGCGATACTCTACCCCTTCCATTTCAATCGTTCTCTTCCTCAAATCCCTAAAATCTACCGCCCGTAATATTTTTTTCCCAGCCTATCGTTCCACCGCTTCGTTTGCCGGCAGCTCGCTGGCCTCACCGCCGTTGCGCAGACGGTGATCCCGATCGCGCGCAGCACCCTCGTGGCCCCCCTCTCACGCCGCCCTCCCCTTCTATCGCCGCCTGCCGGAGAGCCTTCCGCGGCATCGTCTTGCCGGCCGCCGATTAAGGTAACAATTTTATTTTGGATTTGTTAGGCTTTGGTGTTCGCCCACCTCATTCTGGGACCTGTCAGGCCGTTTGGGGGAGGGGGCGTCCTTACGCTATTCCGTTCAACCTTTGGTTAACATTTGGGGGTTTTTTGGCTTCGGTTTGAAATGGTGAATGTTTCGTGTGCATTAGGTCTAATGCCGTAATTTTCTTCCAGGCACCTTCCATCGTTCTCCACCTTCCACTCAAACTCGCCGCTCACCGCCTCCCGTTCACCGTCCCTGGCCATAGGCCTCCAGTCTCCATCCCGCCTTTTCTACGGCTTCGAGCATTTCCAAACCGGCCGGCCAAGGGTTTCCACTGTCAAGTAATTTCTTCACTCCTTTTATTGCTCCCCCTTTCCAATTCTTTGTTTCTGATTACATTTTCTGTTGACAAATTTACCAACCCATTACCAAAGTAGCTATTGATCTCTTCTCAAAGATATGTTACTGCTTATTAAAATAACCTGCACCGAAATGGGATCCATTCGAGCTAATTTCCCCATAAAAATGCTGTGTTTTCCTTCGAATTCTTCAGCCCTTTAACTAATATCAAGGAACCAAACCAAATAAAATACATACAAATATTTCAGAATTTTGTTAACAATCCAGAAATCTATAAGACAATTTTCCTTTCATGTTGTGCAGTATGTGTATGTGTGTTCGTTTCGCATTTCTGATTTCATTTGCGGTGTTGGTTGCTGGGGATTTTGGATTTGATTTTCTAAATTTAAGTTTGGTCGTTGCCTTGATTTTATATGCTGGTTGGTGCTTTAAGTGCAGTAATTAGAACAAAGTTGCTTGTTTGCCATGGTTTGTAGGAATTTAATTATTTCTTGCCATTTGCAAAATTTAGTGATTTAATAAATTGTAATTCCCATTGTATGAATATGTATGGGACATATTTATTCAGGTTTATTGTTTTCTAAGTTTTTTGGGTCTTGCTCCAGCATCTCTATTGTATTTTTGCTTTTTCATCTATTCATTTGATGTGTGTTTAAATGTTGTCTCCTTACTATGTTTCCTGCATCAGTTTCACTTTGATTGTTATTGAAGAGTTTGAACCATGCTATCCTCAATTACGAGTTGCTTGATGGGATTTTGACAGTTGACTTTTGAATTGTGTGTGTTATGTAAGTAAGCATTTCTTTAATATGCTTTGTGGAGTCATTTTAAGCTCTATTTTCATTGCTGTATGGATAATATATTTCGGTTTGTTTAATTCATTTGATTTTTCCCTATTAAGAAATTTGATATAATGTGACAGATATAAATATGTTTTTTAATACATACACAGTCTGGTAGGAATACATTTTCTGAATTGTTGATTATGATTCTTTTCTCGTGGCCCGTGGGATATGCTTGACTGTAGGGTTTCTTTCATTCTTTAGTAGTGACATGAGAATAATCTTCCATTTTGCTCTCCCATAATTCCATATCACTTCCATTTTAGAACTCATGATCTATATGCATCTAACTTCCTCTTTTCAGTCCACCAGGCCTAAATTCATTAAATATCTTTGCGTCATGCTCTTTGGTATTTTTATCCTTCTCCATTATGCCTGGGCAAATCATGCTGTTTTTCTAATTTATTTAATTGACTGCGGTGTTTGTTTGTGACTGTAGATTGTTTTGATTAACTCTTCTCTAAAATGCTTAAAAGTTTTGACTTTTCATTGTATCAGTTAGAAGATTGTATGGAACCTGATAAACCATACCAAGAACCTATGGCCCAGCATATTACATAAATTCAGCCGTTTAAGTTCGGGCCTACATTGTTTTTTTTTATTACCTTTTCTCTAAAATTCTGAAGAGTTTTGCCTGTATAGTTTGGAGGACTGTATGGAACACGATGAACGAGAACAAAAATTTATGTCCCGCCGTATTCTTACAAAGAAAAAAAAATGCAAGCTTTATTAGGAAGTAGGAATACTACTTAAAAGTGCACACTCAGGTTAAAATATTTTTAATCATGCGTGAATAATTTCAATTTTATACTATTCGGGCTGATAACAGCTCAATCCTTGGGGTGGTTCTGTAGTCCTTATAACTGTGTGGTTGTTTTCTTTTGTTTTATTTTATTTGGTCATTATGTGTCGAGATATTTTTGATCCAGTTCCAATTTGATTTCCTGCTGAAAAAACTGTTGTTTTAAGCTTTACCTGTTAAGTTTGTGCCGTCCGCAAAACAATTTTTCTGTGTCTTGATTATGACTTTCTTTTTTTTTTTGTTTTTTTGCTTATCTGGGTGTCTCAGCTTTATTTGTTGTCCACGAATTTGAGGGTAGAAGATTGGGCAGCAAAATTTATTTGTTGACCGTTTGATCATAGGCATCAATGCCTGCAGAGTCCTGTGCTCTGTGTATGCCCTGCTTCATAGAAAAAAAAGATTTATCACTGATATATTTATTTATTTATTCATTCATTCAGTTGTGTATGCCAAGCTTGTGGATTATCTTTTTTGTCACTGATTTGATGTCATCCTTCTTTTTTATTTTTTCCTCTTTATTAAACTGAGATTTGTTGTAGTGCAGCAGCTTGAATATAAGCAATGAATTGTGAAGATAGAGATTGTTTCGTCTTCTTTCGTTACTCCTGATTTCGTACTGTAATTAACATTATTACTTTTCTGCACTCATTACCAACTTATCTTATCTCATATTTTCATCTTTATTATTCTAGCTTTCTTCCATGCCCAGAAATGCCCCGGAAAAGTCATGACCAACGTATCATTGACCGGCAAGCCCAGGCAGCGCAACGCCCTTTCTTGGAAGAAGTTGGAATGCAGCTGCCTGAACAATGCACTCCACTCCAACACCGGCGCAGGACTGGTCTTCGTTCTCAATCACCCAATGCACAGGTTTGGGCCGTTATTTAAAAAATCCTCAGCCAATAGCAGTTTCTGTAAGCATACTGCATATGCTGACTCTTCATGCATTTCCGTACGGATGCTACCAGGGTGCATGCTCTGTCCAGCATGACAGCATGAATTTGGGCTGCACCATACTGCCCCGCATCAATCGAGCCTGTCCGATAATGAAACTGGCAGCACGTCCAAACACCGCACCGGTCGCTGTGTGCCCACAACGAACAACATCCAGGTAAGCAGGAACAACCTTAGCAACTCCCCTTGGGAACCTCCACCGCCTATCATTTGCATCCACCGAACATTTCCTGCCATATGTCCGTACATACAACAATACATTCTCTTTCTCAAGTTTGGGAGTCCAATATGATGTTGCATTGCAGCGTAATGAACAAAATGTCTATGTATTCCGTGTCAATGGAATGATGCACCACTTCATTAATTCGTTATTTCCATGTGAAGCTAGCCCCAAAAATCTTCAACTTTATTTTCATGATGCTAGAATTGAACTTGAAAACCGTATGCAGAACAACCCAAAGCTAAAAAAAGAACTCGTTGCTTTGCTCATGAATATTACAGCATCAAACCCTTATGCAAGATTTTTCAGACAACTTCATGATATGCAATGTATGAATGAATACAAAATTTTCTTAAAAACATCAAATCGCTTAGACAAACGAGTTTATAACCTTCCAACAGTTGATGATATTTCTGTTATATGGCAAGATGGGCAATCAAGTGATGCTCACTTAATGCGAGATATACAAGTTTATCCATTCGATGGAACACCAAAGAAAGTTTCCTATTACTCTTTTGCATATGATCCCGTTCAGTACCCTTTGATCCATGCATATGGACAGCCGGGTTGGCAACCCGATCTAATTAAAAAAAACGCAATTCATCTACTGTTGCGGGTGCTGCTACAGCTGAAGTTTTCTTTACCAGCCTTCACGAGCCATCTCTTCATGCAAGCCAACAACGTATGTTCTTTTAACACATATCCTTAATTCTTTCTTAACTATTTACCTTTTCCTGGTAATGTCTTATTTTTAACCTTTACCAGCACCACCGAAGAAGCAAAGGCGGATGGATAAAAGCCATGTTTCCATTCGTGAGTACTATTCCTACCGGCTCCAGATCCGCCCTTCTATGCCTTCTATCCTACTCAGGACAGGCCGGTTGTTGCAGCAATATGTTGTTGACCAATATATCAAAATAGAAACACAACGCTTGGACTTTTTTCGCTCTGAACAAAATAAAAAAAAACAGAGAATCGAAACCATGCAAGGAATTGAAGATGCTTTTCATGTACAAGGATTGGATGATCTTAATCAGATTGGGAAACCAATTGTTCTACCCTCTTCTTTTATCGGTCCTCGTGATATGCATCGACATTATATGGATGCCATGGCACTCGTTCAAAAGTTTGGGAAACCTGACTTTTTTATTACAATGACATGTAATCCACAGTGGATTGAAATTGCACAACATCTTTCCGTAAATGATAGTTGCACTAACAGGCCTGACCTAACTGCACGCATATTCCGTATGAAACTTAAAGAGCTTAAACAAGAACTTTTTGATGCAAACCTGTTGGGCTGTGTTTGTGCTTACTCATATGTGGTTGAGTTCCAAAAAAGGGGCTTGCCACATGTCCATATGTTATTAATTATGCATGTAGAAGATAAAATGGAAAATCCTTCACAATATGATGATTTTATTTCAGCTGAACTACCCGATTCTACAACAGAAAAATATTTGCACGATTTAGTTACGAAACATATGCTTCATGGCCCTTGTGGAACAGATAACCCAAACAATGCTTGTATGCGTGATGGAAAGTGTAAAAATCATTACCCAAAAGAATTCAATGACCTTACAACACATGCTCCCAACGGCTATCCTTTATATCGTAGACGAAATAACGGCTCAGTTGTCTTTTCACGAAACCGTTTACTAGACAATAGATGGATTGTCCCTTACAACCCATATTTGCTAGCAAAATTTGATTGCCATATCAATGTTGAGATTTGTTCGACAATTAAATTGGTCAAGTATTTGTATAAATATGTATACAAAGGTCATGACCGTATTGCCTTCTGCCAGCTTTCGGTGTTGAAGAGGTTCTGCCCCACTCACTTTCAGGAACTTCAACTGACAACCTTGGTGGGAGCCCCTCAAAGAAAACGAAAATCTTCACCAGGAAACCCAAAACAAAGCCACCTAAACAAGATTAGCAACTGTTGCAATCTGTGCTACATTGCACTAGCTATTTATGCACAGCTTTTGTCTAACCTTTTGATAGCAGACCTAGCAGACCTGATATGTTATGACTTGAAGTACTGCTTTGCCTAACTATTTATGCACAGCTTTTTCCTAACCTATTGCTTGTGGCCTGAAACCTTGAACTTAGTTCATTTGTCCATACAGTCTAATTGGCCACAGCTTTTGCCTTACCGTTTCATAGTAGACCTCATATGTTATGACTTTAACTACTGTGTTGCTTTTCGACACAATCTCACACGCATTATAATACTATATGCGTTTTGCTCAATTGTACTTCTACGTACCTTCTATTCCATATTGTTTCCCTTATATTCCATGCATGGTTTTTATATCTCTGCCTACTCATGTTACATAAAAACATTTTTTTGCTTCTACAGCAATTATTTTAAGATAATGCAGGGCCCTCTAATACAGGCGGATAATGCACATACAATAAACAATAAACAAAATGTAACTTACCATACAACACAATTCGCTCACACACACCGTCGCGCGCAGCGTAGCGCGCGACCGACGATTTCTAGTATATATATATATAACTATAGAATCAAATAGTTCTTTTCAATGTAATCAAAATATGTTAGTATATGTAACAAATCTTAGTGTAGAGTTATATTTTAATAATAGGGTATTCTGAAAGACAAAAATCAATATAGGCTTATTAATTATGGTGATATATTTTGATAATTAGCTCTTTAGTTTTTTATATTTGTTTTATTATATACTTAAATATTAAATAAATAGTTATATATATTATCTATATAATTTTATACCATATCAAATGTCTATAATATTTACAATATATATAACTTTTAAAATAAAATAAATATATTCGGTTCGGTTCGGTTAACCGGGGGAAAAAATTAAAGTATTTGTATTTGTATTTGAACCGGACGAATACTGGATATTTGTATTTTCTCCGGGGTCCTCGGTTAACCGAAAATTCGGTTCGATTTCGGTTCGATTCAGCGGTTCAACGAATCGGTTCGAATATTTTGCTACCCTAAATACAGGAGTACATGCTGCTTGTCTCTGCTATTCCTCAATGCTCACTATTATTCCTCAACTTACTTTTATACTCGTTCCGTACATTCTGCTATACTGCAGTGCCTGCATGTGTTGCTGCCGCATTTAATTTAATAATTAATTAATTAATTTAATTTTTATTTATAACTATACAGCAAAATTATTTTAAGTACTCTTTTAGAAAATAAACCTAATTTTATTCATCATTTTACTTCATCCGTTTCTTTTCAAGTGTTTACACTTTTTTCTTAAATGTTTCTTCAGAAATGTTACATGAAATGTTACATTACCATATATAGAATGATAGTGATGACGAAAAAGTTCATACCCAATGGTGAAAATCGAAAACCGACTTTTCGGTTCAATTTTGAGGGGAATACTATCGGAGATGGGCCGGGAATTGGGAATTTTTTATGGAATTTAATCGGGGACTGGGATGGGAATGGGGGAAGTAGTCACATCCCCGATATATTTTTTTTATATTATTTATTATATTCTTGTATATATTATAATTAATATTTTATAATATATTTTATAATAGCCTATTTTTTGGATGAACAGAGACGCTAACCAGCGTCGGCTAAAGAAAAGAAAAAAGAAACAGGAAAGCACGAATGCAAAATAAAACCGACCCAAACAAGGGGGATTAAGATCAAGTAGGTCAAATTGAGGTTACACCCTTGGAAGACAAACCCCCATCATATCATTTACCAGAAGCTGGCTAATCTCATCCGGAGGAAACGCCCAAGTGGTGAAGAAGTTAAGAGAGTTCGCCCCCCGCTTCGCCAAAGCATCCGCGACAAAGTTACCTTCACGGAATAGATGGAACCAATGGAATCCAGAGTTTTGCACCAATATGTCGACAATATTTCAAACTAGCGGGAACAATCGATGACCAGAAGCAATATCTTTGTGAATGATTCGCAGAGCCTCAAGGGAGTCGGAATAGCAACAATCTTGCTCCACTCCCATCTCTTGGAGTCGTTGCAACCCTCTCCATATCCCATGCAATTCCGCATCTAAGATCGAGGCCACACCAACTGACCCAGAGAAACCCTTAATCCAAGAGCCATCCTCATTCCTCAGAACGCCCCCAAAACCAGCTTTACCCGGATTACCAAGAGAACTCCCATCCACATGAAGCACAACACTGCCATACCGTTTTGGATGCCACCCAACCAATATCGGATTCCGGGCTTTGGGTGGGCGTACAAATGCCTTATCAAATTCAGCCCCCAAGAGATGGGCTTGCCGCACCACCACTTCAGGACGTGGCTTTTCGCCTCTGAAACAAGCCGCATTTCTCCCACACCAAATGCCCCAAAACAACGCCCAATGTGTCCCACTCCAGTCCTTGGTCATTGCCTTAAGCGTAGCCCCAATATTATCCTGGAATGCCTGCTCGTCACAACTCACAACCGCACCAATCATCATCCATGCAGTGGCGGCCCAAGCACATGCAAATTATAAAAGCCTATTAGTTTGATTTGTTAATTATACATTGGAAACAATTATGATTCATGAACTTTTGATGTTAATTATGGTTTACTGTTAAGCAATAGTATATATGCGTTTTGATGTATTATTTATATTGAAAGTTGTCTCGAATAGTATGACTCCGACCATTCCAATTACCGGAAAAAAAATTAAAAGTTGGCTTGTAAGTGAATCCCCGATAAGGTCCCCAATAGGGATCGGGAAAATTATGATACCCGATGAGGACCGACGGGGATCCGACCGGTTTTGGGGATTAAAAACCCTAACGGTTCTGGGGACGGGATGCTACTCCCCGCCCCAAAACCGGCCAATTGTCATTCCTACTTTTAGAAGTATAAAATTTTCTCAAAAATACTTTTATTCATTGCATTAAATCTCGTGTCATTTTCTTAGGTTACACTTATTTTGAAACGGATGGAGTATATTGTACTTGTATCTTCTAAGTTACAACGTTTACAAGAGATCAGAGCAGAAACTTTGAACTTTGTTATGTTATTCGTACATTTCATTAAATTCAACAGGTGTAATGTATACTCCGATATTCTCGTCTTACTCTTACCCAGCTATAGCCTATAGTGTTGTGAGTTGCGACTTGTGATGATGAGTGGGCATTGTGACACGTGTCTCATAGGTCATCCACGTGTGGGGCCTAGATTTGATCTATTCGCGAGTCTTTTTCTGAGAAAAATTGATACTATGGCACTATGCCGTAGTAGATCTCTATTTTGTACGAGTAAATATTGTTTCGTAAGGTAGTAGTAATAATTTCTTAACTTATAGTAATTCATCTAGAACTAGAAATTTGGGAGGAAAAGACAAAAATTGCTGTCACTTTTGCACATTATATTATGTAAAATGCTGGCACTATCATTTTTATATTCTTTTTCCTACATAATACGGAATACTATAATGGTGGATTCCCTAACACTTCTACGTAGTATAAGTTTATAATCTTGGTATAATATATTAATAATAATATTTTATTATTTAAAGAGAGATTTCTAAATTTAACAAATTTAGAATATATATATAAAGAAAGTAAAGGAACTCATAGATTGTAACTCTTTGCCGATGTTTTGTGTCTTTTACCAAAAAAAAAAAAAAACAAAATTAATATATATATATATATTATTGAGAATCATATTAATGCATTAACCAATTATTTTATCAATTTCACCTTGTCCAATTCTGCTAATTAAAAGGGTTTTTTAAATTAATTTAAAGCTCATATTTGGGTATATAAATTTATATTATCCTTAATTCTTAATTTAATTATTAATATTATTGGAACACTATTTTATAATTTGTTTAGTTGGGTCTCTATCTCTCTTTAATCTATATATTCCAATGTTTATTCTATCAGCACATGAATATATATATTTTCAAAGATGATACAAACAAGACAAAACCCACCACTCCAAAACTATATCAAAAACACTTGCCTTTTCGGTGTAAGAAGATATCAAAACCTAATGTTAGGAAATATTCGGATCGAACCGGATCACTCGAGCCACTGTCCGATTGCCCTAAGCCCTGCAAAACAACTCAAACAAACACTAACACACTTGTTAGTATCATTTAGGCTCAGAGAGCCCCAAACACAAAAGTCTATACCCAACCAGAGAGCAATGGAAACAACTCCTCAACCCAACCACATCCTTCATCGCCTCGCCAATCAATGGCTGCAGATGAGATCTCTCATGGAGGCCACAAAGCCATTACGGGAGAGGAGACCGACTTACCAACTTATTTTCCAAAGGTGGAAGAGAACCACATTTATAGGGTTCAAAGGAAACCCTAACAACATATGGGCCGAGCCCAAATCAATGGGCCACAAAACCCAACAATCTCCACCTTGGACCATTGATCCATTTGCTCAAAGGGTATACTTGTTTGGGAACACAATCATCATCGCCAAACATGCACATGCAACTTACCATGACGACACACACTCACATGCAACACACCACAAAGTAAAGCACACAGAGTATCTGTTCTTATCAGTTGCAAAGCAACAACACAAAGCAAAAAAAAAACACAGCACATAGCACATAACTAACACAAGATTCATAGCATATAAAACGTAGCACTAAGCTAAACACAAAGATATATAGCACATTGCTCCACCTTGATTAAGCATATGAATAATGGGATCTTTCCTTGCACAACCGATGTGGAATTGGGTAACATACCCAACAATCATTCCCCTCAAACTAAGGACCACACACCATATGGCCTCTCCTCCAGCGACAATCAACTTGATCCGCAAATCATCTTGCACCGCCGCTCCTACGAACGGGACACGCCGTCTGATCATCACAATATCAGGAAGACTTTCGACACAAGGCACCAAACACGGATCTCCATCGCGAGGATACAAACAAACTGAGGGTCTCCCACATACACAATCCACCTTGAATGAAATTATCTCATTTCTCAAATTCTCATAATCACAAAGATTAACTAATTTCATGCTCAAGCTAGCAAACAAGCTCCACCTCAATTCAAGCATATTATCCACATAGTCACAAAGACTTCAAACCACATAAAAAATCAATTTCACATAATTAAGCATGCTTCTCAATAACCAATGCACAAAGCAATATAGCTAATTAATCACATAATGACATCAAGCAAATTAATCAAAGCATATAAAAGGTGGGAACAAGCTTTTATACCTGAGCGGAAATGCCTAGAACCTATTCCCGACTTACCAATACCCAGAGGATGAGCAACACTTAGTAGCTCCACTGGCACACAGCTTATTTTCTGAAGCAACGAGCTCTCCTCTTCTTCACAGATACATCCGAGCACACAGCTTCTTTGACCTTCATTTAACTCCAATTTCTTCAAACACCCAGCAATGTCACCAATTCGTAAATTGGTGGGCCTGCCTCTACTTTAATTTCTTTATCAGCCTTGTCATTTTCTTGTGCACATAGCACACCTCAATTTGATCAATTTCCTGGTCGTAAACGGGTCTCTCTGTAGCATCTCACAATTAGTTGTCAGTAATTGACTTCTTCACTGTTTCACCTAACTCCATCAATTTGGAAACCTCCAAAATTGATTTCTTCCACAAGGCCTCGGTTAATCGTCTCCACTGCTACTGAAATGCAATCCATTTCCTCCAGTTTCCTTCAAGCAGCAGGCAGGTACCCTTCTCTTCTTTTTGATTTATCTTTCACACAGCAACACCCTATCTCCCAAAATTAATTTTCCCAACACCCATAGCAACAACACAATAGCTGCAATAAATTGGTTTGGAAACACGCAGTCGGGAGACGGCGGCAGAGAGGCAGGGGCGCGCGACTCAGCGGCGGACAGGGGCTTGGTGGTGAGGCTCCCGGCGGTGGCTTCGACTTACGAAGGCAGCCGGACGACGTGGAGCAGCGGGCAGCGGTGTTCAACGGCTTCACGGAGAACAGGGGTTGACCGCGGCGGAGAAGCAGCAGCACAACCGCAGAGGCTAGTGTTCACGGAGGCAATCGGTGCAAAACAGCAGCGGTCGACTGGCGGTGCTCGAACGAATTGGCGTCGGCTCTGGTGAGCGGCTGGGGACGGCGCTGTTTGAGGGCAAAGGTTCTTCACACAGGATGGCACGAAGCTACAGCAGCGGGATGGAGTTGCTGCACACAGCAGCAGATCGGCAGCGGAGGACGGAGCACAGCGGCAGCAGATCTGGCGGTGCGTGATGGGGCTCAGCAGCGGCGGAACTCGCGTCGGGCAACAGCGAGGACGCAGCCACTCGAGACTGACGGGGTGGCGCAGCAGCAGCGGATCTGGCGGCGGGGTTCGCACAGGGAGACACTCAATGGGCTCGTTAGCAGCAACTCGGCGGTGCACGACGGGCCTCACATAGCAGCGGCAGCACGGCGACGCTCTCCATGGCAACTCGACTCTAGTAGCAACGATTTCACAAAGTCTCGAACTAGGGTTCTTCAAACAAAATAGGGCAGCGGAAATAGCAACATTAGCGGCAACATTCCCTGGCAGAGTAGCAGCGGCACACAGGTTTCCTCACCAAGAGGATAGCGGAAACTAGGGTTCCTCAGAAAGAGGCCGTGAGACTCGAACGGATTCCTCACAAAGAGTGAACAAGAAGCCTTCCTGCTTCTTTCAATCGATCTGCAGTATCGATTCTATTTTCTTCCGTTCCTTCCAGATCTGAAACTGAAACCTTCTATTATGCCGCTCCAACGTTCAAACTCTTCTGCCTCCAATCGGAACAAATCCGATTAACTTCAATCCGGTTCCAACCATAAGCTCTGATACCACTGTTAGGAAATATTCGGATCGAACCGGATCACTCGAGCCACTGTCCGATTGCCCTAAGCCCTGCAAAACAACTCAAACAAACACTAACACACTTGTTAGTATCATTTAGGCTCAGAGAGCCCCAAACACAAAAGTCTATACCCAACCAGAGAGCAATGGAAACAACTCCTCAACCCAACCACATCCTTCATCGCCTCGCCAATCAATGGCTGCAGATGAGATCTCTCATGGAGGCCACAAAGCCATTACGGGAGAGGAGACCGACTTACCAACTTATTTTCCAAAGGTGGAAGAGAACCACATTTATAGGGTTCAAAGGAAACCCTAACAACATATGGGCCGAGCCCAAATCAATGGGCCACAAAACCCAACACCTAACATGTCATCATGATTTCCAATATAATAATTATAATCCAAACTTATTTTCATTACAACTTGTTAACAATTATGCCTTTTCATGAAATTATGTTTGGTTTTCTCTTTAAAAAACTCTCTGTTTTTAAATCCAAAATGTCGAATTTACTTATAGGACCTAAAATGGAAGGAAATCATATTAGCCACTAAAAAAAAAACAAGAAAAATGCACTGAATATCAACTAATTATATTACGGACCTTGCTGGCTAAATGAACATTTAGGCTGATTTTTCTTTTTTAAAACAAATAAAATATGTTTATTGTGTTATTTTTGGAGAAATTAAGAATGGTTTGTTAAATTGGAGAAGCCGCCTCATGACTAAAAACAGTGGCTTGTTGAAGGAGGCGTGACTACTTTAAATTCAATAATAAGACTGTAGTCTTCTACAAGGAAAATAAAGTCTTCAAATATATATATATATATATATATATATATATATATATATATATAATTTCAAGAGTTAAAATTCGATTTGGATAAAAAACATAATTAAAATAAATCAGATTGAAAGTGTCGTCCTCCTTTAACTTTTGATCTTAAATTAAATACATTTTTCTCACACACACATATAAATATATATATATATATTATATAATGAAACTAATTATAATTTGTTGTTTTATGATTATTATTTTGTTGTTAATGGAAGTAATAAGGACAAGAGTGTAAATAATCTGGATAAGAACAAATCCCCAATAGATGAAAATATATAGTCCTTTGAAACCCATTGCAGAACTAAAAAATGGGTGTCTTTGCTTGACCATTTATATGAAAAAAGTTTATGGATGCACTGCATTTACAACTTTTCATTTTCTTTTAATGAGGAGACCCATCGTGAAACTATATTTCTTAATAATTAAGAAAAAATATTTATTGGGAAAGTGGGGTAGTGCGTGTTTTCATTTAACTTTATTAATTTTTATTTATTTATTTATTATGGATTCGATTATATTATGTAAAAAGAAAGCCACATTAAAGATGCTGGGTTATAACCAAAAAAAAAAGTACTTAATTAAAAGTTAAAACTATCGCTATAAGTTTAATTTATTATCATTATTATTATTCAAATGTTTATTTAATTGCATCATGCTTTTCTTATGTTCATTGTTAAAATATTGAAATGCCTCTTTCATATTTTTAAATACATTTTCCTTAATATCGTACTAATGGTCCTTTTTGGGCTTCACCTTTGCATCATAATGTTATTTATTTTAGGTTTGGTCTTTTAAGTATTATTGGGCTGTTTTGAATTAAAATTGTTATGGGCCTTCCTCTACATTCAATATACTGGGTAATCATAAATTTAAATTCCACCAAGGCTTTCGTAATAGTAATAATCTTCCAAATTTTATTTATGTCCCGCCGGGTACTTTAAATAAAGAAATAAACTTTGTCTTGTTTTGCATATACAGTATGAATCAAGAAAATATCTCAACTCACATGATATTGTCTGACTTAATCATTGAAATTTTCAATTTCTCTCCACATATGGCGATAATTCTTGTTTTTGTTCTTTTCTTTTTCTCCGTATTTCTGGAGAGTTCTTTAAAGAGTTCTTTGTCCTTCAAACCAATTCTTTCTCACATAAAAGATTAAGTGAGCAGAGCCTTTTTTCCAATCAGTGTTATTTTCCTTCCAGTGAGTAGTAGTAATTATTGGCGTATTGTTTACGAAATAGTGAAGCTCAACTTAATTAATATTAATGCACTTTTAGTCAAAATATAGTGGTATTTAATTTGAACTTGGCTTATAGTAGTTTGTTTAAAATTAATTAATAAAAGTAAACATGATTAAAGTGCAAAGTCAAAATATCCATATCTGTCTAACAGTAGTTGAGCTATATTTCATTTCGGTGGTTGCTTGGTTGGTTTCCTCGGTTGAATAGGTTACTCTTAATAATTTTTTGCAAGTTTTCTTGAATATTACTTCTCTATTAAACATATTTTTATTATTCAGTGAGCATTTTTCATAAACATAATAATTGGTATACTTTTGTTTAATATTTCACCCATATTAGCTAGCAATGGGATGATAATCGGTGACAATTTCTTTGTAGTTAGAAGTCCAGATTCAATATCCTTTATTTATTTATTTTTTTTGAAAAAATAATATAAGTATATTGTTAATAACTTGTCAAGTTCATAAGAATATACTGTACAAGTGGTTAGCCCTGGCTCTCAACCTTTAGGTTGAGGGTTCTGTAATTGTGTGGTATGGGCTCCCACAACTTCCCTAACTTTTCTCCTCTGTAATTATGTGGTATGGGCTCCCATTACTTCCCTAGCCTGTATAGGCTGTTCCGCAAAAAAAAATATACTGTACAAGTCACAGTCCCTGTCAAAAACCTACTCCACCGGTAGTAAGTACTCCATCACCCAACCCCCAGTCATGCGGGAATGACAAATTTACCCTCATAAGCTTTTTGAAGCAACAATAATACTACTACTATTCATTGACAACTCTTTTTCATTTTTTTTTTAAACATTGACATTAATGTATCGGCAAAGGTGTGTGGGAGCCCAAGCCACACAAATTATAAATGGGAGGGATAGGGGGCCGGGTAAGGATCGAACCCCCAACCTATTAGTTAGGAGCAGGAGACTTGACCACTAGGGTAAGTCCCCAACCCTATATCTTTTTCAAAATTTATCAATAGTATTATATAGGAGTATTAAATATTCGTAGGGGTTGGGGACTTACTCTAGCGGTCAAGTCCCCCTTCTCCCAACCGTAGGTTGGGGGTTCGATCCCCACCCGGCCTCCTATCCCTCCCCTTTATCCCCTTTGTAATTTGTGTGGTTTGGGCTCCCACACACCTTTGCCGACACATGAGTGTTACTGTTTACCAAAAAAAATATTCGTAGGGGTATATATAATAAAATAATTAATACTCGAATTATAAGGTGTTATGTTTGCCGAGTTGACAATTTTATTACTTATCCTCCTATTTTCCATTCTCCGTGAGTAACGAAACGGGTTAGACGTGTTCTGGTTAGTCGGGTTGTCAAATGAATGAAAAAAAAAATTAAAAAAATGATGATTATTTATTACTCTAAAAATGATATTTCATAATTTCCACTTCAAACGAACGATACCTATAAATTCAGAAATGATGAGAAGGAAATTATAAGGATAATTTTCCTCGACTAGTTTTAAAATGATTTGAAGTCAATTTAGCCAACAACCATGCACCGTAAATGTTTCGTGAAATACCGGCAACCATCATAATTAATACTGTAATAAATATAGGTACTTAGAATTGAATTTAACAATTTCAATATGAAAAATATGAAAATGTGATATTATTTTAAAATATTATGAAAGGAGTAGAGGATGAATTAATTTAAAAAAATGAATGAAGTAGTAGTATTTACTATTTACATACACACCTGACGCCTCAAATAAATAAGAGCATGATGGAAAAAATCATAAAAAAGAGAAAGTGAGAAACGATAATGAAAATGAAAAAAAAAATGGGGAAGAGAAATGATCGTGATATGGAGCATAAGGATGTGACAAGGGTATATATAACGAAATTTAATGCTGAATTTAGTAAATACATTAATTAATACAAATAAATGTAATGTAATGGAACAAAGCTGTCTACCGACACGGTTCATACGAATACAGTACGGTACGCGTTAAGCCGTTAACAGTCTTTCCATCTCCTCTGGTGGGCCCCATCCGCCAACGATCTATTTTAACATTATTCTACAATGATTATCGTCAATTTATATCCCTCCTTTTTTTCTTTTTTTTTTTAAAACCGTGTCGGCAAATGTATGTGGGAGTCCAAACCACACAAATTATAAATGAGATAAAACCCTTGATTATTTAAATTTCAGTCTTACATCACACACTATTTACTTTTGAAGTAATAGATTTATACTCCCTCCGTCCCAGGCAAGATGTCTGGTTTGACTTTTTAACACTGTTTATTGTTTAACTTTGACTCGATATTATTCCAAGTATATGATTGAAAAAAATAGTCGACTTGGATCTTGTTAGAATGGTATAATCATATAGTTTTATAATATATATTTTAAATAATTTTTTGTTGAATATATTTTGAGATATTAACGATTGAAAAAGTGCATTGGATTGTGTGCAGAAATGAAACAAGACATCTTAAATGAGACAGATGGAGTATAATAAAACTAAACTTTTAATTAGAATTTGACACTGCACATCACTTTTGTTTTCGCGGCAGAACTGGTTAGAGTTCAAACCACAATAATACGCATGTCCATTCACACTTTTAATTATTAATTAATAATCTAAATCATGTAAAAATAAAAATAATAAAAATTTAATATTTTAAAATTATAAAAAGACCTTATGTGATTATATTTTTTTATATAATTATACTAAAAATTTGAATTAAAATTAAATAGTGAAAAATAACAAAAAAATTTAACATAGCATTAACTTCAGACGGACGAAGTGTTGTTTTGGGCTGAACTAAACAACTTTATAATTGTACAGAACTTGCCTATATTTTTTTATTACATAACTATAATTTTTTAAGTTTGATAGTCAACTATAATTGTACTAATAGTTCACTTGACTATGTTTTTTTCACATAACTATGATAAAAATTCGAATCAAATTTAAAGAGTAAATAATGTCAAAAAATCAAACGTAATAATTTGAACGAGACGGAATAAATATTAAAAAGGAGTAGTTTATTACTTCCTCTGTTATTCATCTCTTATCATAAATTTATAATATTCATATTATACACACAATTTAATAAATATTTTTAATAATTAATAATTTTAATTATATATAAATAAAAATTATAAAAAATTAATATTTTAAAATTTTAGAAAACGAATTCAACAATGTTCGACTGTTCAAGCTAAAAAAGAAAAAACACAATGTTTGACTATGTTAATATTAGGAAATTGCTGCGGTTTGGCCAAAGGTAAATTACGATTTACAAAGGTGGAGAATTGAGATGAGATTGACAAGGATAAATTATAAGGGTGATGATACTTGCAATTTCCCATATACTAATTCGTTTACCAATTCAAGAATATGAGAATATTCATGATAGTGATATGATCTTTCTTTCTCATTCTCGTATACACACATAACCTGTTCGATTAAATTCCCCACCCAAGTTTATTCATTATCTCCTCCCCTGTTATTATTTTCAACAATCCTTTCGTCTACTGTTCGCTTTCGGGAGTATCCAATGACTAAGGTTTCTCACTCTCCTCAACCGCCTCCGGCTCCATCTTTACCCTCGCCCCCGCTGCCGGGCGCCGACCCGACGGTGCCCATTTCTTTCAGGGATGCTGTCATGCGCACGGAGGACTCCTCCCAATCCACTCATGATGACTCCATTGATCTTATCAAGGAAAAACTTGCGACAATTGATGCTGAAGGGGTAAACCGCAAATGTCCTAAGATTCGCTTCGCTGACTCGGTCCTTGATGACCTATATGCACCTTGGAAGGATATTTTGGTTGTGAAACCATTGGGAATTAAGGTTGGGTACGCTATCCTCAAGGCTCATCTGGTACGTGCATGGAAATTGGATGGAAAATTTGAGCTTCTGGACGTCGGGCATGGCTGTTTCTATGCCAAATTTGTATTGAAGGAAGACCGTGAAAAAGTTCTAACTACTGGACCCTGGATGATCTTTGGACACTGTTTGGCCATCATGCGATGGTCTCGGGATTTCAAACCAGCCACTTCTACGGTTAACACCATCTTTACATGGGTCCGTTTCTCTGACCTGCCTCAGGCGTACTATAAGGAATGCAGCCTTCGTGTTATTGCGTCGGCCGTGGGCAAGTTTGTGAAAGTTGACCGGAATACCTTATCGGTAAATCGGGGTCGTTACGCTAGGGTTTGTGTGGAACTCAACCTTCAATCTCCGATGGTGGGGAAAGTGGATGTTGAAGGGCAGGTTGTTCAGGTTGCATATGAAGGTTTACATCAGCTTTGCCTTCATTGCGCAAAGTTTGGCCATGTGAAGGATAAGTGCCCGACGATGATATCTGTTACCCCTCCTCCTCCGGCCAAGGGCCTCGTCATCGGTGGTCCAGCGTCAGGGAAGGGGAAGGAATCGGTGGTTACTGCTGACGTGAGTGTTGTGGGTGCGACGTCCGTTTCTGAACGTGCATGCAGCACTTCCCGCATTGTGGGGGGTGTGGAGACTGAGGACATGGGGGTGGGGGGCTGGATGATTGTCCAGCGGCGCAGGCCCCGTAAGAAAGATGGCCAGCCATCTACTAATGTAGCAGGCCAGGGTAATTCCAAACACTGGGCCAGTTGTGATAAAAAAGCTGGGCCCAATCAAGGGAAGATTGTTGGGCCAAAAAACTTTCTTGAATCTAATTGTGAGGCGGTGGAGTCCGGCTCGGAAGGGGACACTCTTCACCCGGATCCCAAACCAGGCAAGGACCTTGGAACTCAATTCACTGTTGGGCATCTGAGTGGGCCGAAGGAGACGTCTTCTAAAGAAGTTGCTATTACCAGGCCTCAGCCTCCACATGGGCCTTCCTCTCGTGGGCTGGGCAGGGTTACTAAGCAGCTGAATAATTTCAAAAGAGTTCGCATAGATCCTCGTTTAGGATCTAAAATTGAGAGTAAGGTCTTGCAGTTTCTTGGTGCGGAACAGAATCCATCGGAATCTGGTATTCCTTCCTTGCAAACATCTTCGGGGAAAACTCTGCCGTCATGTGGCACTGTGGACTTGGTTGAATCAGGCTCAGAAGATACAGCGGTCGGGATGGATTCCGTTTCGTCCGACCTAGGCGCGCAGGGGGTTTGCCCCAATTGAAGCTTCCCCCTATGTTTGCTTCTGGACCTCTTTCGACAGGCGATTGGTAATGCTTGCATTCATTGTTTTTATGTCTGCGTTCCAGAATTTTAAAATTTTTGCTTGGAATACTCGAGGATTTATGAATTCTCAGGCTAGAAGGTTCCTGTCGGATTATGTCCGTCGACATGAGCCCTCTCTTCTTGTGCTACTTGAGCCACAAGGCCCATTTGATCGTGTCAGGAATTTTGTGTTTCGACTTGGTTATATCCCTGTTTGTATCGAGGAGGCTATGGGTAGATCTGGTGGTATCTGGTTATTACGAAGGTCCGGAGTGATGGTAGATTATGAAGTGAGGGAGATTACTGATCGTGTTGTTACGGTGTCGGTAAGAGCGGGGGATGTTAAGTGGCTGTGCTCTGCGGTCTATGCATTCCCGAATTTCCAAAGTCGCTTACATAACTGGGAATATCTAAAAAATTTGGCGGCTCGGATTTCAGACCCGTGGTGCTTAGTTGGAGATTGGAATGAGGTTTTGTTGCCTTCGGAGGTGATGGGAGGGGCTTTCATTCAAACCAGGGCGGATCTGCTTAGGGATTGTCTTTATGAATGTGGCCTGATTGATATTCGAACGGAAGGGGCACCCTTCACTTGGTATCGGCAGGCCTTGCAGTCGCAATTCATCAGGAAACGCCTGGACCGAGGGCTAGCTAATATTGATTGGATTGATTTGTTCCCGAATGGTCATGTAACTGTTCTGCCGAGGGTTGGATCAGACCACGCCCCCCTTTTGATCCATTGTGGTTGTGCAGCATATGCTTCTACAGCTCGGCCGTTCCGGTGGGAGGCAATGTGGGCTAATTTGCCGCATTATCATAATCTGGTCCATGACTCTTGGCTGAGCAGTGCTGGAAACCTTCCTTCCCGTTTGGAGCATATTAAAACAGTGTCGATTCACCACTGTCAAGCTGACCTCCGGCGATTACGTAATAAGAAGAGAAAGCTTTTGCGGCGTCTTGCAGGGTTGGAACGTGTGCTTCAATGTGTAGATTCCCAGAGGTTAATTTTATTAGAGCGCAAACTTCAGAGTGAATATAATGAGGTTTTAGAGAAAGAAGAGGTATTTTGGTACCAACGGGCGCGGGATAATTGGATTACAGTGGGTGACCGTAACACCAGATATTTCCACGCACAGGCTAAGTTCCATCACCACCGGAATAAGATCCATGGCCTCTTCCTAGACAATGGTTCTTGGTGTACAGATCATGGTGTTTTGACTCAGTCAGTGAGACAGTTTTATATAAATCTATTTGCGGACGAGGGGAGTTCGACCACCGATGTGGCTTTACCTCCTCTACGGCAGCTATCGATGGAGGATGGTATGGTCTCGGCTGAACCAGCTTCTCAGGAAGAGGTCTTCACTGCGCTATCTCAAATTAAATCTTTCTCCGCCCCTGGGCCGGATGGCTTCCCCGCCATTTTCTATAAAAAGTACTGGGATGTTCTTGGTGGCGATATCACTGAGGCAGTTCCTAACGCTTTTCTTACTGGGGAATTCGAGATGGACCTGGCAAAGGCCTTTATTTGTCTAATTCCGAAGGTTGCTGTTCCATCACATATTCGTCAGTTCCGTCCAATTACTTTATGTAATGTGGTGTACAAGCTCGTCAGCAAGGTACTGGTGAATCGGTTCAGGCCTGTGTTAGCTAATTATATTTCCCCATTCCAATCAGTGTTTTTGCCAGGAAGGGGCACGGTTGACAACGCTATTCTTCTTCAAGAGCTTATCTATAAAGTGTCGCGGCCACACTCCCGGGTGAAGGCCATTGTGGCAATGATTGATATTGAGAAGGCCTATGATAGTGTTCGATGGTCCTTTCTAGACGAATGCCTACAACAGATGGGCCTCTCCGATTCTATTCGGAAAATTGTGATGCATTGTGTCTCTTCCCCCATGTATTCGATTTTGTGGAATGGGGAGCCTTTGGAAGGGTTCAAACCGAATAGGGGGCTACGACAGGGGGATCCCCTTTCACCATACTTGTTCAATATTGTGATGGAGAGATTGTCAGTAACCATTCTAAGGGAGGTAGAACAGGGGAACTGGAGACCGTTGCAAATTACTGCTGGTGGAATGGAGTTATCTCATATGCTCTTTGCTGATGACTTGATTTTATGCACTATGGGAGTGGAGTCAAGTATCAAAGCTTTAGCTGAAACTCTTAACTCCTTTGCAGTTGCCTCGGGGCTAAAGATCAATGCTGGGAAGTCGGCCGCTTTTGCTGCAGCCTCTGTCTCGGACGTGGACAGGGTTTTATTTACCCAGGTCACTTCTATTCCTTTTACTGATAGATTTGGCAAATACTTGGGGTTCCCCATTCATCATGGCCGGGTACGATCTTCTTCCTATGATTATCTGTTAGAGCGTATGGATCAACGACTCTCTGTGTGGGCTATGCGGTTGCTAAATAAGCCCGGCCGTATCACCTTGGCGCGCCATGTTCTTGCTGCCATTCCTAGCTACCCGATGCAGCTTGGATGGCTCCCGGAATCGGTGTGTTCAAATATTGATCGACGTATACGATCTCTGGTCTGGAAGGATCGTCGAGGTAAGGGGATCAACCTTGTTCATTGGGACACCATTTCGAGGCCCAGGGTGTGTGGGGGACTTGGTCTTCGTAAAGCAAGGCACACGAATATTGCTCTACTAGGGAAACTTGTAAGTGATCTCATTCTTGGACATGAGAAGCTGTGGGTGGGTGTGCTCAAAGCTAAATATTGTCGGAATGGTCTAATGGGACAGGAGGTTCCATCGACGGGATCTTTCATATGGCGGAGTATTAGGAAGGCTTTCCTGAAGCTTAAGGATGGGTTTTCTTTTCGAGCTGGAAACGGATCCAGTTCTCTTTGGTTTGCCCCCTGGTTTCATGGTACATATCTGGGGTCTCGTGTACCTTTCATTGAAGTGGCAGATTTGGATCTTAAAATTGCGGATGTTGTCAGTGGCCGTAACTGGGATTTTTCTAAGCTGTATACTATTTTCCCTGAAGCACTTAAACTGGAATTCCTTGGGGAGCCACCGCCGTGCCTACATCTTGCTTGTCGGGACGGTTGGCAGTGGTCCTTCTCGGTTGATGGCACTTATACAGCGAAGTCTGGTTACTCTTACTTATTAGGTAACGGGGAACCCTCCCTTGGATGGTCCTGGATTTGGCACTCATCCTATCCGGAGAAGTTGTGTCTCCTCTTGTGGCTCATTTCGCAGGCCTCCCTTCCGTGCAACGCCCTTCGCTATCACCGTCACCTTGCTACTTCCCCTTTATGTGGTATATGTGGTAGTCAGGAAGATGAATGGCACCATGCCCTTTTCAGCTGTAGGTGGGCTGCGCTGTTTTGGTCTTCACTTCGGGTGGACATTCCATCGGATTTACACTCCCTCCCCAAGGAGGATATCCGCCATTGGCTACATGGGATGACTAAGTCTTATGGCATCATTTTCCTTGCTGCCTTGTGGATCGCGTGGACTGAAAGAAATCAAAGGGTCTTCCGTGGATCTCCTTCCGTTCAACACGCACTTCATCGCCGGGCTTTGCACTGGCATGACTCTATACAGCGTGCTTTGACTGGGTCACGTAGGGATCAGCCGCCTCCTCGCGTTGTAAGATGGAATATGGGGGATTGGCAGGGCACTTTCATTCATACGGATGGCTCCTTACTGGCTAGTAGGGGGCGTTCGGGGTTTGGGGCGGTCCTTCGGGATGTTAGTGGCATGTGGCTTGGTGGTGTTTCTGGGTTTCTGGGGAAGGCATCTGTGTTACAGGCTGAATTAATGGGCATTTTAGAGGGTCTTCGGTTGGCCTGGGAGAAAGGCTTATTGCAGGTTGTTTGTAGATGTGACTCCCTACATGCTCTGGGTCTTCTTTCTGGTAACAGGGGTGGGTCTTACTTACACTCTCCCCTTCTAGCTCAGATTCGTGATGTTCGGGAAAGGTTCCTTTCCTGCCGTTTTGAACATATCCTTAGAGAAGGTAACTGTGTTGCTGATGGACTGGCTAAGCTTGGTGCAGAGAGCGAACTCTTTTACACCACTTGGGCTTTCCCCCCAGATTGTGTGAAACCTCTTTTGTTCGCCGATGCAGCGGGCACCTGGTTTCTTAGGCAATAACTCTATTGCCATTTTCTACTTTTCCCTTTGGGTTTCATTTTTCTTTTTTCCTTTTTTCCTGGCCATGATGGCTATGTAGCAAAAAAAAAAAAAATACTCCCTCCGTCACACCACACTTGTCATGTTTGACTTTTTTACATTGTTTATTGTTCAGCTTTGACTCAATTTTATCACAAGTATATATTTCGCGAAAAATAGTCGAGTTGGGTCTTGTTAGAATCGTATGATCATATAGTTTTATAATATATATTTTGCAAAATTTTTCATTGTACATATTTTGAGATATTAACAGTTGAAAAAATGTATTAGATTGTGTGCAAAAGTGAAACAAGACAAGTTGGGAGAGAGGGAGTACTAGCCTACTACTACTATTCAATTCAAGAACCCTTATTCTTAATTCTTCCCAAACCCAACCCAACCACCGCCGGCACATTCCTCTGCCGCCTTCTCCGCCCAGCCCGACACGTGTCGCGGTCCCACATCTGATAGTACCATTCTTCAGCGCTTCTTCTTTGCTGAAGCCCATTCGTGGGATTCGCCGACGCTCCAAATTATCCGGCCATTGATTTTTCGTCCTATTTATTTTTTGCCCAATTTATTGCCTCCGATTTATTGTTTTCCTTTCCTGAAACCCGTTCCTTGTTTCCTTTTCTTGTCCCTCATTTATTGCATAACTTGCGGTTACTGTTGCGGGTTTTTATTGCATTTATAGCTGTTTGTTAAAGCCTGTGATCTTTGGTCATACTTTATCCAGGGACTGCTTTTGCACCCTGCGCCAGGTTAACGACTCTTGGTTTCTGGATCTGGAAATTTTTCTGCGGTTTTTTCTTCAAGATTTTGGTGATTTTACTGAAATATATTTCTGGGGTTTTCAGTTAACGGAATCTTGGTGGCGTAGGAGCTTTGATCGATCAGCTGATGCTTCGATAGTTTAGATTTTGAATCTGGGTTTTGGAATTGGGATATGTCGGGACCGTTGGATCGATTTGCTAGGCCTTGTAAGTGCAATTTCGTATACTTTTCTTTGTTCTTTATGATCTGCATTTGTGGTTTGTCAAATGCGCTTTTGTTATCCTTAATTTTGTTTCCATGTTTTTAGTTATCTATTGAATATTTTCGACGAAAATACTTCTTAATTGGACGCTGCTATCTCGCGGACCTAATTTTGCGTTTTGAAGTTCTTGGTGTAAAATTAGATTTTGTCTGATATCGATTTAAGGATTTTGGCTTAGGTCGTGGGGGAAACTTTTGTTGAGCTGTTTGAGCTTGTAAATTTATTTCTTCACTTGTTTCAAAATGTTTCTATGTTCATGTTTCGTTCTAATCTGTGTTGGGTTTTTTACTTTCTTTCGGTGATGAACATAATTCTTGAATGTAAGGATTTTGTTGTGTGACTTATCTGGAAATGTGTGATTATTGTCATTCTAATTTTCATGTGACATTTCAATATGGTAAATATGATGATCATGAAATTGTTAGTGTACTTTTGTTAGAGAAATTGATGTGTTAGGTCTAATTTGGATAGTTTTGAGTGATTTGCCATTTTGATTTTCAAAGTGTAAATGATTGACATGGAAAATCTGGAATGGTTGAGCGTGTGTTTGTGGAAAAAAGTGTTGTTAGATTGAATTTGTTAATAACGTACTGTAAAAAGGAAGACAACTTCAGGGCCAGTCTAAAAAATAAATGAGGTGTGAATTTGGAGTTTGAATGAGTGTCTAAATTACTTTAAATTAATTAAAAATGATTTTTTAGTAACTTCTCCTAGCGATAAGTGATGTGTCCCCAATGTTGTTGTTTTGTTTTGTTTTGTTTTGTTTTTTTTTTTTTTGGGGGGGGGGGGGGGGTGGTGGTACAGCCAAGGCACCCTTAACTTCATTAATAAATGCTTAAACAACATGAATTTTTCCGTCCATTCTATTAGCACCATGTTTCATCTTTACTTTCCTTTCACTGTTTTCTTCTTCATATATGCCAATTTGTTTTGGTGGAGCAGGCTTTGAGGGTGCATGTGTTAGTGATGAGAGAAGAGAAAGAAAATCTGACTTTGAGAATTCTGAGGATGAAAGAAGGACAAGAATTGGTACATTGAAGAAGAAAGCGCTCAATGCATCTTCTAAGTTCAAGCATTCTCTCAAGAAGAAGAGTAACAGAAGGAAAAGTGATGTTAGAGTCAGTGCTGTGTCAATTGAAGATATCCGGGATGCTGAGGAACTGCAAGCTGTTGAGTCATTTCGACAGGTCTTGATATTGGATGAGTTGCTGCCCGGGAAATTTGATGATTACCACATGATGCTGAGGTCAATATGCTTGTTACTACTTTCAGTTAAATGCATATTTTCTAATGAGGGTGCTAGAGAAGAGATTACAAACCATGTGCACAAATTGCTCATTCCAGAGATTAACTCCAAACCCTTATTCAAACTAAGAAAACTATGATGAACACTATATCTGATGGAAAAAATCGATCTTAATGTAATATAACTTGTTTCTTAAATGCCCACGGAGTTTGCAATTGTACCCTCAGGATGCTCTCTCCTAATGTTCTGGAGGTACCTCTAAGAATCTTGTTGGGACTCTTGATTTTCTACATAGTTGAACCCTTGAATTGTCAGAGACCTGGATTCTTATTCTTTATGTTGGGATCGTAATTCTCTTGAGTTTGGAATATTTTGAAGTAATATAAATCTTGACATTAAAATTTCAGAGGAATCATAATTGTATGTCGAGCTATTTTGTAAAAAAAAGTACTATATGATTTTGAGCTATTAAAATTCTCTTGAGCTATTTTGAAGTAATATATGATTTTCAAAGAAATGCTCTTGTAGGTTTTTGAAAGCTAGGAAATTTGATATTGAGAAGTCAAAGATCATGTGGGCGGATATGATTCAATGGAGGAAAGAATTTGGCACTGACACTCTTGGAGAGGTAATTTGTTTCTAATATTGTCTTCTTTCTTTGTTCATTTATTTCTAATTTGAGTGTTTATCCTGAAATGTGATTCCTTGCATTTTCCCTTTTTCTTTCCAAGTAGGATTTTGAATTCAAGGAGTTGGATGAAGTTTTGAAATACTACCCCCATGGGTATCATGGAGTTGATAAAGAGGGAAGGCCGGTGTACATTGAGCGGCTAGGGAAAGTTGACCCGAACAAACTCATGCAAGTTACGACAATTGACCGTTATGTAAAGTACCACGTGAAGGAGTTTGAGAAAAGCTTTACCATCAAGTTTCCAGCTTGCACTATTGCTGCAAAACGGCATATTGATTCAAGCACAACCATTTTGGATGTTCATGGTGTGGTATGTGTCTTAGTCTTTTAACTAGTTCTTAATGTTGGTGTCATGCTCTTAGTTGGTCAACTGAATTCCTGGGTATTTAAAGTTTGTGATCTCTTTTTTTCTATTTGATAGGGATTGAAAAACTTTACGAAGAATGCTCGTGAACTTATCACGCGACTCCAAAAGATTGACGGCGATAACTATCCTGAAGTAACCACTGGATTTTTAATTTGACAATTTATGTTTTTTTTTTATTGGTTTACTAGTTATTTATCATTTATCCCTTACTGCAGACACTTCATCAAATGTTTATCATTAATGCTGGCCCAGGCTTTAGACTGCTCTGGAATACTGTGAAGAATTTTGTAGATCCCAGGACTGCCACTAAGATTCATGTGAGTTTTTACTATCATATGGTCAATTTCTTGTTATTGGTTTTCATGCTGGTTGTAACTCACCTTCGTTCCAATTTCTGGAATATTTCGCAGGTTCTTGGAAATAAATATCAGAACAAGCTGCTTGAAATTATAGATGCCAGGTAAATGGGAACATTCCATGTTTGTGATTTTGCTTCTGTATTGACTCTTGTCCTTTCATGTGATTCTCAAGATTTTGTGGGCTTGTTCAGCCAATTACCAGAGTTCTTGGGTGGAACATGTACTTGCCCTGATCAAGAAGGGGGCTGCCTTCGCTCTGATAAAGGTCCATGGAAGAATCCAGAGATACTGAAGGTCCTAGTGCGCCTGCATTATTTAATTTTGTTTATTGCATGACAGTTCATGTTTACAATTTACTCATGAAAAACATTCTCATATTTATAACATAGTTTACTGCTGAATTTGTGCAGATGGTGCTCAACGGTGAAGCACGACGTGCCAGGCAGGTTGTAAAAATTATCAACAGCGATGGAAAGGTTGTGTATGCAAAGCCACATTACCCAATGGTATAGATGCTTGAATCTTTTCATTCTATCCATCATTTATTGTCATGAACACCTTTTACTTGGGGTTTAAAATCTTTCTAAATGTCAACAGCACTTAAAAGGCAGTGATACGTCCACAGCAGAGTCCGGATCTGAAGCTGAAGATATTGCATCGCCAAAAGCTGCAAGGAATTATTCTCATCTTCGGTTGACTCCTGTTCGTGAGGAGGTAATGACTAGTAGTTAACTGACAATTTAAAATCTGTGGTACAAAACTGTTGTTTCACTTGTTGGACCCAAATCAGATATGCATTTACAACTTAACTACAATTTATATTTCTTGGAATGAATATTGCTAATATATCTTCTATATGTGCATTGATATTTCCAGGCTTTTGTACACCATATATGTTAATTTGTATTGACTTCATTGACTACTTGTATCTGCCGATTTACCTGGCATTGATATTTTTTGGCCACTGATTGTAATGATTATTCTGTCAGGCCAAAACTATTGGAACAGCAGGGTATGCTAATCATTTTTCAGGATATGATGAGTATGTACCAATGGTTGATAAGGCTGTTGATTCTGGATGGAAGAAGCAGACATCCCCTCGTATGCTCAATGTTTCTAAAGGTTTGTTGCATTTGGTTTTTGAAATGCTAGATGCTTGCTTGGCCTGATGCCTCAAATCAGTCTTATGGTCCTGTGAAGTTTTCTTGTGTTTATCCACTGCTGATATAGTCCAGGGCCTTTTTCAGTACGATAACATTTTGTCATTTATTTATTTCAGACATGTTTCAGCCTCCTGATTCCAAGAAGGCTGCAGAAGGATTTTTTGCTCGACTATTGGCTGAATTTGTGGCTTCCTTAATGACACTCTACTTGTTTATCCGCACAATATCCATCCCACGCACCAAGAAACTTCCTGATGCGTCATCTCCGCAAGAGCAAATTGCCAAGGAGTTTTCTTTTGACACAATCCACAAGGAAGAGTTCCGACCACCCTCGCCAACGCCATCTTTTACAGAAGCAGAGGTATTGTCTTCTGTCTTGAAGAGGATGGGTGAGCTCGAAGAGAAGATCAATATTCTTCAAGCAAAGCCGTCTGAGATGCCTTATGAAAAAGAAGAACTTCTTAATGCTGCTGTTTATCGAGTAGATGCCCTTGAAGCAGAGCTGATTGCCACCAAAAAGGTGTTAGTCGACCTTCTTATCTTGTTTCAAGAATTTTACTCGGTTCTATTACTTCCTTTCATTTTTAGCATCATCCATTTGATGCGGTGTTAACTGTCTCAAATAATAAGAATCTGTTGCAATTGTTAGTCATCTTGAAGTTGAGTTTTTTTTTTTGTTTTTTGCTCAGGCTCTGTACGAGGCTCTGATGAAACAGGAAGAACTTCTTGCTTATATTGACAGCCAAGAAAATGCGAAATTCCAGGTGAGCTCAATTTATTTTCTTTATAGTACATATGTATGGACAGCCATCTGAATCTCCTGACAATTTTTTGTTTTTGAGCAGAAAAAGAAGTTTTGCTGGTGAAGGGCGTGCAGCATTTGATGGATTTTCGGGTCAATTTGTATATTGAGGTTCCCAGCATCATCTCCATCAGTTTGTGCTGTGATTGAAAGATGTAAAAAAACACATTTGACATACATACGTTTTGTATTGTGCGAGAGACTTTGACGAACATATATGCTCTCTATATCATGGATGGAAATTGTTTATGCGGTGGTTCCCTTGTACTGATGTTTCTGTGAGAGACTGACTATACTATACTCCTACACTGCACTCATTCGTATTCATTTTGTGGAAACTTTACCGGTGACCATGTCCATGTGTAATTGAGTAACTTACCCTGAAGCGAAGCATATACTATATCTTTAATGTAGTGTATTTCAAATAGCTTCTACACTTGATGTCCAGGGGGATTTTCTCATGTTGCTCAGCAGCTTCCTCAGTCAGAATTGTAATGAATAATACACAACACAACACAACAAACTGGAGGTAATTCGCCATAATTGCTGCCTATCGTTTGTGTTTGTCCATTTAACTTGTAATTTGTTTGAATTAACTTCTATTCCCTAATAGTACAATTTTTGGTTTCAAGTTATAAGATACTACATTACTACTACCGCTACGTACCTTTATGTAGAATTAGGCTATGTTTAAACATATTATCAAATAAATATTAAACCATAGTAGTAATACTTATCCAGTTGATGGGTAGCTCCCTGTTCTAAAAACTAGTACTGTATATACTGAAAATACGTATTTTCTGGTATAAACAATAAGTTGAGTTTGATACGGTGACTCAAGATCTCACAGCTTAAAGATGAGTTTTTTGGAATTGTAAGTTGCAACATATCTTGAGATGGATTAGAAAATCATTTAATAAAGCTCAGGTTGTTAAAAATTGAGGCCTCTGAAACATGATACACACGATTCCAATTCTTGTGATGGATATTATGACCACAATACTGCGTCTGCGTGCGGGTGAAGGATCCAAAAGAAAAACTTATTTACAGATATATTTATTGACATATAGATGTATGTAATTGATACATTATACAGTTTTAGATATTTCAAGAGGGAATAAAGCTGGTGGAAAAAGGGGGGGATTTTTCGGAAAGGGAATAAGAAAAGGTAAAACAAACAGTGCCTTAAGCCTTCAACGAAACCATTGCTGAAAATTCTTCCTCTTCCCGCAAAAACCTCTGCTGCCGTTCGATGAACGCCTCCACGGTGTGCCGGAATTCTTCGCTGCTCATCTCATTCGCCGCCTTCGTCTCGTATTTCTCGCTCACCGTCCGCTTCAGGTCGCGGCGTCGCTCCTCCTCCACCGCTGTAACTTGGTTCTCCGAGTGGACTCTTCGAATGAGCTTCTTTTCACTGGATCTATAACGGTATGCATCCGGCGCCACCTTTTCCTCTCCTTTGTTGATCGCAACTTGCGGATTGCAATTCGCGCATTTTTCCACGTACTGATCGTAGAAATCGCTGCTCTTCCCGGGGAACTGCCCCGATATCAGAATCAGAGCGATCACGATCACGTTCCCGATCACGAACACAACTTTGGGGCTAATTAAGGTTATTGAAATTCCCCTGAAGTACTCAGTCGACACCTTGACAGGAAAATTGGAAAACCTTGAGAGCACGATGAGGAAAATCAACACCTCTACAAATCGGAATACGATGATGATTCTCTGAATTCTCCGGTAACTTGAAATAGCATATGCTTTCTCCGATCTTATATCATGAAACTTGATCGAATCCATTTCTTCCCGCAATTAATGTTGCTTTCTGTTTTCTATTTGGATGTTTTTTCAATAGAAATTTGAGAAATTGGATTGTAGCCTGAAACTGAACAGGTAACAGAGGCAAACACTTACCATTGCAGAAAAAAAAAAAGAATAATGAGAAAAGGGAGTGAAGAATGCAGAGTGAAGTGGGGGAGTTATATATAGAGTGTCAAAAGGTGTACCCATTTAGGGCTTAATTAAATTTATTTTATTCCTATACTTTTGAGACTTTAGTGTTGCTTTTTTATTTTATTTTATTTTTTTAAAATTAATCAGGGACAGTGGATTCGGAAATTGAGAAATAAGTAGATGTCTAGTCTTTTGATATCACAAGTGAGGAAGTGCTAAAAAAAATATGCTTTAAACACAATGTGCGGAAGTGGTAAAAGCATATACTACGGTGTTGTTGAGGTAGAAAATTCTCCAGCTGGGTGTTACGCACTTATGCAGCATATGTCTTGTGTCAAATTCCATCAATAAGTTGGATAAGGTATTTAGTAGTATTTGTTGTTTTTAAATAAGTATACTATACAATAGAATTATATATATATATATATATATATATATATATATATTATATATGTGTGTGTGTGTGTGTCTCGAATGATTCTTGTTACGTTAATAATTAATGGGTAAATATCTGAAATGATCATAAAGAAGAAAAAGAAAATTCTGATCCAAGAGGATAAAGAATTTGGTAATGGGTGAATGCGTATTTGATTTTCAAGTTGTTTTAAGCAGTGAGAGCATTGTAGTTTAAGTATAATACTCCCTCCGTCCCATATAATACGTCCTGTTTGACTTTTTGACACTGTTCGTTGTTCAGCTTTGACTCAATATTATTGTAACTATATATTTGAAGAAAATAGTTGAGTTTGGTCTTGTTAGATTCGTTTAATTGTATAGTTTAAGAATATATATTTTACATAATTTTAGCTTGTATATATTTTGAGATATTAACGATTAAAAATGTGCATCGGATTGTGTGCAGAAGTTAAACAAGACATCTTAGCTGGGATAGAGGGAGTAATATTAATCGGATTAAGGGGATAAATTGGTGGTTATCTATATCTGTAGGGGTGGGGGCCGGGGTGAGTTGAGTTGAGTGTTTTAGCTATAGCCTATAGGTTTGGATAGGATCCCAATTCCCAAACCCCAAGGGGTATTATATATAATTAAGTTAATGCGCATCTGCATGCATGCATACTTAATTACAGTGTTGGGTTGGGGTTAGGGTTGTGTTTGGGGTTGGGTGATAGATTGATGAAGAAATAAGAATGTTGATGGTGACTTATCTGATCATAATCATTAATTAATGATTAATGATTAATGATGTCATATTATTATTATTACTATTAGTAGGAGCAATAATATAGTGAATCTTCCTTCCTAACGAAGGAATGCCACGTACGTGGGGCAGGCATGCAGCCATTAATCATATATTGCTTTGCTTCTTTGAACCATCGTCTTTCTATGGAGAGATGAGACCCACCTGCTGCTGACTGCTGCTGTTGTTTTTAGTACGTGGGGCTGCGCGCGCCCTATTCAAGTGTTCAACAATCAACATGCACATATATTAGTATATAAATATAAATATAAATAAATTATATTGTTCTACTACTTAAATTCACTAGTGTATTTCCTTCCAATAAAGTTTTTATGATTTTGTTGGTCGCCACCAGTCAGCAGTCAGCACAGTACTGTTGTGAATGAATTCCTTTTTCCAGTTAGTTTTCCAATTGGACCCTACCTACCCTACCTATCCAATTTTCGTCCTCTTCTTATAAACACAATATAATTTATCATCTCCTTTGCTAATTGCTTCACTTAAGCTGCAACCTCCTGCATGCTACGTTAAATATAATTAAATGAATTGGTAACTTTAATGTGAAGAATTAGTACTCCGATCCCATCCACGCACCCTCAATAATTATTGAATACTAGCTAGTATTTGACACCTACTTATCTATCTCCCCTCCCAAAACGAAAATGAAAACACTCTCTTTTACTATATACACTAGTGACTAGTTTCATCAATCATTGACTCATTGTGGTGGGAAAATTAAAAAAGAATGGCAACAAGTTTGGTTGTATAGGGGTATGATATTGATAATGGACTACATTATACTGTACAGTATAGTTAGACTGGTTTGATGCATACACACACACACATATATACATTTGATCACAAAACTTTCATTTTCAACATTATTGCCACCCCCACCGTCGTTAATTTTCTCTTTTTTCCTCTCTAATTCAACAACCTGCATCGTTTGTCCTCTCTCTCTCTCTCTCTCTGTTGGGAAGAACACGTATTAGCAACGGAACTCTTTCCCAAGTGTGTGTGCAAGTGTTGGATATCCTCACTATAATAGTGGCACTCTCTCTCAAGGATGAGGAAAACTCTCAAAGATGAATATAGATCTTCAAAGGAAGAAAGAGCTTTTATTGATCACTCTTCAACACTTACAACTCTTACAACTCTTGGTGTTGTGGTTGTGATTGTGTGCTTGTGATTGTGTTGTGGTTGGTTGTCGTTGCAAATGGTCACCACTCCTCTATTTATACTAGCCTATGGAGTATTCTAGAACACTTCTATACAAATCTAGAATCCTATAGAATGTGGACTAGTGTAGAATAGTTTAGATATCTCTAGAACTCACTAGGATTGGAGAAGATCATGCTAGGTAGTTCATGAATATTGTAGGCCATTCTAGAAGCTTCAAGTTAGGAGGGATCTCAACAATCTCCCCCTTCCCGACTAACCTGGAAGATCTGTAACTCCAGCGCCTCTGCAACAATCTTCGAATTTCTTCAGAGGTATTACTTTGGTCATCATATCTGACCAGTTGTCATCCGTATGTACTTTGTCGAGCTGGAGTCGCTTTTCTTCCAATGCATCTCGTATCCAATGATATCGAACATCAATGTGTTTTGATCGGGAGTGGTAGGTTGGATTCTTTGCCAAGTATATCGCACTTTGGTTGTCACAGAGAAGCATCGGGCTCTCTTGAATCTGCCCTAGCTCGGTAAGTAATCCCTTTATCCATACCATCTCCTTGCCTGCTTCTGTAGTCGCTATGTACTCAGCTTCTGTTGTTGATAGCGCCACACATTTCTGCAATCTCGATTGCCATGATACAGCTCCCCCTGCAAAGGTAATTAGATATCCTGATGTTGATTTCCTTGAATCAACGTCTCCTGCCATGTCTGCATCTGTATACCCTTCTAACACTGGTTTTCTTTTGCCAAAGCATATAGATCTTTTGGCCTTTCCCCGGAGATATCTAAATATCCATTTTACAGCTGCCCAGTGTTCTTTCCCGGGATTGGATAAGAATCGACTTACCATGCCAACAGCGAAGGCGATATCAGGTCTAGTGCAGACCATGGCGTACATGAGGCTTCCGACCGCCGATGAATATGGGATCTTCTCCATTTCCTCTTTTTCTTTCTCACTTGTTGGACATTGTTTCTTAGTTAGCTTGAAGTGTCCTCCAAGTGGAACGCCCACCGGCTTGGCTTTATCCATATTGAATCTTTCGAGAACTTTCTCAATATATCTTTCTTGAGATAGCCATAGTAGTCTCTTGGAACGATCTCGAGTGATCTTCATCCCAAGGATTTGTTTCGCCGGTCCCAAGTCTTTCATGGAGAACGATCTGCTCAAAGCCTTCTTCAGTGCCTCGATCTTCTTCTTGTCACGACCAACAATTAACATATCATCCACATAGAGTAGGAGGATGATAAATTCTCCATTAGGATATCTTTTGATGAAGACGCAGTGATCCGAGCGAGTCTTCTGGAATTGATGTTGGGCCATGAAGGAGTCGAATTTCTTATACCATTGTCTTGGAGCTTGCTTTAGACCATAGAGGCTCTTCTTGAGACGACATACTAAGTGTTCTTTCCCCGGCTCCATGAATCCTTCGGGTTGCTCCATATATATCTCTTCTTCTAAATCTCCATGCAAGAATGCCGTCTTGACATCTAGCTGCTCAATCTCTAGGTCTAGGCATGCGGCAAGCCCAAGAACTACCCGGATAGATTGCATCTTTACCACGGGAGAGAAGATTTCTTCAAAATCTATCCCTTTCTTCTGGCCACATCCTTTGACGACGATTCTGGCTTTGTATCTTGGTCTTGCGCCTCCTTCTTCGGTCTTCAATTTGTATACCCATTTATTTTTCAATGCTCGTCTCCCTTTTGGTAACTCCACTAAGTCATAGGTGTGGTTCTCATGCAACGATTGCATTTCCTCATGCATGGCCTTCAACCATTCTTCCTTGTGTTGATCTTCCATAGCCTTGTTATAGTTTTGTGGCTCCCCCTCACTCGTGAATATCACATACTCATCTGGTGGGTATCTAATGGAGTGTTTTCTCTCACGAGTGGATCTACGTAACTGAGGTTGTATAGTCTCACCTTCTTCTTGTGATGATTCTGTGTCGCCTGACTCAGAAGAAACCTCCTCGTTACTTACGTCATTTGAGGTAGGTATCTCGGCATCAGCATCCTCGGCTGCTTGTTCACCTTGGTCATTATGCTCCACTGTTGGTGTATCAGGAGAGGCACGACATCGAACCATCAACTTCTTCTCATTACGAAAATCTTCGATAGTCTGATCTTCGAAGAATATGACATCTCTACTCCTGACGATCCTCTTGGCTGTTGGATCCCAAAGCCGGTAACCAAACTCATCATGTGGTGTACCGAGATAGATGCACTCCTTCGTCTTTGAGTCAAGCTTAGCACGTTCATCTTTGGGAACGTGAACGAACGCTCGGCAACCGAACACTTTGAAGCGGTCGTATGAGACTCTTTTTCCCGTCCAGACTTCTTCTGGGATATCTCCATCCAAAGGTACAGATGGGGAGTAATTGATGATGCTGACGGCAGTTGCCACTGCTTCTCCCCAGAAGGACTTAGGGAGCTTAGCGTGAGAAAGCATGCACCGAACTCTTTCTGTGATGGTGCGATTCATTCTTTCAGCAACACCGTTTAGTTGAGGTGTCTTAGGTGGAGTCTTCTCGAGCTTGATTCCATGTGACCTGCAATATGCATCAAACGGGCCTCGATATTCACCGCCATTATCAGCTCGGACGCACTTCAGCTTCAACCCTGTCTCTCGCTCCACCCTTGCATGAAACTCCTTGAAGACGTTTATGACTTGATCTTTTGTCTTCAATAGATATGCAAAAACCTTCCGAGAGTGGTCATCGATGAAGGTAACAAAGTACAATGCACCACCCATTGATTTCTCCGTCATCGAGCAAACATCGGTGTGCACCAAGTCAAGAATATGCTTTCTCCTATGAGGCTGATTACTTCTTGAAAACGTGACTCGATGTTGCTTGCCAACCAAACAGTGAGTGCAGGGGTCTAGTGTTTTACCTTTCATGTCGGCAGGATGCTCCTTTCGGGCAAGGATTTGCAGCCCTTTCTCGCTCATATGCCCAAGTCTCTTGTGCCACAGCTCCAGACACGGCCTATCTTGAGCGACATTGGTTTCTCCCTTGCATAGCTTGGCTTGGGTGATATATAACGTCCCATCTTTCATTCCTTTGGCAACGATGATGTTGTTCCTCGAAAGCTTCCATCTTCCGGCTCCAAGTTGAGTTATGTATCCAACATCATCGAGCTTACCGGCTGAGATGAGGTTGAGTCGCATATCTGGAACATGCCTGACATCTTTTAACACCAACTCACACCCGGTGTTAGTTAACAGAGTGATGTTTCCTATCCCCACGATTTTGCTTGACACGTGATTCCCCATTCTCACAGTGCCAAAATCACCACTTTTATATGTTGAGAAGAACTCTCTATGTGGGGTTACGTGGATTGACGCACCTGAGTCGATTATCCACGTACTGTCGTCACACGCAATGTTCAAGTAGTCTTCTCTAATGAGGAAGATGTCTTCTTTATTCTCCGTGGTTATCGCCGTCGTATTCTTATCTTCGTTCTTCCTTGGCTCTATCGAGTCTTGCTTGACAACCCCGTTCCTCTGGTCGCGTTTGAGGTTCCGGCATTCTGATTTCATATGCCCGACCTTGCCGCAATAGTAGCAGGTGACCCTCGTGCGTGACTTGGAATGGCCCCTGGATCTATCTCGGCTTCGATTGACGCTTCTTCCACGGGTCTCGATTCTCCCTCGGTTCTCCATAACATTGGCCTCGTAGTGTGCAGAGTCTCCTCGCTCCTTCCTCCGGGCTTCTTCATTAAGCAGGCTATCAGCAACTATATCCATAGTTAGCTTTCCCTCTGGACACGAGTTGCTAAGAGTAACAACAAGCGTGTCCCAACTCTCCGGCAAGGAGCTGAGTAGCAATAGAGCTTGCAACTCATCATCAACCTTCATCTCGATCTTTGTGAGTTGATTCACAAGACCTTTGAAGGTATTCAAGTGCTCAATCATGCTCTGGCCATCCTTGTATTCCAACTTCACCAATCGACGAACCAAGTGAGCTTTGTTCCGCGGTGTCTTCTTTTGAATCATGGACTCTAATTTGGTCCATAATTCATATGCATTAGTGTAGGTGGAAACATGCTCAAACAAACTTCGATCGATGTACTTACGGATCATTGCGACTGCTTTCCTATTCAAGAGATCCCATTCGGCATCTTTCTTGCCCTCCGGCTTCTTCTCATTCTTGATAGGCTCGTACAGATCCTTGCAGTATAAATGATCCTCCATCATCGGCTTCCAATAGGAGTAGTTGTCGGCTGTGAGCTTGAACATATCACCATCGTGCATCACAACACCTTCCATCGTCAACCTAGCAGGGTGATGGCTTCAACGAACGAGGCTCTGATACCACTTTGTTGGGAAGAACACGTATTAGCAACGGAACTCTTTCCCAAGTGTGTGTGCAAGTGTTGGATATCCTCACTATAATAGTGGCACTCTCTCTCAAGGATGAGGAAAACTCTCAAAGATGAATATAGATCTTCAAAGGAAGAAAGAGCTTTTATTGATCACTCTTCAACACTTACAACTCTTACAACTCTTGGTGTTGTGGTTGTGATTGTGTGCTTGTGATTGTGTTGTGGTTGGTTGTCGTTGCAAATGGTCACCACTCCTCTATTTATACTAGCCTATGGAGTATTCTAGAACACTTCTATACAAATCTAGAATCCTATAGAATGTGGACTAGTGTAGAATAGTTTAGATATCTCTAGAACTCACTAGGATTGGAGAAGATCATGCTAGGTAGTTCATGAATATTGTAGGCCATTCTAGAAGCTTCAAGTTAGGAGGGATCTCAACACTCTCTCTCTCTCTCTCTCTCTCTCTCTCTCTCTAAATTTAGTGGTGTGGCATTCCAAGTGAAATTAGTTGAGTGTTTGTCCAAGAAACTAGCTAGTTTGAGACTTTTGACTTGGTAATTGCTCAATCTGTTAAAAAGAGGGAGTGAGTGAGTGAGGGACATGCCGTCATGGATGGAAAGTGAAAAAAAGGGAGAAAAAAAAAGGGGTTATTATTCGTATTCCAAATTCCACATGGAAGCTAAGCGAAATATTGACTGTAATGATGTCCAACTCCTCATTCATATCTCTGTCTGTCTCCGATAATGGAAATTGGAAATTGGAAATTGAAAAAGCAAGGGCATCTTCTATCCATATTATGTTGAATGTATTTGCAACTTGTGTGCTACTAATTCATTCCGGAATTGGGTTCCTTTAGAGTAGAGTATATAGTATATATATTGGGTTTATGCTTATCCAATTACCATTCCTAGCTCCCATTTTAACTTACTATTCCGCCAATTTTCGCCCCATTTCAAATACTACATTGATACTCCTACTTTCTTTAAGATTTCACCATGTATTTTCTTAAATAGTACTCCCTCCGTCCTGCGAATTTTGACCCCTTTTCTTTTGAATACGATAATTTATGTTGTGGGGTTTAGCAGTTAAAGTGGTGTGAGTATTTGTGTCTTAAGATGTTTTCTAGTATAGACGGTATTTCCTGCGAAAATGTTTTCTAGTATAGAAAAAAAAAAGAAAAAGAAAAAATAAACGGGGAGAGAATAAATTACTAGGGGCCAAATTATAAGTACATAGAACTATAGAAGTATTATTGAATGCAACTTTATATTTGAAACCGTAACATGATAGTAGTATTTATTTAAAATCTTCTACACACATGAGAAAATGTTATATGTAACTCGGGTATATGATTTTTTTTTTTTTTTTTTGCAATATTATTTTCTCAACAATCTTAGATTAGTAATAATAACATTTATACCTTCGACCAAACGATCCCTTGTAGATACTGTAGGGGTGATTAACGAGTAGTGCTACTCGAACTCGACTCGGGACTCGGCTCGGAAAAAACTCGACCCGTACTCGAAAAATTCGAGTCGAGTCGAGTAGGGCACTCGAGAATCGAGCTCGAGCTCGAGTCGAGTATCAAGTCGAATATCGAGTACTCGACCCATTTCCTTTCTTTTTAAATTTTTTTAAATTTTAAAAGAAAAATAAAAAAATTAAAAAATACTCGATGAGCTCGAGTCCTCGAGAAGGAATTTTTTTTAAAAATAAAAAATCGAGCTCGAGTAGCTCGACTACTCGACTCGATTGGTTAAAAAAAAAATACTAGAGCTACTACTCGACTCGAGTAGCTTAAAAATGCCATCAAGTCAAGTTCGAGTACCCCACTACTCGAGCTCGACTCGACTCGTTATTACCCTAAAATACTATATACAGTTACAGTGTAGTGTACATACAGTCATACATATTCTAGTGGTGTGGTGGCCCACTGGCCCTACATTTTACAGGCCTGTTAACAATAATTGGGCTTTAGATTAGGCTGCTTTAAGGCCAAGTGGGCCAAGCCCGTAGGTTTAAATACTTTATACTTATCTCAAGTGGAAGAGAAGACACGCCTTTTCTTCCTAAATCACTTCACCTCTTCAAACTCTTCGTTTTGGTTTTTTTCCCATCCCCTTCAATTTCAATAAATGGTTCCAAAATACTCATAATTATATTACCATGCCAACGCAATAATGCTCCACTTGTTTCTGGAATTCAATTAAACTTAACAAAAAATGAATATATCTCAAATGGTAAAGGGATAAAGGGAGTATATTACTTGGACACCCATTGTATGAGCTTAACACCAAATATTACAAGACAAATAATTAAATAAAGGAGAACCCTAATTTTTTTTTTCCTTCCTTTTTCTCTCAATTATTCTATTCTCCAACAACATAAAAAGTATTCCCTATTCATGTTTAAATACAAATTAATTAATCACACTTGGTGGATCCCCTGAACAATTATTTTAGGTTCGAAAAGGGCATTAAAGAAGAGATAAGGTTGCACCAAATTAGTTAATTGAATTCCTGCACTGTGTTATATTACCATGGTTCGGATTAATGGGCTTCTTCGCTTTTTGTGATTCTCTGTGTTTTTTATATTACTATAAATATATAATAAGTATATAAACATTGTTAGAAAATGTTATTGGGCAGAATGTAGCTTGCCATGCAAAAGATGCACACACTATGTGGATTACCAGAGTTTTGAGTGGGATTTCACTTTTATTGTTGGCTCTTTTTAAAGCTTTTTTCCTATTTCATATCAGCCTTTAACTCTTTTCGTTTTATTTAGTAATTTTTAATAACTTTATACGTGTATCTTTGTGTACATATACACGCATGGATGCAACCCAGAACTCGCAAAGGATTACTTTAATTAAACTTCGTAAAATCTACAAGGATTATAATTAATTCTAAATAGTTCGAAGGCTGCTTCAAACACAAAATAGTCTCAACTACTCGGTTTAGAGGGTAACGTACCCTAAGTTTTAAAGTGATTTTTAGAAGAAAAAAACCGAACCAATGACCCCACCTTGAATTAGATTAACATATCGTCATCTTTAAACTTGCCCCTTTGTGAATAAGCACGACCGCCTCTTCCAAAATAGAATTCCACTTATATAAAGACTCGGACCGAGACATTTGCTTATGCTTTCAGAACATGTACCATTCAGGCCAACTGCGTGTAGTTCGATCATACATGTATAGCTTTTTTTTTTTTTTTTTTGAATGGCCGGATAACAGGTAATTCTACATGTATAGTTAGTTAGTTACATAAAAGAAAATTTTTGGTTTGTTTAACGGGCTTTATTGTCAAAATGTGTTCCATTTCACGAATTATTAGGAGAAAAAGAATATATCTTAATGGGCCTTGATTAATGGGCTTTATTGTCACCCCATTAAGGCTAATGTTATGGTCGGCCCACCCAATTCCAACCCACCCTAAGCTCTGGGAGGTGACAACTAAAAAGCCAGCTGAGAAAAATTAAAAACCCTAGTTTAGATTTTAGCTATTTCCCCCACTCCGCCGTTCTCCGCCCTCGTCCCTCACTCTGCATTTGCTTATCCGATGGTATCCGCCTTTTTGATTCTTTGGTTTCCATTAGGAGATTTTTAATTGCACGTGAATGTTCTTTCTGATTAACATTTTTTTTTTTCCCTGTAATTACAGGCGCCGAAGAAGGATAAGGCTCCTCCACCATCATCCAAGCCGGCGAAATCCGGTGGTGGAAAGCAGAAGAAGAAGGTCGCTGCTGCCTATGTTGCATTGTTAATGTGCTGCTAGCGTTTGCAATTTATTTAATGTGTGTGGTCAAATTGTTGGACTTGCAGAAGTGGAGTAAGGGAAAACAAAAGGAGAAGGTGAACAACATGGTACTATTTGATAAGGCGACATACGAAAAGTTGTTGTCCGAGGCACCCAAATACAAGCTCATCACTCCTTCCGTCCTTTCCGACCGTCTCAGGGTAACTAATAATTGCATTTCTTGTTTTATCGGGATCAATCTTATAATGTACAGTATGTTTTAGCGGCACAATTGTGATTTTTGATATAGTTTCTTCTTCCGCATCTTTTTCATTATTAGATGGGTCGTACCATTAGATTGTCCTGCTATTAGCCGTAGTTCGTAGCATTGTTTTGCTTTCTTTGAGATTCTGTATATTGTTTGTTCCACCTATGACCTACTTTATATAGGGAATTCTTAGTATAATACTCCCTCTCTTCCATTTGAAATGTCTCAAAATTTTTGCACACGCAGTCCAATGCATTTGTTTAACGGTTAATATCTTAAAATATAGAGAAGTAAAAATTATAAAAAAATATATATTGTAAACCTAGATGATTAGATGGATCCAACAAGATCGCACTTATTATTTTTTTTTCATTTATATAATTTTGATAGCATTAGGTCAAAGTTGATCAATGAACAGTGTCAAAAGTCAAAATGGGACAATACAATTGGGACGGAGGGAGTATTATCAATTTAAAAAATCTTTCCTTACGGTGTTCCACTGTTGCTTCATGCCATGTATGTGACATTTTATTCACTCGTTCTTTACTCCCTGGTAGTATTATTTTGAAGAGTTGTAGGTTCTCTGACGGTCTGCAACCACATATGATTTTGTTACCTTAGAAAATCTCTTTGCACTTTCAAGTCCTCTTGTAATTATCAGTATAAATCATCAATGGTTTGCTGTTTCGTAGCTACAACATTTCTTCATGAATTGAATTGATATTTTCTGAAATGTATGTGCCAATGTATTTTGAGTTTTGCAAGTTTGTGAGCAAAAGCAATGCTACCATGCCCGTGTCCTGAACATTGACCACTTTTGTTCACCTGTGTTGGTGGTTCAATTCCAGTTTCTGTGTGCTAGGTTTTTATTTCCCTTCTGGATTGTGTCTTAATTGCAGATCAACGGATCGCTTGCTAGGAGAGCAATTAGAGAGCTGATGGCTAGAGGCTTGATCAGATTGGTATCAGCTCACTCTAGCCAGCAGATATACACGAGGGCCACCAACACATAGGCGTCTTCATTTAACTCGTTACTGAAGTTTTGAATGGGATTCATCTCGGTCAGAATTCTTATTTCTTATTTTGAATGTTAAATCTGGATGAACTCTACCGGCTACTTTGTTACTTGCATTATTTTGCTGCCATATATTGAGTTTTCATGCCGCCTTCATCATTACCTTAAAATGATCGACTACTCTCAGATTGACATTACCTTAAAATGATTGACTACTCTGATATATTCTCTGTTAAACACTACGCGCAGCCTGTGTGTGCACAATTTTTATCCAAAATCTGTTACGCTTTACACATTATACCTATGTCTGTAAACGATTAACAATCCCATGATACATTTGATTTTATTTTAAGATGGAGCATTTAGTTGATGGCTAATGCAATATAACACGTGTACATGACTACAAGTAATCTGGTACGGATTTGTTTTATATGGTTGACTGGTAGTCTTATTGCTTAGCCTACTATTTGAAACTTTGGATTTCTGAGTTTTTTTAGTACGGATTGAAGCTGTTGGCTATTTGCTTTAATAGTGTCCCAATACGCACCCCAGGTTTTGAACAAAAAAAAATGAACAGATTTTATACAGGATAAAAAATGGGGTTCGGTGTTGCAATATTAATTAGTTTATGGCTCTAATGATTTCTAATCAAGATATGAGAATTAATGATTTTTTTTTTTTTTGGGAAGAAAACAGGCTAATGATTTCTATATAGTTTATGAGATTCCTGTTTCTGTGACCAACGAAATATAGATATGGGTTGGGTATATCTGTATGTGTTTATTACTCCATGTATATACTACTCCATCTGTCTCATTTGAAACGTCTCAAAACTTTTTGACATGCAGTCCAATGCCTTTGTTTAACAGTTAATATCTTAAAATGTAGAGAAGTAAAAATTATAAAAAAATATATATTTTAAAACTACACGATTAGACGAATCCAACAAGACCGAACTTGATTATATTTTTTGTTGATATAATCGTGATAACATTAGATCAAAGTTGTGTCAAAAATCAAAATGGAACAATACAAGTGGGACCGAGGAACTATATGTTTTACAGACTAATACAAGAGGAACAGACAGAGACTTCTCATCTTCAAGTTTCTGTACTAACGAATTTAGGGCAGTTGTGGTTCGTTGAATAGTTGAAATGATTTGAAAATTCACATTATAGTATTTCGCAAAATACAACATTATTAAATGCAGCCTTAATGGCTGCATGCCACAGGCTGCAGTTGGATGATGGTAGTTAGCACCTTCATTAAACACAAGTAAATGCGCATCCTCAATACATAGAACAATTGCGCCCACGACTTAAAGCAACATATTTACATCCTATATTTACACCCTATCTATATCTATATGTTAGTATAAGTTAACTTGGCCCAAGTCGTTGCGCTAGGCTAGCTGCGCTCTATCTAAGTCTATAAGTTTTAATTAACCGAATTGTAACCTTGCTGTTTCTTAAATTTTAAATAAATTAAATGTCTAATTAAAAACGGAAAATTTAGTTTAATACCCCACTGTCAAAATACTGAGAGTGTAGTACCCCTATACTATTATACTTCAATTGAGATACCTCCCCAACAATTTCGAATTTGTTTCAAAATTAGTTTATGTGAAAAGACCACCATACCCCTGAAGCAAAGAAAGAGTTGAAAAAATGATGGAGGGCAACAGGGTCTTTCCAACTTTATGTCTTGTCTCCTTGTCTTGGGTTTTGAAACTGCCTGTTTGGGAGTTAATACTCCACCCACGTTTGCCACCACCCCCGGAGGAGTTAAAGAGGAAGCGCCCATTCGGTCTTTAGTTTTGCCCACCATTTTCGTGCGCTGGTTTTCGCCTTCCGTTGGAGAATCGAAGAGTGCAACACGATAAGAGTAAGTACAATCGAAGAGGAAGGGAAGAGCTTTGAAGGTTGATCGATTTTGGTTCTTCAAAGGTAAGAAAATCCGAATTGATTCCGAATTAGTTGTTTACATTCCGCAATATAAATTCCATTGATGTTTTGGGTTGAAGGTTTGTTTTGTGCTTGCGGTTTTGACACGTTTATGGTATTTTGAGAATGAGTTTTTGAATATTTGTTTTGTGCTTGCGGTTTTGACATGGGTTTTTGAATGTTTATTTTGTGCTTGCGGTTTTGACACAATTATTGTATTTTGAGAATGGGTTTTGTTAGGGATTGACGTTGGTTGTGTGCTTTCAAAGTAGAGAGTTTATGCGGTTGGGGTGTTTTGAGAAATGGGGTTTTCGTAGAGGGTTTAGGGGGGATTGCGAATTGCCATTTTTTACTGGAAATGCTGATGATGCTGATGATACCACTGTTGATGGTACCAACACCAACCTTACACTGGTGGCTGATACTGCCCTTAGCAATCCGGACACCACCCCCCTTCAGGCGGCTGCCCCGAACACCTCGCACGTTGATCCACCCCCAGTCAACACGGCTGCGCCCACAGCTTCTCGTGTCATTGATCCGGTGCAAGTGCAAAGTGCTGGCCCTACCCCGGACACCACTCCCCTTCAGGCGGCTACCCCGAGCACTTCGCACGTTGATCCACCCCCAGTCAACACGGCTGCACCCACCACTCCTCTTGTCAATGATCCGGCCCCGGTGCATAGTGCTGTCCCCACTCAGGACATCCCCGTTCACCCCGATACGCTCCAAGTGTATGCTCCGGTCCCTCTCCGCATTGTCGACACATCGGCCGTACTTGGTTTGCCAGCGGACCCAAAAAATCCCACAGCTACCCTTGATCCCATTGCTCCAATGACAATGGCTGGTGCTCCTCCCGTAGGTACTGATGTTCAAAGTTCCGGGGAGGCTGGTGCCCCTTCTGACAAGTCTGGTATTTCTGCTTCTACTGCCGATATTCCACGCCCAATGGACATTGATGCTGACAACGTGGCTGACTCCACGGCTTGAACTGTTATGATGTTTCTACTTTTGGATTTATTGTTGGTTTGAGATGTAGTTTAACTGTTATGGATGTTGCAGGATTGTCGTGTTTGGTTGTTTTTGTCGTCTTAATGGTTTGGTCGTTTATTATTTAGTTTTATCTGGTACTTCAGTGATGTGTACTAATTGGTAATTCACCATTTTGTCTTAATCTTATGGGATGATGTTAACTGTTAAGGGATAATTACGTGAATTATGTGGAAACAAAAAACGGGCGAAAATTCCAACACTTCATTTGGCCATTACATGAATTACCCACGCAATTACAAGCACAACACAAACAAAATTTGGTACAACATTTAGAGACCGGTCATGAGTGGTCAAAATTGAGAAGTGTGAGAATGACATAAAGTTACTTTTCAGAGATTCTTCTCTGTACTTTGCAGATTGCCTGCAACAAATGAAGTCATGAATTGATGGTTGGTGGTCCCATCTGTACTAATTGAGGGGAAATCCATTGAAACAATATCGTCCTTCATTTGGTACCAAACTTTTCTAAGATGGCACCATACATGACGAATAGGAATATCACTATGGTTGCTACTGATTCGTTGGCATCCAAGCACTTTAATTTACACTCACAACGCATCCATATGATTGACTATGTTGAATGAGGCACGAACAAGCTTCATTAACACATTCCCCCAACCCCGTGTGCCACAACTGTGCATCCAAACACTATGTGAGTAAGGTTCAAACATAATGGCGCTATCTCCAAGCAGAGGAGTACATTATAAGAACAATGTCCAGTGTTGTCCAAGTCCTTGTGTGGTGTGTTGTAGGGTAACCATACATCCTATGTACTAAGTTGTTGATTTGAGCTCGTTAATGGCATCCAAGCACTTTAATTTACACTCACAATGCATCCATATGATTGATTATGTTGAATGAGGCATGAACAAGCTTCATTAACACATTCCCCCAACCCCATGTGCCACAACTGTGCATCCAAACACTATGTGAGTAAGGTTCAAACATAATGGTGCTATCTCCAAGCAGAGGAGTACATCACAAGAACAATGTCCAGTGTAGTCCAAGTCCTTATGTGGTGTGTTGTAGGGTAACCATACATCCTATGTACTAAGTTGTTGATTTGAGCTCGTTAATGGCATCCAAGCACTTTAATTTACACTCACAACGCATCCATATGATTGATTATGTTGAATGAGGCACGAACAAGCTTCATTAACACATTCCCCCAACCCCATGTGCCACAACTGTGCATCCAAACACTATGTGAGTAAGGTTCAAACATAATGGTGCTATCTCCAAGCAGAGGAGTACATCACAAGAACAATGTCCAGGGTAGTCCAAGTCCTTGTGTGGTGTGTTGTAGGGTAACCATACATCCTATGTACTAAGTTGTTGATTTGAGCTCGTTAATGGCATCCAAGCACTTTAATTTACACTCACAACGCATGCATATGATTGATTATGTTGAATGAGGCACGAACAAGCTTCATTAACACATTCCCCCAACCCCATATGCCACAACCGTGCATCCAAACACTATGTGAGTAAGGTTCAAATATAATGGTGCTATCTCCAAGCAGAGGAGTACATCCCAAGAATAATGTCCAGTGTAGTCCAAGTCCTTGTGTGGTGTGTTGTAGGGTAACCATACATCCTATGTACTAAGTTGTTGATTTGAGCTCGTTAATGGCATCCAAGCACTTTAATTTACACTCACAATGCATCCATATGATTGATTATGTTGAATGAGGCACGAACAAGCTTCATTAACACATTCCCCCAACCCCATGTGCCACAACTGTGCATCCAAACACTATTTGAGTAAGGTTCAAACATAATGGTGCTATATCCAAGCAGAGGAGTACATCACAAGAACAATGTCCAGTGTAGTCCAAGTCCTTGTGTGGTGTGTTGTCGGGTAACCATACATCCTATGTACTAAGTTGTTGATTTGAGCTCGTTAATGGCATCCAAGCACTTTAATTTACACTCACAACGCATCCATATGATTGATTATGTTGAATGGGGCACAAACAAGCTTCATTAACACATTCCCCCAACCCCATGTGCCACAACTGTGCATCCAAACACTATGTGAGTAAGGTTCAAACATAATGGAGCTATCTCCAAGCAGAGGAGTACATCACAAGAACAATGTCCAGTGTAGTCCAAGTCCTTGTGTGGTGTGTTGTCGGGTAACCATACATCCTATGTACTACGTTGTTGATTTGAGCTCGTTAATGGCATCCAAGCACTTTAATTTACACTCACAACGCATCCATATGATTGATTATGTTGAATGAGGCACGAACAAGCTTCATTAACACATTCCCCCAACCCCATATGCCACAACCGTGCATCCAAACACTATGTGAGTAAGGTTCAAATATAATGGTGCTATCTCCAAGCAGAGGAGTACATCCCAAGAATAATGTCCAGTGTAGTCCAAGTCCTTGTGTGGTGTGTTGTAGGGTAACCATACATCCTATGTACTAAGTTGTTGATTTGAGCTCGTTAATGGCATCCAAGCACTTTAATTTACACTCACAATGCATCCATATGATTGATTATGTTGAATGAGGCACGAACAAGCTTCATTAACACATTCCCCCAACCCCATGTGCCACAACTGTGCATCCAAACACTATTTGAGTAAGGTTCAAACATAATGGTGCTATATCCAAGCAGAGGAGTACATCACAAGAACAATGTCCAGTGTACTCCAAGTCCTTGTGTGGTGTGTTGTCGGGTAACCATACATCCTATGTACTAAGTTGTTGATTTGAGCTCGTTAATGGCATCCAAGCACTTTAATTTACACTCACAACGCATCCATATGATTGATTATGTTGAATGAGGCACAAACAAGCTTCATTAACACATTCCCCCAACCCCATGTGCCACAACTGTGCATCCAAACACTATGTGAGTAAGGTTCAAACATAATGGAGCTATCTCCAAGCAGAGGAGTACATCACAAGAACAATGTCCAGTGTAGTCCAAGTCCTTGTGTGGTGTGTTGTCGGGTAACCATACATCCTATGTACTACGTTGTTGATTTGAGCTCGTTAATGGCATCCAAGCACTTTAATTTACACTCACAACGCATCCATATGATTGATTATGTTGAATGAGGCACGAACAAGCTTCATTAACACATTCCCCCAACCCCATGTGCCACAACTGTGCATCCAAACACTATGTGAGTAAGGTTCAAACATAATGGAGCTATTTCCAAGTAGAGGAGTACATCACAAGAACAATGTCCAGTGTAGTCCAAGTCCTTGTGTGGTGTGTTGTAGGGTAACCATACATCATATGTACTAAGTTGTTGATTTGAGCTCGTTAATGGCATCCAAGCACTTTAATTTACACTCACAACGCATCCATATGATTGATTATGTTGAATGAGGCACGAACAAACTTCACTAACACATTCCCCCAACCCCATGTGCCACAACTGTGCATCCAAACACTATGTGAGTAAGGTTCAAACATAATGGTGCTATCTCCAAGCAGAGGAGTACATCACAAGAACAATGTCCAGTGTAGTCCAAGTCCTTGTGTGGTGTGTTGTAGGACAACCATACATCCTATGTACTAAGTTGTTGATTTGAGCTCGTTAATGGCATCCAAGCACTTTAATTTACACTCACAACGCATCCATATGATTGATTATGTTGAACATTGTCCGACCAAGCTTCATTAACGCATTCCCCCAACCCCATGTGCCACAACTGTGCATCCAAACACTATGTGAGTAAGGTTCAAACATAATGGTGCTATCTCCAAGCAGAGAAGTACATCACAAGAACAATGTCCAGAGTAGTCCAAGTCCTAGTGTGGTGTGTTATAGGATAATCATACATCCTATGTACTAAGTTGTTGATTTGAGCTCGTTAATGGCATCCAAGCACTTTAATTTACACTCACAACGCATTCATATGATTGATTATGTTGAACAATGTCCGACCAAGCTTCATTAACGCATTCCCCCAACCCCATGTGCCACAACTGTGCATCCAAACATTATGTGAGTAAGGTTCAAACATAATGGTGCTATCAAATTATGAAATTCATGCAACAACATTGAATAAGAAGCCATCCATAATAAATAAGAACCTGCGAAAGTTACTTCTTTTGCATTTACATGGTATCACGTTTTGAAACCATCCATACGAAGGATCGTTTCATAAACTGAAACCATATACAAAAATACCACCTATCAAGTCAAATCTGTACCAGACATGTTCCAAAAAAAATATTACATGCTAATGTGGTATACCACAGTGTCTGAGCAATCAGCACCAAAGTGACACAGCTGTGTCGTGTGGTCAAAAATATCAAAAATGTGTCGGTATGCGTCCTTACAAGATGCAGGGTCTTCGTTGTGGCATTCACATCAATCCATTTATCATTCACCTTTCTATAGACATCCGAAAGAAGGTCGTCATCATATATTCGCACAAGATGCACTTCCTCTTCGTAATGACAAAACAGTAACGTCTCTATTCCTTGCATTTCGGCTTCCTCTTGCCCATCTACTTGTTCTTCAATGTCACTCATCCTTCCCCAAGAACCCGTCGCACTATCCCCTACCAAAACCCTTCACAGCCCCATCCCACTATACCCCTAACCCTCCGACAGCCCTCCTACAACAATCCTAACCCATCGTCGACACCCTTCTCTCCCGTCAAGCTTTCCCCTTCGAAGAACCCTCCTCAAACTCGCCCCAAAACCCTAACCCGTCAGCTCCAAGCTTCACAAAACAGGGGTGTCCCCAACCCTAAGCTTCTACCCTTCCCCCATCCCTACCAAAGCCGGGCGAACGACATTCTCCAACACACTCGCGCGCGAAAATGAAGCTCCACTGGTGTCTCGTTCGATTGTCGCAGGTTGGAGAGGTGAGAGAGACAAATGGGTTATGTGTGAGAGTGAGACAAATTCGTATGTGAGAGTAAGATTCAAAAAACGGCTGTCAACTCCCATCATTACCTGTCAATTCTCTGTCAAAAAGGGAGGGTATTAGTGTCAATTCACCATTTTATTTTAGTTTTGAGTTTCTTTTAGTTAATGGGTCCTGAAATCACATGTATATATTTGTTGGGTATCAATACAACATGTATTGAGTATAGGGGTACTAATACGTAAGACTCATGAGGTGTGGGTACTTTTCAATAAATTTCCCAATTAAAAATCTGAGTAAATGCTAAACGAGTTTTATATTTATAATTTACTCCATTTGATAGTGCACATTTGTGATAGAGAGGGAGAGGGAGCAATATGTTCGTAGTATGGCCACATACTAAGGGGCGACTGCTAACGCCAAGCTACCATTTACTTTTAAGTTTGTTTATTCAAGTGTATGCCATAATATGAATACTAATACAATCCAAGTTGCACATATATGAAGCTCATATTGATATTGGTGTATTTTTCAATCCAGACAATAAATATGAATGAAATTGGAAACACAGAGATATCTCGAGATTGATGAAAAGATGTGAAGGAAATACGAATGTGCATGAATATTATACTACTTCATATGGTTTGGAATTTTGGATCATCAGTCGGATTTGGGCTTAGAAAGAGCCTTCTTCCTCTGGCCTAACATGTAGCCGTACAAATGAGGGCTCCCAGGCACGTAAAACCCTAGGACCAAAATGGCATTGTAGTAATAATCGAAGGAAAAATTCCACTTGTTGGGCATCCGAATGCTGTATTTGCCTGAATCTCTCATATACGGCATCGCCTTATAGATCAGCCCCACTTCGCTCGCGATTCCCGCCGGGTACAATACCAGAAACGTGCTGTACCTCAGCCACAGCAGCCACGGCGGCGCGTACCCAAATGCCTCCTTGAAGCCGAAGAAGGAGTAGCGGATGATCTCCGTGATGGACCAGCTGATGACCAGCGATTCCACGAGGAAATGCTCGCGGATCTCCGGGAAGCTGTAGAGGATCCCCCAGGTCACGTACAGGCGGGAGCTCACCTGGGGGAGCGTGGCGGTTACGGGGGATCGGACCAGTCCGATGAGGCTGTGGAGGATCTCCAGGAGAGCGGCGGATTGGGCGAGTATGAGGGGGCCGTGGACGGCGGCGTAGACGGATTTGCGGTGGGCGGTGAGGGCGAGGTAAAAGACCTGGAACCAGGCGAGGAAAAGTGACCAATTGTAGAAGGTGAGGTAGATTCGGCGGATGGAGGAGAAGATTCCGGCCATTGGAATTGAGAATTTGGGTAACTAAGGATGGAAGAGGAGGAGGAGGAAAGGTTGTAATATTAATATAGGCTACAGAAGAAGGGGGCCGCTCTGAAGTTGAGCGTCCGAGTGAGTAAATAATGAGTTATGAGTATAGGTGGGCGGACCAACTACTAACTGTACATCAAATACTACCAATATACTACCATACTGTACTATTTATTTTTATCTATTCTTGATTTTAATTATATATTCTACATTAATACAAAAATTATGTATTTAGTAGTTAAAATTGTGGTATCTAACAAATTTCGATCGTTAAACTGCGGTAGCTAACAAATTTTACTCATAAATCCGGTTGTTAGAATAGAAAATTCTTGTAGTAATAGTAATAATAAATAAATAAATAATTTGAGCAGTGCCAAGGCTATATAATTCTACTACTAAGTTTCAAATGAGAGGATTTTTGCTTTCCAAAAAAAAATGAGAGGATTTTTTTTTTTTTTTTTTTAAAGATCATAAAAAGCCCTATGCTGCTATGTAGTATGGTATATCGGATACCGAACAATTACATTGTCCTAGATTCACATTGAGAACGATCTAAAATCAATAAATGAAAGATTTCCAAGATTTAATAGTAGATTATAAAAAAAATACTATATACTAGTATCTGTCAATGATTTTTTAAAGTTGTGAGAAGTACTTGTTCGATTTGTTTAGGTCAGCTGTTTTAGGTTGTCTTCATAATTAAAAAAGAACTACTACAGTAATTTTTTTAAAAAAAAAAGAAAAGGAGAGAGAAGTAACAGGCGGTTGCTGGGCCTTGTCCTATTGGGCGAGATTTGAAAGATACTTATTCTGAAGCCCAATATGAAGATTGATGGCCCATTACATAATTTTGATCCCACTTTGCCTCAGACCTCAGTCCTCACTTCTTTCACTCTAGTGTTGCCCCTCAATTCCTCATTCACTCACTTCCCTTCCCTATGCATATTACTAGTTATTACAATATTTATTTTTACTTTTAAGTCACTAATGGAATGCAAATATGCAATGGATTCAAATTAGTATGCCGTCCCTAGCTTTTTTCAACAACATAAAATCCCACTAAATTAATCACATTACAGAAATATAGACACAAAATAATTCTTTTCAAGAAACTCCAAAAACCCATCTCAAAATCATATATCAAGGGTTCTTTGTCAAAATGGAACGAGATCTTATATAATAAAAGTTTTAAATTTACATAATTTTAATAAGTTATATTACTATTTTAAATTTCTAAAAAATATTTAAAAATTTCCAATAATAATAATGATGATTATTAAAGATTAAATAAATTTCAGATATTTTATTAAATAAACAAATACTCCATATATGCGAAAAAAATAAATAAAATACTTAATTTATTGAAATTAAATGGTACTGTAAATTTTATTATTGGAAAAAAAAAAACAATGTTATATACATGTGCAGAAAATGTAGTGTGTTAAGCAGAGAGAGCTAGCAGCGGACAAGTGTCGTTCCCTGAGCGGGTAAGAGGGAGTGTAGCTAGAAATGTGGACGATGGCAAGAGATCCGATCCACAGTATTTGCACAGTAGACATAATAATAGGGATTTGAGACTCTGCCTGTTCCATCCCACCATGCACCCTTTGTACTAGTAGTATAAAGATTATTGCTGCTCCCTTTCTTTCCGCTTTTCTTGTCCATTTGTTTTTTTTTCCCTATAAATACCCACACTCTTGACGCAATCACATATTCCATGTATCATCAGCCAACATTCATGCATTCCCATGCTTTCCGCTTTTCCCTCTATCTTTCCCTCTTTCCTCCAACCCTAAATTACAAACCACTGCTTTTCTTGTTCTTCTTCTACACTGTCACTCTACACCCTGCAGGGGTTTTTCTATTTCTATTTTGTCCACTCTAAACTCTAAACCATCCTTCAAGATCTGATCTTTACCATTCCCACCAGGGTTTCTTGTTTATCAACCGCACAATTCTCTAACCAATTCATATTTTAATTTCTCTCAAGATTCAGGTTTCTGTGCTCTCGATCAGCTTGTTTCAATTGATTTATTTTATTTTCACATTTTTTTTTTTTGGTTCGATCAGTGAGTGTATTTATCCTCCGCCACAATGTATTCATCATCCTGCGCCACGTTGAGACCCTTGACAAATTTGGATAAAGAGGATGGGTTCTTGGGAGAGGAAATTAGGGGGAGTTTGATCAACAACGGTGTTTTGTGTAATAAGCAAATTGGGGGGAAGGCTTTGATTGGTGGGAAAAGGTGGGAAAGGATCAAACCGGGTGTCGCTTGTTCTGTCCTAACCAGAGAAAATAAAGAAGCACTGGTTAGAACTAATCATTCTGTTTACTACTAGTATTTAGTACTCAGTTCTTGATTAATTTGTGTTTACTGTGTTGCTACATGCTTGGGCTTTGGATGGCTTTTGCAGACAGTGCAAGCGCCCATTCTGGACAAGCGAAGGGCGAATCCAAAGAATGTGGCTGCAATAATCCTCGGATGCGGCGCCGGGAAGCAACTTTACCCACTTACAAGCAAGACAGCAACCCCAGCTGTAAGAACATTTCGGTCCATGATCATACTATAATGTAATGTGTTCCCCTAAATGTATATATATGATGTGTATCGACTCTTGATTAAGGTTCTTTATCATTTGGTGAGCTTTGAATGACTTGGGTTGATTCTTAAAGCATTGTTTCAATTCTCACACAGTATAATTTAGGATTTGTTTTATCATGGTCATAAAAATCCTGCCTCCATCCTATCATATTCCTGTGTGTAGGTTCCCATTGGAGGGTGCTATAAACTCATCGACATACCTATGAGCAACTGTATCAACAGTGGCATCGGCAAGATTTTTGTGCTCACGCAATTCAATTCCACGTCCCTCAATCGCCACATCTCTCGTACCTACACTGGAAATGGCCTCAACTTTGGCAACGGCTCTGTTGAGGTCCACACTCTGATATGCTTCATTTTTTTAAACGAAAGTTCATAGCAAACGTGTGTTGCATTATAATTGAGGGAGCTTCCATTTTCATTTATAGGTTTTGGCGGCGACTCAAACAGCTGGAGAAGCAGGAAACCAGTGGTTTCAGGGGACAGCTGATGCTGTGAGACAGTTTATATGGCTTTTTGAGGTGAGTCTCTAAGGATAATTGCTTCCTCATTTTTTCTGTTCTGTTCTTGAATGTAATATTTCATGTGTGCATTGTCCATTTTTATATCTTCCAGGATTTTAGGATGAAAAACATTGAGAACATATTGATCTTACCCGGTGATCATCTCTATAGGATGGACTACATGGACTTTATTCAGGTACATTGGTTCATTACGTTGTTGTTGAACTAAGATGATGTTGTGAACTTAGGAAACAAAATTTTACTAGCTTTAATTCCTTAACAGAATCACATCGACCGAAATGCTGACCTGACACTCTCGTGCGCCCCAGTTAGCGACAGGTTTTTGTGAAATTCGTATGATCCAATGTTCTTACACTTGTGGGCATTCTTCTGTCTAACTGTTGTAGTTATATTTGAATGTTACTTCTCAGCCGAGCATCTGAATTTGGGCTGGTAAAGATTGATAGCCGAGGCCGGATTACTCAGTTCTCTGAAAAGCCTCGAGGAGTTGATAAGAAATCAATGGTGAGCCCAAGCATATCTGAAAACACCTATTTTCCTTGGTTCCTCCTTGTCTGAACTTTTTGTTGTTGTGTTGCAGCAAATCGACACTTCTATAATAGGTTTATCCGCCGAGGATGCTTTGAAATCTCCGCACATTGCTTCCATGGGAGTCTACGCGTTCAAGACCGATGTGTTACTGAAGCTGTTGAAGTGGAGTTACCCGAACTCAAATGACTTTGAGTCCGAAGTCATACCTGCTGCAGTAAAGGAACAAGACGTGCAGGTTGGAGCGTGGATTCCATTCCATTGGGTGGCAGTAACTAAGTTTCTTACATTGATTTAAAGGATTTTGAGGCGGCTCTTTTTTACTGCAGGCTTATATATTCAGGGACTATTGGGAGGATATTGGGACAATTAAATCTTTCTATGATGCAAATTTAGCTCTTTTAGATGAGGTGAATCTGTGATTGTGTCCTTTTGGGTGAAGTTTGTTGGTGCATTTCTGTTTTCTTCACGACTGATGTTAGCAATAAACTGTCTGCAGCCTCCCAAATTCGAGTTTTATGATCCAAAAACACCTTTCTATACATCGCCTCGTTTCTTGCCACCAACAAAATTCGAAAATTGCAAGGCAAGGCTAGCAGCTATTACATTCCCAGAAATTTCGTTCTGATGATGATGATGATGATGATGATGTTCTTCGTTTTACAATGGCTTTAATGTTTTTTTTCTTTCAGATCAGAGATGCAATAATCGCACACGGGTGCTTCCTGAGAGAATGCGTTGTCAAACATTCCTTACTAGGTGAACGTGCTCGTTTGGACATTGGAGTCGAACTCGAGGCATCCTTCCCTGTCTACTGCACCTTTTATTGAAAGTTTTATCCTTACATTGGGTGATCATGATAAATGAATGAGCTGTTACTTTTTTGCAATTTCAGGATACTTTGATGATGGGAGCTGATTATTACCAGACAGAGTCTGAGATAGCCACCCTCGTGGCCAAGGGTAAGGTCCCCATCGGAATTGGGAGAGACACTAAGATCAAGTGAGCCAGCCAGCCAGCCAACACACTTGTTCATTCATTTCTTACATATTATTACTACTACTACTACTGAACTGATGATATATATAATTCTAACACAAAATGCACATCCTGATCTCCACCTGTAGGAACTGCATCATCGACAAAAACGCGAGAATTGGAAAGAACGTGACCATCACAAACAAAGATGTAAGTCCCAAGTCCCAAACACCTTCTTTGCCCTAATTAAACCATCCATCCACCATTCATTCATTCATAATTCATAATCACTGTGGGTGTGACTGAACAGGGAGTTGAGGAAGCTGATCATCCCAGTGAAGGTTTCTACATTCGATCTGGAGTGGTTGTCATAGTGGAGAAGGCTACAATCAATGATGGAACAGTGATATAATAATAATAACAATAATCCAGTGCCTAATTATATATGGTGGATACCATACCATGAATTGAAGTTGGTTGTCCGATCGAGTGAGTGTATATGATGAGGAGAAAATGGATTGTGTGTTTCTTCTTCAACTGATGAGGCAACAATCCTTAATTTCTACAAATGCTCTTATTACTCTCTCTGCTGTATCTTATGTAAATTTTATACAACAACATTTGGCAAGCAAGTCCTGGAATAAATTGCATCATTACATCTTGTGTACTGTTTTTGCCTCTAGTTGAAGTTGAAGAAAGATTATCAATCTGTTGCATGCCAATAGAAAAATGTCAATTTTATTGAATTTTTATTATCATCATCATGATACATTATTGGTTTTTGAGTTGGGGACAATTACTCATTCACCGCTCATATGTGCAGGCAATGAATTTAGCCATAAATCCATAATTTATATCCTTGCAAGTCGGAACATATTTTTCCTTTTTTAAAAAAGAAATAATAAACTTCAATGTCCCCTATCCATCATCTGCTTTGTTCATAATGGATTCACAATATTTAACATATAGTAGCATTTCTTAACTAAAAATTAAAAAATGCACCCCTTCAATTTTTATGCTATCTAACTTTTTATTCTATCTAATTTTTATAATTGATTCATTTGCATAGTTTATTTTTGTTTATTGAGTGATCAAAACTAATATGACTTTATTGTCTAATTACATTGGGTTACTTTTTTTTTTTTTTTTTTTTTTCGGACGAAAGGAGGGGCGTAGCCAATTTTATTCAAATGATTGAAAATTGTCTAATTACATTGGGTTACCTATTTTAAAATATGGAGGTAGTATATGTTTATTTATTTATTTTTAAAAATTTGCTCAATAACTATTATTGCGCTTTACCAATATGCATTCGAACCCCAACCTTGGTTTTGGATAAGCAAATTCAAAATGGCAGAAGAATTACCAATATGCTATTGAGTACTACTACAAGAGAGTAGTAAAATACTCCCTCCGTCCCACTCCAAGTGTCTTGTTACTGTTGGGCACGAGAATTAAGGTAGAGTTGGTTTGTGAGTATATGGTGGGGTCCACATAGTTGTTGGAGGGGAAAATTATTTCTATTTATAGAAAGAAGACATTTGTAATGGGACATCCAAAAATAGTAAGTAGGACATTTGGAATGGGACAGAGGGAGTATAAATGTAAAATGTCGTAAAACAAATTTCACATGAGGAAGGTGGAACCTGGAACATTAAAATATTTTTTTTTAAAACAAAAAATGAAATTAAAATAAAGCGGTGTGTAGGTGATGCTGCAGTCAAGATCGTTGGCATTTTGTTTTCTTGCATAGCATTTCAAGAACGAAAGAAATCGCCAAATAGCTGCTACAGATCCAAATTCATATGTTCACATCCCACAGATCCCCTCAAAATCTGAATTTTAGCTTCCTATCTCTTCCCAAGGTAAGACACAATCTCCCAGCTTTTTGCGAGTCTTGATTGGAATCACTGTTTATCGGAAATGCGTGGATTTTTAGGTTTTTCTTTGATAATTACTAATTTTACGAATAGAAAACTGGCAGTGCATCGGGTATTTTGTGCAATCGTTTATCCCTCGTTGTCAGATCTGCTTGTAATCCTTGGATTTTTCTGCATTAAATTGGATAACTCGTCTTCTTGAATTTTGGTCTAAAGAGAATATGCGCGCCAGGGTGTGGGGTGGGGGATTCAATTTTGCTTTCTGAGGAACTTCATTTTCGTTAAAGTTAAAAAAAGTTTCTGATTCTGAAATATTGTTTTCAGCATTGCATGTTCTATTGATTGTTAGATTAGGCAGTCAGATTATAAATTTGGAAAAAAGAAGGGGGAAAAAAGAGGACTATCATATACTTCCTCGTTTTTTTTAATATGTCACACTTTGATTTTAGTTATTCATTTTTCAACCTTTACGCAATTTTTTATATTAGTTATATAAGAAAAACATAGTCAATTGACATCTTGTTGGATTAGTTTAGTCGCATATCATTGAACATATGCATTGGATAGCGTGATAAGTGAAATGTGGCAACTTCACGAAAACGGAGGAAGTATGTCTTAGTTTTCATTTTTCAGTTTATTGAGGCATGATTGGATTTTGGGTTTTAAAGTAGGAAGAAAATTGTTATTTATTTGAGGACTACTTGTATCATAAATGACCTTTCCTCTTTTCTAAAAATTTCAGTTATATGTATTTCGGTTGTCTTTTGCCTTCACATCAGTACCTTTTTCTTATTTTGCTCTTGGGATTGGACTTGTAGCTGTTTTTATATTGATCTCTTCATGGAGGGGGTTGGAGGTGATGTTCCATCAACAGCAGCCGCAACTTTAAACCAGAGGAGGCTTGAAGCGTGGAGGCTTTTCCAGTATTATTTAGATAAATCTACTCCACATACTCTTTATCGCTGGATTGGAACATTCCTCATCGTGTCTCTTTATGCTCTGCGGGTTACCTATGCTCAAGGATTTTACATTGTTACGTATGGTTTGGGTATCTACATTCTGAATTTGCTTATTGGGTTTTTGTCTCCTCTGGTTGACCCTGAGACGGAACCTACGGATGGACCTCTTCTGCCAACAAAGGGTTCAGATGAATTCAAGCCTTTTATTCGTCGTCTCCCTGAGTTTAAATTCTGGTAATTGCTGTAATATCATTTCCCCTGTTTTGGCACCACAAAGCTGTTGACTGTGATATTATTAGCCTTTTATTTCTCATCAATTCTACTGGTTTTTTGATCTTATATTCGGTGTTTGCTGGAGATCTGTCTCATAACTATATTTTCACAATTTGGATGTCACTGTAGCGTATATCCTTTAATTGATCATTGTTGATATAGAGTCCTCTAATGGATCATGTTGATGATGTCAATATAGATTCTTTTCTTATATTGTGTGTGCCTAAGGTGGCATTGTTATAATATTCTTGCTGTGATGTTTCACAGTTTGTGTTGTTGGTTATAATGTTGATGTTTTTGCCTTGACCACTTGTCTCTATTTGTTTCTATTTCACACGGGAATTCATTATATATGTTTCAAAACAAGCTTGACATGTCTACATATTGAACAATTTATTGCCTTCATCTTTTTTTTTTTTTTTTTTTGTTTTTAATGGATTCCTTCTCTCCCTTATATATTGCATGTGAAGTTGAAAATATTGTTTTGGTTCCAGGTATGCCATTACCAAGGCTTTTTGTTTAGCCTTTGTTATGACCTTCTTCTCCATGTTTGATGTCCCGGTGTTCTGGCCTATACTGCTGTTTTACTGGCTTGTTCTTTTCGTACTCACAATGAAGAGACAAATCTCGCACATGATCAAGTATAGATACCTTCCATTCAATATCGGGAAGCAGGTGAGCTTGTGACCACCATAAGGAAGTACTGTTGTTTCCTATCCTCACCTTGCTAACGGCTGTATCTCTTTGTTGTCTTTTGACAGAAGTACAGAGGGAAAAGGCCTGCTTCCAGTGCCAGCAGCCCCCGGGCCGACTAAATGTCTCTGCCATTGTTGTTATTATTTGGTTTGATTTAGAAGAATTTATAGAGACTAGGAAGTAGATGGAAAGGAATATATGTGATGATTGGTGATGGATGCCTTACTGGCTTATGGAATTTTGTACTATTTGCACTGGAATACAGACAGACATCCGCTTATATACAGAAATATTGATCTAATTTTTGCTGGGGGAGATTGCTTCTTGTATTTCATTCTTTAGTTTGGTTATATTGGAATGCAACTCATTGGTCATTTCCCATCCAAGTCAATGCTAGAAAGGGGTATAGATGGACCTGAAAGCGTGTAGGATTATCACACGATTATTAACATTATGATTACGAACACCCAGCCCCTAAATGTCAATTCCTTTTGAGTTTTGTGTCGTAATCTAGACATGGCGCACTCGGCATAAATCAGCTATTTCTGTCCAAGAATGGCTTGAAGATGTTTTCATCTCTTCCCCTTCCAAGTATGAACTCTAAAACAAGGTTCAAGCTCATTTGTTGGGTTTGTCCTTGGAGCCACATATGAATTGAACTGTTTCCCAAGTTTATAAAAGTCAAGTGCTCTTTAAATATATTTTCGATGATTGGAACAGTTGGAACAATGAAACCATATAAAATGAACAAATTATGTCGTACATATATTTTAAATTAAATTCAAAAAACAAATAGTAGGTAGTATTACACAATTGGATAGTATTATCCTTGTTCAATCCACTATCACTTTCGTCACTCTTTTTCCCCTGGCATTCTGTAGGAAATTCTCAGAAGAAGCTAATCTCATGGCTCAAACAACAGCTGCTTTTTGTCGTCGTCTGTTAACATGGTGGAAGATCCTTTGGTGGAGGCAAAACTGAGTGCTCCTTATCAGATCCATCTTCCACTACGAATGCCACCTTCAGTCCCCACCCAGTATGAAGCTCCAGGTGACAGTGCATAAACCACACTCCTAAATGCAAGCCATTTTTACAATATCATGATACATAGTATATACTCTTTGTCTAGGGATAAAATTAAGCAGATTGAGCATACCTGGATTATCTGCGCGGAACCTTATCGCAGTCCAGCCACCGGTGGGAACTCCCACTGTGTTTCGTTCAGGTGGATCCACCAAGTTATATTTTGCAGGGTCCGTTTTGGGGTCAAAATTTCCAATCCCAGTTCCCACGACGAAGAAATTGTAGCCATGAAGATGGAACGGATGGGACTCGACGGACAACAGATTGGTGTCCTGCAGCACCAATTCAACTGTTGAATTGAATGCTAGCTTGCTGAGTCGAGGCTGGTTACTTATCTTCGTCTGAAGATTGGCTGTCAGAGGTGCGCCAGTGTAGTTAAAAGGCGTGGGAGGACGATCTGGAAAGTCCGTTCTGAACACTCCTTTGAGGTTGAAATAGTGAGCCTGTAGAAGTCCAATCCGCGGCATCACAAAGGTTATGTTGTTCAGTGATGCCGCCATCTGTGTTCCCTTCTGGCAAGCCGGACAAGGGTTCACTCCCAGGCCTATAGTGTAGAAGAGATGCCGGTCCACTTTAAGGGGAACTCGTGCAGGGAACTCCGGAGAATTCAAGCTCCGAAGCCTTGCATTGTAGGTAAGTGCATAGACAGTGTCGTTCATTGCTGGTAACCGCGGAAGGGTGGGAATTACAGAATCCGGGATGCCTCTATACTGCAGGATGGCCGTGGCAGTTCTGTTGTCCACAGAAATCGGCGCATCCATGAACGGCCTTGCAGCCATGAAATATCTTCCCGGGAGCTGGTCTGCTCGGACAAGGACGTTTGTGGTCTGACCAGGCGCAATCAGGATTGCATCAGTCGAAAATGGCTTCGTGTAGACCGCATCAATTTCAACTACTGTCAAATTGTGTCCTGCAATGGCGAAGAACAGCTCATCGTTGAGTGCAGCATTGATGATTCTTAACAGGTACGTCTTTCCTTGCTCGACCTCTATGGCATAAGTGTCTGCACAAACGCATGAATCAATGTGATCAAGGATTTTATTACCACAGAACAACAGAACCGAGATTAGATTTTTGGGTAAACAGTCCTTACTTTTTTCAGAACACGGGAAGAGTGGCCCAGGCTTGCCGTTGATTGTGTGTGCGTCCGACATTTTTGGAGGCAATCCCAGCTGGTTCCCTTGTTTAACATCCTCTTCGACATCGGTGTTCCACCACTCGCCTAAGAGCAAGTTGAATTCGGAGTCCGGTTGGGGGAAGGGATACGGCGTCCCTTGTTTAGGCATTATAACAATGGCGCCATACACGGTGGCCCTGAGCCAGGAGATGTGAGCGTGCCACCATAGCGTACCCCTCTGCCCTGTCACGTTGAAGTCGTACGTGTAGCTTTGCCCGGTCTGCACCGGACACTGAGTTATATACGCTGGCCCATCAGCCCACCCGTTGCGATACTGCTTCAGTCCATGCCTGCCAACCAAAGGAGAAAAAAAAAAAACAAAGAGGTTTCACCATCATCATTTTTCACTGGAGCCATACTTCCATTTCCCATTACATTGTTTTCTGAAATCTTACCAGTGAATTGACATGTTGTACTGTGCATAGTTAGTGACATTGATAAGAACACGGTCGCCTTCTCTTGCGTAAATGGTTGGCCCTGGATACATTCCATTCACAGTCACAATTGGTTTGGCGTGGCACAACCTGCTCACCGTCCTCACCTGAACCTGAAAGTTGATGCAAAAACCATTGAAACAAAGGGAATCATCATAAGCACAGATAATAAAACACACAGACCGGAGAAATTCCTAACATCAAACTGGTATGTTTTCACTGCAGCCAGAGCAGGCATCGCGGCACTGCCCAATACACACGCCACAAACAAAGAAACAGCCCAGCAAGGTACATTTCCTCCCCCCATTATTTAAACCAGTAGTACAAATCCTTGAACAGATGATGTGTTCGGATTATGATTCGATGACCTCACAAGGAATTGGGCGTGGATGTTTTATAGGGCAGTTTCGAAAGTGCGGAATAGTTAACATAAGCCATCAGTTTGTTGATTAGGTGGGAGATGAACACCAAAGCTTGCAAGCAATATGCTGATGGAGACTTTCTAAGTGTATGGCAAAGCAAAGGGAAGAAAGCACAACAGGAATTGAGGAAGTAATGTTCTATCTAAATAAAGCTATTACATTGTGAGGATGAGAGCTACATAAAGCCAACCATAATTTAGAGCTTTACCGTCAAGAAAAAGGTTACATCTTTTTTTTTCCCTCTAATATTTTGTTGGTCACTTGGCTTGGAGTATGAATTTGCTTTGTGTTATACTACCTCCGTTCCTTTTTAAATGCACGTTTTGACTTTTGGTACTGTTCATTGAGTAGCTTTGACTCGACTTTTTAATACAATTATATAAGATAAAATATAGTCAAGTGAGATCTTGTTGGATTCGTCTAATCGCATAGATTTAGAATATCAAATTTTCATAATTTTTACTTGTATGCACTTTGAGTTATGAAGCATTAAAGATATGTATTGGATTGCGTGAAATGTGGGTCCGTAGCATTTAAAAAGGAACGGAGGAAGTACTAGATTGCAATTATTTAGTTGTCTTAGTTCATGTTTGAATGTTCAAAACTAATATGCATGTTTAGGACTAATAGTAGCAGTAGGTTCCTCTGGAGTTGGGCTACCGGTACTACCCAAGAAAATGGCTGCTCCCAGTTTTTCATAAGAAAAAAGGACAAATAGGTCAATTTTCTTTTCCAAAAATCTAAATCAGTCCTTTTTCTATTTTATTATCAAAGCAGTCCTCTACAAATGCTAATTATGTCCAAATCAGTCCCTTGTTCACTAATTATACTCTAATTGCTGACGTGGCAATGATTTTCATTTAAACCTGACACGTGTGCATAATATTAGTCCTTTTTCTTTTATCTTTTGTCAATTCAGTTCTAAACTTTTGTTTTGTTCTATTTAGTCCTAAACCCAATCTTACTTTGTGTCCTACCTTAGGATGTAGCAATGTTTGTGTAAATGATTTAACTTGAATTTTTAGAAGGTTATGGATACAGGAAGCCTTGGTTTTATTGTCCACAAAGTATAAAAATTGAAATGAGTGATTGGGGTAGAGGACTAAATAGAACAAAACAAAAGTTTAGGACTGAATTGATAAAAGATAAAAGAAAAATGACTAATATTATGCACACGTGTCAGGTTTAAATGAAAATCATTGCCACGTCAGCAATTAGAGTATAATTAGTGAATAAGGGACTGATTTGGACATAATTAGTATTTGTAGATGACTGTTTTAGTAATAAAATAGAAAAATGACTGATTTGGATTTTTGGAAAATAAAAGGGATTTATTTGTCCTTTTTTCCGTTTTTCATACCTCTTCTTTTCAGGTTAGGTGTTTTGCGTAATAGTGTCAAACCAAGATATTGGGACCTCGTAGTTGCTATCTAGTTCTTTTCTATATTTGGTATGTCTAATGTTTCCATTAAGAGACGGATTGATTTTTCTTATTGATTATTTTGTACTATAACTTTTGGAAAATATAGTTAAATGATACTCCCGTGTCCCATTTAACTTGTTTTATTTGACTTCTGCATATAATTCAATATCTCAAAATATGTACAATAAAAAATTATGTAAAATATATATTATAAATCTACATGATCATACGATTCTAACAAGACGCAACTCGACTATTTTTTTTTCCAAATATATACTTACAATAATATTGAGTCAAAGCTGAACAATAAGCGATGTCAAAAAGTTAAACAGGACAAGTTACATGAGACGAAGGGAGTATATTTTTAAATTCGTCTAATTAAGTCATTTTAAAATATTAATTATTTATCATTTTTATTTGTGCACTATTTAAATTAACAATTTTTAAAAATAAACATTAAACTACTGAAAAATACATTAAACTACGATGAGAAATGAGCGTAAGTCGTAACACTTCTGAAAAAGAAAGGTAGTAGTGAGTAGGAGTATTTCATTTTATATAATTAAAATCAATATGTGCTTCTACACAAAGGGAGGCCCAATACGATCCAATTATTCCAGGGAAAACAAGGGCCCAGTCCCTAACAATAAAAATTTATTCAAGTCAAAGCCCCACTATTTAAATTCTTATAGTTTAGGCCCTATAGATTAAGAAAAGTTAATGGTTAATAATAAACAAAGCATTTTAGTTAAATAGTATGGTAAGACATATAACAAGAACTTGGTAAATATCATATGGTATGTGTGGTAAAGCACATATCAATAGAGTGGTAAAGGGCATACTATAAACTTGGTAAATACCATATGGTATTTGTGGTAAACTATATTGGTATAGCATGGTAAACCACATATCAAGGATTTAATAGTGAATTGGACGGTCTTGGGAGTAATTGGACGGTCCGTGCATGAACCGTCCCGCTATGTGGTATTTTGTGGTAAAGCACATAAGGACAGCGTGGTAAACCATACACAATAACTTGGTAAATTCTACATGGTATCTATGGTAAATCATATTTGTATAGTACTATAGTGTGCTAAACGACATACCAAGTACTTGGTAAATACCATATGTTATATGTGGTAAAACACATACCAATACAGTGGTAAAACACATATTAATAACCTGGTGAACACTATAAGGTATTTATAGTAAAGCACAAGCACACACCAACAGAGTGGTGAACCACATATCAAGAACTTGGTAAATTCCATATGATATATGTGGTAAACCAGAGACTAGTGGGACGAATCATCAGTGGACGTCTCCGATTTGCCATGGTATTTAGTGTACAAATAAAATATTTTCGTGGTAACTTACATAGGTGACATCTGGTAAGTGTCATTGTAACGTAGTGGTAGGCATGAAATGATATTTATGGTAATCAATATAGGTTGAATACAGTAAAAATGAATATTGTGCGGCAATTTAAAAAATATCCATGCCGTATATAATCCATTGAGGTTACCACATTCCTCTTGTGTGAGTTACCAAATCAAACTTATTTTAGTTACCACGTTTTTGTTATGTAGGTTACCATCTAAGCATATGTTGTAGGGTTTAGGGTTTTAAATATTACTTAGTTGGTAAAACACTTGCAAGTTCTTTATTTGTGATTTACCAAGTTTTGCGTTTGTGTTTTACCACGTTTGTAGTTTGTGATTTACCAAGTTTATAGTTTGTGTTTTACCAAGTTATAAGTTTGTGGTTTACCAAATTTAAATTCGTGGTTTACCAAGTTTTGGATAATGTGTTTTGGTACTTTTGCAAGTGGATGTTGGTTTGCTATTTGGTTTGGTTAGTATTTGTGGCAAGCTTCTTTTTGTGGATATGGTAAAAAAGTATGAATTAAATGTGGTAACATGATTGAATGATGTGGTAACGTTATATGTGTAGATTTGGTAAACAGCACGGATCTGTGAGCAAAAATGAGCTGGGGACGGTCATGGGACAGCCATACCCGGGCCGTCCACAGTCTTCCTGTATACAACACGAGATATGGGACGGTCCGGATCGCAAGGGACGGACCGTCCACTAACCGTTTCTTCACTTGTGTGAACTACAGAAAAGGACGGACGGTCCTAGGCGCTTAGGATGGACCGTCCTGTTTACCGTCCCCCCTCAAAAAAAAAATAAAAAAAAAAATAGAGCATTTCTTCACTTGTATTTTGGATATGGCCATGTACCAATAAATTGGTAAGTGACTAAAACAAACTTGGTAAGTCAAATAAAACAACTTGGTAAGCCATAGCACTATATTGGCAAGTGACATAAAAAACTTGGTATATCATTTCATTATGTAAACGAATGTTAAAAAAACTTGGCAAACCAATTTAGTAACGTTGGTAAGGACATCAAAAGAAGTTGGTAAACCATATTACTTAGTTGGTAAAACACTTGCAAAAACTTGGTAAACCACGTATCAATATGTTTGAGAGACATACAAAAACATAGTAAACCACGTATTACTATGTTGGTAAATAAAATGCTTGATATTTGGTGAAGTGTTTACTATGAAATTGGTAAGTGATATACCAAGATAGTGGTAATTTTATCCGGTCGAGGGTTTAGGGTGGAAAATAATTGACATTATTACCATTAAATAAAGTATGCATTGTCATATTATCTCAAATAGTTAAAATTATGATCATCTATGTGCTAAGTGTGTGTATATACTTCAAACGGACATCTACGTAGAGGTGTTACGTTGCTTTCCTTAGGGTAATAGTCTATGTACTCATTGTAGCGTTCCCCGTTTGTACTTAAGTAAGGTGTTCGAATCTTCATCCAATCCATCTTATCGGATGTGAGGTTGCATTCCTTAAGATTATAGTGTATACACCCGTAGTAATGTTCCACGTGAAGCAATTAGGTCTTGATAAGGTTCATCCAAAGAACTTTAATTTGGGATGGATTCGACTCCCAAAGAACTCGTTCGTGTTCACATTGACGGGAGGTTTGACCACGTAGATTTTTTCGACTCTCTATTCTCACATGGTAAGCTTCATTTGGAGGAATCTCTCATTGTTGATCAATTAGATTGGTTAAATGAATGCAAAAGTTAATAATTTCTTAACGTGGTAACTAAACTAGTGGATCTTGGTAACCATGAACAAGTAAAGATTGTAAAGTATTCTACAGGATTGGTAAGGCGTAATGAATCGTTTTGGTAAAGAATAAATGGAAGAGGTACAAGGACGGTTAGAATATAGCGTCCATTGACCGTCCATTTAGGGTTTAGGGTTTTAGGGTTTGTCATTTGGTATTGTCATTTGGTTTAGGGTTTTATACATGGTAAGTGTTTATATATCAAGGTGGTAAGTGTTTATAACTTTCAGGTAAGTGTTTATATAACAAGGTGGTAAGTGTATATGACTTTCATGGTAAGTGTTTATATATCCACCTGGTAAGTGTTTATAATTTTCAGGGACCCATTAGCCAAGCCCTAGGTGAGGAGTTTTTTAGTTTCGGGTATGTGGCTAACCGACTGTTTCAAAATTAAGCTCACCAAGTTTCATTTTTATGCTTACCGAGTTCATCAATACTATACTCACCAAGTTCAGTTCATTTAACTCACCAAGTGGTTCCATACCACACCTGGGTTCATTTTTTTGCTTACCAAGTTCATCAATACTATAATTGCCAAGTTTTGTTCATTAACTTACCAAGTGATTCCATACCACACCTGGTTTAATTTTTTTGCTTAACAAGTTCATCAATATTAAATTTACCAACTTCTGTGTATGAACTTATTACAATTACCAAGTTTTATGTTAATAAGTTTACAAGGTGGTCAACTACTCATTTCTCAACTTACCATGTTTGACTTACCAACTTTTATTAAACTACTTACCAATATTTTCAATATTAGAATTACCAAGTTCTGTATATGATCTTTACCAAGGTCGTGAAGATCATACTTACCAAGATTGGAAATTTGACTTACCAACTTTGATTATAGCACTTACCAACGTTTTCAATCTCAAACTTACCAAGTTCTATGTGTGATCTTTACCAAGTTCATGAAGATCATACTTACCAGGTTCTTATTACAATTATCAAGTTTTATGTTAATAAGTTTACAAGGTGGTCAACCATTCACTTACCAAGATTCATAACATCCTTTCCCAACTTTGATTATACCACTTACCAATTTAAGAAATTCTAGACTTACCAAGTTCTTTGTATGATCTTTACCAAGGTCCTGAAAATCATACTTACCAAGATTGGAAATTTGACTTACCAATGTTTATCATAACACTTACCAACGTTTTCAATATTAAACTAACCACGTTCTTTGTATGAACTTTACCAAGGTCGTATATATATTTTACCAAGTGATACATAATTACACTTACCAAGTTTTATTTTCATGCTTACCAAGTTCATCAAACTAGACTTACCTACTTTTGCTAATAGGCTTACCAAGTTGTCAGTATTAGACTTAGTAAGCAGGGAGCAGGGAGCAGGGAGCAACTCACGGTCATCGGACGGTCCAATATAAACCATCCCTTGACCGTCCTTGGGAGTGTTTGGTTCAGTTCATCTGGGACGGTCACAGGACTGCCGATGAAGCGTCCACATGACCGTCCCATATTAAATCTATCGAACCTAACGGTCCTGACATAATATGGACGGTCCGGGGGACCGTCTTTCAACCGTCCTCTGTCCATTGGTGTTTCTAGTGCCATTGGGACGGCATGAAAATAGTTTTTTGGGCCGTCCCAATATTCGTACCTATCAAATTTGATATTTTTACCAAGATTATAATACAAACCTTGCTACCTTTACTATAGCAATTTACCACGAAACACATTCTCACTTTACCAACTCAAATTTAGTAGGCAATTAGTTTGTCACATAACTCATGCACAATTGAAACACAATTGAATATGCAAATGGACAATTCAATATCCAAATAGTTGCAAATATTCCATTTACACAATTCACAATCCAAACACATATATGAATGCCTATTACATTGACCAATGGGAACATTCACAAACCCAAAATCTTAGTTCATAAGCCAACATACACCTACATATATAAAAAATATTCAAACTACACAACCTCCAAAACACATCAACCAATTAATTCTAGAACCAAGCTCCTCCTATCGGTTAGAATTGTATAAGCAATTTGAGCTCTGAATGCTTGTATGGAAACGCTTTTCGATTCATGCCAAAAAATTGGGTCACTCCGGGCATAGCATTCGCCCCACAAACATACAAACACACCACAGTCCATTGACTCGACCATTGTTGCATCCTACCACATATATAACACATAACTTAAACTTTAATATTTTCCACCATACTATCCATTCTAACATTTCATCGAACACATTGTGATCAATTTCACAACTTTCATCAAAAGGATTACCCAAACAATACAACTTCTACATATCACAGTACATTGCCACAAAAACAACACAATGATCAATTCCAACGATTATTTACATCATACCTTATGCATAAACCTAACTTAATGTATGCCCTACCCTAATTTCATCTTTAACCAACAATACCACAAAAATGAGAGCTTACCCGGATCGCTCTGCTCACCCCCTTCCAAATGCTTCGACTTCTTTTTCGGTGCCATTACTTCTCAATGCCTCTTCTTCCACTTCCTCCACTAGGGTTCGGTCCACACTTGCTCCAATTCGATTAAAACAGCTTCCAACGGATTCGAACGGTTCGGTCCACCTCTTCTTCGGCCGTTGTTTTCCTTTCTAAATTGAATGGATTAAAAACCTGGGGAAGACTCTCTGCGTCGTGCGTGGTTTTCCCTTCGGGGCAGTTTCGATCGAACTTCGCCTTTCTTCCTCGTGTCTGCGTGTTCGTTCCTTTGTGTCTCCCGCCCTCCACTCTTCTCTCTTCGTTGATTAATTTGAATTGGGAGGATTAGAAAGTTAATTGGATTAGTGGATTTTGGTAGGTCTTATACACACAGTCAAAGTATAAGATGGGGCGTAAACTCTAAGAAATAATGGGATGGGGCCTAAAAACTAGTAAACATTTTTCTAAAGGGCGCGGGCCCTAATTTTCCGATTATTCCATTATATAATGGCCCAACCTTTTGGGCCCAAATAGGTGGGGCGAAATAGAGTCCAGTCAAGGTCAGTTTGCCATGACAATGGACTTACAAACGCTTTACAGTTCATTTGTTAAGCTTGAGAGTTTAGCCTTTTGTAACACAGCAGTAAGCTGAGGTTAGCCTTTTCACATTTAATTAGTTAACAAAAGTTAACATTACTTTGTTAAACCTTTAATCTGTACTAATTTATTTAAAAATATGTATGAATTAAGCTCGTGAACTTGTTCCCAAATAAAATCAGCCAAGCTCAGACAAATAAAAGCTCAGCTCAACTTGGTTTTTTGTAATTCTAAATGACATTATTTAGTAGTTGACTAATTATATTGCTGTATGTGATGGTAAGTTGATGTCTTAATTAAAATGATAGATATGCTGTTTGTAGTAAACATGTGATGATTTTAACTTTTTCCCTTTTTGATTTTGTTGTAACTGTAATCATATACTTGATGTAGTACAGTGTAATATATTGACTCACACATGAATTTGGTCTCAACAGGATACAAGGATGGCTTTAGAGCATCTCTATAGCCAAGGGAATCTTGTAGTAGGTTTATTAGGCTTTTTTATTCCTTGGGACAGCAGTGTGCAAACATTGTGAGAAAGTAAAGTTAAAGAGGGGAATGGGGCCATGATAGTGAATAGGCAAACCTCTATTTCAACATCCATTAGGGCAGAGAGAATCAAGTAGATTTTGCTATTAGATTAGGGCAGGTCCAGCCTTTACCTTTCTTCACATGGCTTGAAAATGAAGCTGCCCCTTCTTGGGGTCCCAAATTCAAGCCTAGGATTGATACATGGTGGTGGAGATAACATGCTGGGCCATTGTTGAATCTCCCAAGGCTGTTGTTGAAATTCGCTTCACAACTTCAGCACAGACCGGTCAGGTACCGGTAGCCCGGCCACTTCTTGATCCATGTAATTAGCTGTATAGCAATTCTTTCCTATGATTTGTTAGCATTTTCAAACTCCAATTATTTCAGTTGGTGGAAATGTACCCTTTTATTCCTTCACTCTTGATGTGAAAAGTATATATCTTGAGCTTTCCAGTTCTTAAAGTTGATGATTGAATCATGATGCCCAAAGACTGCAGCTTTAACTTAGTCATGATGTGTATCATCAAAAAAAAAAAATCCACACAGTTTCCATTCTCAACCAATTATGATGACTTCATATTAATGTATTCTTAACCTTGTTAGGATGTAAGGTTGCAGAAGAAATAAATACAGTTAGCTAGTTTGGTAAGTGCTGGTTCACTTAAAGTCCTTAAGAGGCAAGGTGAGGAGAGAATGGGCAGATATGTTTGGTCTCCATAGGATGATTATTGAAGCTTTACAGCTAATTTATGGGAAGGGCCACAACCCCACAACTAAAGGGAAATGAGACAACTGAGGAGAAATTGCATTTCATTTTCTAATTATGAGGGGTCCAAGGAATTGACATGTCTCATTCCACTCTCACATGATCAGAAACATTTGGTTGGCTCCTGTCTTCCTATCTTCTTCTATATATCAACTCTCCAAAACAGCTTTCAGGCTTTAATTTCTCAGGACAATTTGCAGAAATTGATGTGTGTGACCCTTACCTACATTACAAAATCCCCTGTTGGTGATATCCACACTCTAACAAATGTTGCTATGATAAATTCATAATGAAATCTGGATTAATTGTCATGGTAAAAGTATTATGAGTTTATGATAATCACTGTTAATACATCTCCACTACGCATACACAAAAATTATATATATATATATATATAAATATCTATTTACAGCATCGAGTTTAATTAGAAAGGGCATAAAAAGATGATCTTGAATTTTGCTTCATCTTTTCTTGTCTTGTCATAGAAAATGGGATTCACATCTCCAGTTTTACATGGCCTGCTCCCAAGAGACCTGCAAAATTAATACTACATCATTAAATTTTTAATCCCCGAATGTCTTAAAGTATGTACTTTTTGCCTAAAGAAATTCTTTGAGAATACTAATCTAGGTTAATGGGCAGGAGGCATATAGTATATTGAATGGTGAAGCCTTAAATTTGGGGTGGGGACCGATTACACTGATATGATGAGGTGCAATGCAATAATATCCAGACCAGTATGGTTTATTTGTGAAGTTGACATAAAGAGGGACCAGAAATTGAGAGGACATGTTTTTGTGTAGCAGTACCTGTAAATGGCTGAGAAGTAGTAAATGATGCTGATGCTGCTGCTGGTCTTCCTTGTTGGTACTCCATACACAACAGGTTTTGTAATTCATCTTCCCACGACGCGTTCTGATTTTGCTGTACAATTAATCACACATGTTATCCTTGAACCAATCCAGGATTCTAAAAAGTACGACATTAGACATATTAGAGTTGAGACGCTCACGTTCAAACAGGATGATGATTCGAAAAATGTGTCGAGAATTGACACAGGTGCACTCGCTCTCCTATGTGTGGCGCCCGTTGGATTCATTACACCCATTTCTGGTATTAATGAGTTGAACTGAAGCTGAGCAGGCATCGGAAAGCCAGACAAGCACGCTGGAAATATCTGTACAAGATGAATTATTTGTGGACTTCGGTTATATTGATATGTTGGATTCATTGCTTTGATTTGCTCAAGGAAAATTGTTTAGATCTACTGTGAATATGCATAACTGTAACATTGGTTTTACCTCTTTTGTCACATAGCTGTCGATGTCAAAATCAACTGTTGGATTAATTGCAGCCAGCTTCATAGATAAGAACTGCCATGGCAATGAGTAGTAGTATTTGTTAATTCAACAGGTAAGAAATAGGAATTCAACACATATGCTGCTGCTGTTGATGGATGCCTGATATTTAGCCTCTTCCTACCTCGACTTGTCTCTGCAGAGATTGAACATAGTTGATTATTTCGTCGAGCATTCCTGCTTTCCCAGTGATCTTATTACACCCGGGGACTAGATCTTGCAGGTACTTCATTCTCTCACTTATTTTTTCTCTCCTCACCTGTTGTTATATCAATGGAGTTTCAACAATTAATAAAGCACTTTTAAACAATCACACCAAACTGGGAAAATGTGCTCACAAATGACATTACACACGACTTCGTTCTTAGTACTGTCGAATTTCTTACCCTTTCTGCCAAGCTGTGGCTGTCAGTGGCCTGGCCACGGCGAGCACGGACATGAATGTAATCCGTCTTGGGTGCATCGGACACCTTTGAATTGCTGTTAGAAGGCCCTTTAGGATTATTCTTTTTGTTGGTATCACTGCTACCGGTGGTGGTGGTTGTGGTGCTCTTGTTAGATTCTTCTTCTGCACACACTTTCATCTTCTTCCCTTCTGAATTTCCTTCTGTGACAACCTAAATGCACATTATGTATACCCTTAAAATCTTAATTACCCCAAATTTTGAAGAATTTGGACAATAGGTGAGTGATACTTTAGATAACAAGTGAAAAACAGGGGACGAAGCTTCGTACACTAACCTTAAAGGTTTGAGCTTGATCAGCTTTTCTCTTCTTTGAATTTGAATTTCCGGTGGGAGAGCTCAATTCTGCCGCAGCAGGAGGAAAGGCCATTTCAAAGTCGGACCCTTTTTTATAATTCTGGACTATCCTATCCAAATCATCGCCGCCCCACCTGTTTACCAAACCCGGATCCGGTTTCATTGCCCTGCCCACGACATCACCAATGCCCTGATCATCGTGATTTAAGGAAAATAAGCCGCCGCCGCCGCCGGTCAAGCAATGCAACATTTCCGGCAGGCCGCTGTTCATTGCGCTTCTACTGAATTCTTTATGCAGTTGTTGCTAAATTAGGTAGAGAACAAAAAAGAGCAAAATTTTGTGGATTATTGTGGTAGTGGGATTTTGTGAGGGAAGATGGTGGGTAAAGTTGGGGGGGTTTATATATAGAAGCGGCTGGAGAAAAGTGGCACTTTGCGGGAGTATTGTGGGGTATGAAAAATATAAAGTGGCCGGAAATTGATAAGGACCACCGGAATATGACTTAAGCAACCGGAATAAATGTGAGGGAGGGAAATTAACGTGGTGGGCCCAACCACGAGCCGAGCCCATAGTAAGTGGGCCCACTTGTCACGTGGGCCTGTCCCTTGTAGGCGGCCCAATTTGGTATATTGGGCCTATTTGTAAAATAATGTAATAATAATTTTAAATAATTTTCACGGTAGGTTTAGGCATGAAAGTTGAAACCATCAACTACGAAAGTGTCTTACTACTATATTGTTTATTGTTGTTTATTAGTTATAAGATCCCTAAATGGATAGGCTTCTTAGTTCTTTAGCCTGGTAAAAAAAAAAAAAAAAATTAATCTTTTAGTTTTTTTTCTTAAATAAAAAGTTTTATTTGTATGAAAAAAATAAAAAAGAAGCGACATATGGTATGGACAACGACAATTAGGACAAGGTACGAGTGGCATAGGAGAAGAGTGAATAGAAATTTTGTTTTAAAAAAAATAAAAAAAAAATCATTTTCATTGGGCAAGCATGATCCAGTGCAGATTTTCATATCCTTTTCCAATAATGTTCATTTCCCATTCAACCTTTTTATCAGAAATAAATTTCCATGTTCCAATTGCGCAAATGCAGTCAATTTGCCTGCCTCTCATTTTCAAATAATCAATTTCTGAAGCAAATTGGCAATGTAATCATTCTTTATTAATGCACTTTTATATTACCCTAAATCACTATCAAACAGAAACATAATTAGTCATTTGGTGCTTAAGGGGAAAAGTCAAAACGCCCATAGATTCCCTAGTTTCTCTAGATTTTTTTTATGCACAAGTGTTTGCTTCTTGTATCAATCTCCAATTATTAATCAAAATAGAAACCAGAAAAAAGATAGCCTCTATCCAATTTTTGCAATAATAAAAAGAACAATATATATATATATATATATATATAATTTGTTTGTGTACCAGATGACATGTATACATACATATATAGACAATTTTTTCAGTAGAATTAAATGAATGCTTCATTCCCATATGCATATGCATATGGATTAGTGATAGTGGTATTCTACCAGGTTCATGCATATACATGATTTTTTTTACTCAGAAAATGAAAAAAGATTGAGCTAGTGGGTTCACTAGGATTCGCAATTTTTTTTTTTTTTTTTAAATTCTAATTTTTTTTTTCCTAGAGAAGATCAGAATATATAATTAAGTTTAATTTAGAGCAAAAAATCTTAGGACCGAAAGATGCAAAATTAATTGATGAGAAAGCTTTATAGTACTATATAATTGTGCCCTGTAGTGGAGGTCGTCATATACATGGTAGTTTGCTTTCGAAAAATGACTTGACACAGCTAGCCCTCACTGACTGTTGGTACATATAAATATGAATGGTGCACTGCATGCCTTTGCTACTTTATTTTGATTATATATAAAATTCATACTTGATTCATACATTTCAGCCAACAAAGTTAACAAACCAACCAAATTTTTATTCAATTTTCTGAAATACATATTTATATATAGATTATAAATTATATTGTTGGTTATTTATCCATGGCCACTGGCCAGTTGGGAGCTGTCCCTATCTCAGTTTCTTTCCATCACTTTCCATGTGGGCTACTCCCCAAACTTAATCCCAATACCACAAGTTTTAATTATTTTATTTTATAAAATATATTAATTAATGGAATAGTATTTTTTTATACTATAATGGATTTTTTTTTTTCACTTTCTTTTCCCCTCATATATCACTCATCATCAGTACTCTTGTGTGAGCTTTTCATTACCCTGAAGTCAAGTACAATGAACCAATCATAAAAAAATTATCATCATATATGATCACAACGATATGATATGTTATACGATTATATATATATATATATACACACACACATAAGTATATTTTTGTTTCATAGATAAAGTTACAGTAGAATCTGTATGAATTATTACTCACTCGTTAAAGTAATAATTTCTCATTAAATGTATTTATGTAATGATACATGTACTCCTTAATTATGGGCTTCTACTATAGAATGATGAGGACCGGGCGTTCTTAAAAGTTTATAATTGAGGACAATAACTTTTAATGATTGCTACGAATATTTATCATTATTAATACTGTAATCATTCTTGTTACATCCTTGATGAGATAGGGTAACTAACTAATTTAGCCATTTTCTCTCTCACAAAAAAATCTTACACCTTTATGTGTATCATTTACTTTTATCCCTTTGTAATCCTTAGCACACTTGTGTATCACTTGTTAAAAAAAAAAAATACTACTCCTCTGTCCTAGCTAGATGTCTTATTTGACTTCTGCACACAATCCAATACACATTTTTAATCGTTAATATCTCAAAATATATACAAGCGAAAATTATGTAAAATATATATTCTAAAACTATACAATTAGACGAATCTAACAAGACCGAACTCGAATATTTACTTCAAATATATAGTTACAACTTACAATAATATTGAATTAAAGTTGAACAATGAACAGTATTAAAAAGTCAAACACGACGTCTTATATGAGACGGAGGGAGTAATATTTTTCCCTTTTTTTTTTTTTTTTTTTTTGCTAAAAACCTTATTCAGATAATAAATGTGCAGTAGATAATTTAAGGATGAAATGAGGCAATTAAAGAAACAAGTGATGAATGCAGTAGGGTATAGCAGCAGATCCTCCTGGTTCCAATCTGAGTCAACTCTATTTCTACACATTACCCCAATTTATTGTGTTACTGTTTTAGTATTCAAAGATTGATTTCCCAAAATATAAATAATGGAAGCAGTATGTGGGCATGCATCCTTTATTAGAAAACCAAAAACAATTTATATAATTTATTTCGAAGTTTAATTTTTATGACTTGATGATGCATTTATATTATGTAATAGTAGTAAGTAGTATCAGTACTTCTGTCTAGAACATTTTTGCTGTTTGGAATATAATAAATGGACGAACCTAAAACTTGAATTTTAATCTAGTAGTATAATGGATAGACATGAAATGGGGAAAAAAAGGAACAAATGGTCTTTTTTTTTTTACAAAAAAGTTAAATCGGTCATTTTTTTTTTAATTTTTTTCCCAATTAGTCCATTACATATATTAATTACATCCCAATCAGTTCACTGTTCACTAATTACACCATAATTGCTGACGTGCCAAATGTTTTTGCCAAATCAGTCCGGATTTTTTTGCCAAAAATATAAATTGGTCCGTTAGTAAATTTTTGCCACATTTCATGCAGTCCAATTCATATTTTAAAATACTAATAATTCAAGTTCGGTATATATAATAATTCTAAAATTTTGATATTTAAAAACTACACAACGAGACGAATCTAACAAGATCCAACTTGGCTTATTTTAACATGTATAACTATGTCTAAACATTAAGTCAAAGTATGTGTGCGATAGTAGCAAATTAGTCAATATAGTTTATTAAGAAACGGAGGGAGTATATTACAATTGCTTCATTTTATGGAGAACACCAATTACCACCGAACTCTAAAAGAAGATCCATCGCGGTAGCTGCTGACCAGAACTCCGATGACATCTAGCGAATATACTGCCCAATTCGATATGAGAACGGGATTCCAACAGATGAGGGAGTTGCTTGACCTACGTTTTCGATGTGAGAACAGACTTCCAACAGAGGAGGTAGTTTCTAAATATAAAAATTTTAGAATTTTTACATATGCCTAATTTGAATTAATGGTGGTTTAAAATGTGCATTGGACTGCATGAAATGGAGCAAAAATTTACGAATGGACCAATTTAGATTTTTTGCAAAAAAAAAAAACGGACTGATTTGGCAAAAATATTCGACACGCCAGCAATTAGGGCGTAATTGGTGAACAGTGGACTGATTGTGACGTAATTAGTGTATGTGGCGGACCAATTGAGGGAAAAAAAAAAAGAGATCGATTTGGTTTTTTTCTTTAAACAAGACCATTTGTTCCTTTTTTTTACACATGAAATGGGCCTCAACTAACACGGTCTTCTTTTCCAGCTGGAATGGACAATATTTAGGCCTTCTTTTCCTGTTTATTTACAAATATATGAAGCAAACTTCAGATACGTATGTCTTCCAAATATTTGGGCCCAAAACATCACTCAAGTACCAACTCGATTTTGGCGTATTTTTATTTCATTATTGTTTGCACTGGATCATGATAATAGTTATGTTCGGCTTCGCAAAAATATGATAATAATTATGTTTACTTTTTTCATGTTTCTAATCAAAATACTACTCCCTACTTATTTATTTACAGTTATATATAGATATAAGTAGATGGCAGTTGGGCCACATAATAAATATGCTGAATAGTAAGCCCATGAATAAGGCCCAAACACGAACCCTGTTTCACTACCATCTTTCCTAATTTCTTCGCCTTTTTTTTTTTTTTTCCTCTCTCTTTGGTGCCTATAGAGGCTAGGAAAGGAAATAATGGTGAGAAATCATGCTACACAAATTATAAAGGATAAGAATCGAGTGGGTCGAACCCACCCTATAGGTTAGGAGTCCGGGACTTGTCTATCCTCTGCATTAATAGGGGGGTCTTACAGAATTCCCCAATAGAGCTTTGGAAGTCCCCATCCCCACTTCTTCCCTCGCCTTTTTTTCTTCTTCTTATTATTATTATGGAGTATTTTTCTGAGGGGATGGATATTGCTAGAAAAAATGAAAAGAACAGAAGTTGTTCTAAAATTGCAGAGATTTTTATTCAAACATTGGATGATGATAAAGTAGGCAGACGACATATGCAGCATTATGAGTAGACACGATTATCCACTCAGCTTGCATGAAAAAGGATAGCATGACATGACAATTACGTCTAAATTAATTCTAATATTGGCCCTAAACCAAGGAATTAAGAAGCCAATAATTCCAGCATTCTTCTTCATTTTCCTTCATAGCTCTGTATCACATGTTGAGAAGCTTCAACAGCCTGTAAACAATAACACACTCATATGTTTTTAAACATGTTGTGAATACATAGTAGCACGTGTGCATTTGTTTCTGAAATAAATTCAGAGTACATGGATGTTTTTACATAAAACCCACACGATCCTTTTGTCCAAATGCTTTACAAATTTTGATGCACCTTAAAGATGTGACATGAGTAGTATTGCCTCCTTATGAAATTAATATATTTTGTCATATATCTATATTCTATATATTTATCTGGATAATATATATAAATAAGTAGTATATTCCAAGAGAGTACGGATTACTCAAAAAGTTGGTTCTTTGTTGATGATGAGGTGGTAATTAATTTAAAGAACAATAGTGACATAGTTCTGTATATATAAATATTCTTGCGCGCCCTTCAATGGAAAGCATACAAGAATATATAATCCAAAAATGTTTCTTAAATTAATCGATTATTATCGGTCTTCTGTAGTATTAAATTAAAAAAGATACTCCTACATCATATAAGTACGTACGACCTTTTCTCGTCATGGACAGCAGCAGTGTTGGCGTAATTGGGAAGGGGGACGTGGCCGGATTCGATGCGGCGGAGATCCTCAATGAGAATCTGGTAATGCATCCTGACCTCGTCGGCGGACTTGCCGCCGCCGACGGCCCGGGCGACGTTGTGCCAGCGGTCGGGGGCATCGGTGTCGAAACGGGCGAGAGCCCTCTCGAAGAGCTTGTTCTCCTGCGGCGTCCAGCAGGAACCGGGCCTGTGTGAGCTCTGCAGAGAACCGGACGCCATATATATACCACCGAGCTAGCTAATAAGGAATTAATTAGATTGTAGTCTTGTAGAGGTGGTGTTGAGAATTAATGTGGAGAAACGGTGGGGGGTTATTTATAGTGGCGCGAGGGAGGGAGGGACTAGGGATAGGGGCCAATCTATAATATACTTCACGTCTCATTATTTTTGTTACGGATAACCCAGCACGTATGCCTATACACATTTTAACTGTGAATTACTTAAATTGGGTACAATGAAAAGTTATAAAAAATTAATTGTCTAAAACTACAAAATTAGACGAATCTAACAAGATCTCAATTGACAATATTTTTTCTTACATAGCTATGATGATAAAAATTCGAATCAAAGTTAAACAGTGAATAGTGTCAAAAAATCATCCTTAACATTTACCGGAGGTAGTAATACTCATAATTGCCGCCATTTGGCGAATCTGGAGGTGGGCGGGTAGTGACACGTCTGAATGCCAACCACACGTCGGCCTTGTACATTAGTACATAGGATACGATACCTGCATTGATGACGACCACTACTAGTCGTCTACTACTACTACTACTACTATACTCTCTACACCTGCCTGCATCCTGCAGTCTGCCCCTTCCATTACATATTCATATATACTACTACGATCTATCTATAATATGGTTTATTTTCTACTACTACTACTACTGTATAGTATAGTATATACCCTACCGTACTTCATTTCTGTCGTCCTCCGTTCATGTATGTACAAGAAACATTAATATTACTAATGTACTATACTACTAGTACATGAAGTGGCGGCATTTGATGAGTTTAGTTTGAGTTGGGGTTAATGAATCATTTCAGAATTCCAGACGACGCAGCATCGTATTCGTATACTCTTGGAACTTGTATTCTGGACTATTCTTCTTACAACTATTTCAATTTTCCCCGACGCAAACAACAACCAATAAATAATAATAATCCAAATCACTTACTACTTCTTGCTGCTGTCTGCTGTGCTACCTCCTGCTGCTGCATTCATTTCACTTTTAACGCTCCCCCGGAACAGTAATACAGTAACTGGTAAGCACCTCAGCCAATCAATGATGGATAGATGAGCTGTTTACAATTATACTATACAGTATATATACTAATTACTAGTACATAATAATACACACTAGTTGGTGTGGTGTGTGGTGTGGTGCGGTGCTAAACACAATTACGCCATTTTCTTTATATATTATGCCATAAAAAGAAAAAATTAAATTCCAATAGTGATCGAACTAGTTGACTCAGCTGGATCAATATATATGTTGGTACTTATCTTGGTGTTGCATGCAATTAAAATTACCATAGTTTCTTTCCCTTTGTGCTCATAATTAATAATTATCTTTTCCAAAAGTAAACACAGTTAATGGTCCTGATCCTCACAATTGGGAAATCATTTTTTCAAAATTAGGGTCCACCCCTCCAAAAAAACATTATAGGAAGTAGTATAAAGGTCTCTTGAAAGATTTTTTTATATTAAGGGATTCCATTTGCTCAAAAACCCTTCACTTATAATGATTGGGTCTTGAACTTCCACGATTTTTTTTCCACCTTTTCTCCCATGGGAATTCCTAGCCAAAAATAGGTCCACAGCTTTAATTGGTCCATCCCATTTTGGGCCAAGAAACAGAACATATTCTGGGTATATTGTGTGATAACATACGTATACATTATATTTGCTACAGATAAAATATACTCCTTATATGTATGTGTGTGGGTGTGTGTGACTAATTATGTGAGTGATGCACTTGCAAACAAATGAGATTAAAGTGAAAAAGCAAATGAGTCATACTCATGGAGCAGGCAAGTGGTGTTTGTATTTTTTTTTTTTTTCCAAACTACATATGATTAGAACATAGTATGTTGTAATTGGAAAAATAAACGATAAATTAGGGTCTAGTACCCTTTTGAAATTCTTTCAATTTATAAAAGCCCATCCCAAATTTTATTAGATTTTGCATCCTATTAGAAGGTTTGACCCCTTAAAAACACCCCGCTAAAATTCCCCTAATCCCATTAAGACTATAATCATCCCTAATTCACACGAGAGAGAAGAGAGCTGAGAGCGGGAGACAAAACGGAGCAGCGAGCATACCACAACCATCCGCCACCGCCACCGGCACCGCGTCGACCGCCAGAGACGTCACCGTTGCTTCCAGGACGTCGGCCGTTGCCCCTGCTACTGCGTCGTTCGAGTGCTGCTGCTCCTCCAATCGCGCCGCCGCTTGCTGCTCCATCTGCTGTCGCCGCTGTTGCTGACGCTGCCATCTGCTCGCTTTTCTATTCCCTCCGCTTCCAGCTGCTCAGGTAGTGGTGGTGATGGTTTTGTCTTACTTAGTTCCTTACCTTGGTTGTTTTGTGATAGATTGTTGATTTAAGTGATGAGTAATGCATTTAATTGGTAGATTGCTGGGTTTAAATAATTGCTTGTCGAAGTTTATAAGGATTGAATGAATATATTGATAAATTGTTGGAACTTAGTATGGAAATTGGAATTTATGATGATGATTGTTGGATTTAGGGTAATGATTATATTGCTTGTCAAATAGTTGGATTCTTATTCTGGATGCATGTATTACCACACCAATGAATTCAACCTTTGTCGGAATGAGCAGAAGGCATTTGAGAAAGCTTGCCCACTTTAGAGACTAATGAAACCCAAGTGGATTTCTCTGTTGAAATAATAATTACTGTAGCTTTGTGCTATGCTCTTGTCTGGTGTATCTGTTGCTCTTTGTGTGAAATCCGACTCTCATATTCCTAATTGCTTCTATCATTTAACATAGGGGAAATGTTATTCAATAAATCTGGAAAGAACCTCTTTGCCCAAAAAAAAAAGACTGTTAAAAATAATGGGCATTTGATATAAGATGTTGAATCAAGCAAGTAGTGTTTGATTTAATAGTTTGTGTTGTTGGATTTTGAGAAATTGGTATTGGAAGTTAGGACTTGAAGTGGAATATGAGATTGGGGCTTGTTAAAATGAATGGGCAATTGATTTTGTTGTTGAAATTGGAAGTAAATTCGGATTAGGAATGGTAATTGGATGTTAGTTGTGGAAAATGGGTTAATGTTGAAAAAATATTTGACAATGAAATGGGTCAATCGAACTACTGATTTTGAGGACTTTTGTTGCTCAACTCTCATGTGGAATTTTTATGTTTAGCACTTAGACCTTTATCAATACTTGGAATTGTGCTTGTGACTGAGTTTTAATTTCTCAGTTGTACTAGATTAATTGTTTAAGGAGGAGCTCAATTATTGGGAACCTTGTAGCAGAATTCTTAATAAAATTGATATTGTGAACTTGTTCTTTTGGTGTGTTAAATATATTGAATTGACTTTACAAAAGTTTCATGTTTGGTGATCCTAGCTGAAGTAAATTTTAGAGTTCAAGACTATTTAAAAATCAACTATGCATCAATAGAAGATACTAGTATTTTCTTCGTCAGAATTTTGGATCTAAATTTTTGTCCAATGAAAAATGAAATGCACGATATTTTGACAGATCAATCTATCATGATTCATGTTAAACAATTGGATGGTTTACTTATTCTTCATGTACTTTTATCATTGAGCATTTAACTGAACTTCTAAACTGATGGCATAGCCTTTTGCTTGTTGATGCTTTGCAGGAGGGCATTAATTCTAAGTCTCTACATCTAGAAATAAAGTAAGATACAAAGCAAATATGCATTTTCTGCATTTTCTTTTTCCTGTTTGAAAATATATGATTGACTGAGTTACTATCATGATATGCTTTTGTAGTGTTGGGAACTATGTTACAGAGAATGGGGGTGCAAATTATAGGTCACAATTCAAGAATTTGGGAAGCTAGCAGCAGATCTTAAAAAACATATGTGGAGTAAATTGAGAGGTTTTTCATCTTCAGGTTCATCTACTCAGCGATTGAGGTAATGCGTAGGTGGATGTTGGTTTGTGAACCAAGGATTTCGGTTTGTGTATGGCGATTGGTCGGTGTAATTGGAACTTGTATGGGTATTTGGATGTTTTTTTTTTTGTTTTGTTGGGTGCAATTTCATATATTATATAATGGTAATAATTGTTTAAGAAAATAGGTAAAGTATTAATATCAACTAGGTAAATGGTATTAGTATAAGTTGGTAAGAACTACGTGTAGAATGTGGTAAATCGTCCAAAATGGTAAAGGGGACGGTTTGGTGTGGCATCCAACGACCGTCTAGAAGCGATTGGTGAAGCCAGAGATGCAGGGACGGGTAAATGGACGGTCCGTAAACCGTCCATGGACCGTCCCGGTTGCACTGGTTGCAACATGCAACACCGGACGACTAATGGACGGTCCGAGAAGAACCGTCCGGACACATCAGGACCGTCCCAAGCACCGTACCAAACTACATACTAAATACTTGGTAAAAACAAACTAAAACTTGGTAAACAACATCTTGAAACTTGGTAAAACACCATGTGACATCTGTTGTATAGAAATATGTTAAACTTGGTAAAACACCAAAAACAAAATTGGGGACCACACACATTATAACTTAGTAATACACAAACTACATACTTCGTAAACCACAATCTAAAATATGGTAAAACATAAACACAAAACTTGGATGAAGAAACGAACACCTTAATTACAAACGTGGAACGCTACTACGGGTACATACACTATTCCATTAAGGAATGCAACGTGACATCCGATAAGGTACAATTGGATGAAGAAACGAACATAAACATCCAACATTACTACGGGTACATACACTATTATCTGAAGGAATGCAACGTGACATCCAATAAGGTACGATTGAATATTAAAACGAACACCTTGATTACAAACGTGGAACATTACTACGGAAACATTGACTATTATCTTAAGGAATGCAATGTGACACCTCCACGTAGATACTTATTTCAAGTATACACACACACTCAGTACATAGATGATTTCATTGACATAATAGGAATAATGCATAAATCATGTAATCGTAATAATGGCAATCATTTTCCATCCTAAACCCTCCACGGGATAAAATTACCACTATCTTGTTATGTCTCTTACCAATTAAAGATAGATACTTTACCAAGTATCTTGTATTTGATTTACCAACATAGTAATGTGGATTACCAGGTTTTTGTATGTCTCTCTCCAGCATATTGATGCGTGGTTTAGGGTTTAGGATTTACCAGGTTTTTATAAGTCTCTTACCAACATAGTGATATGGTTTACCAAGTTTTTGGTGAACTTTTTTAAATTTCAGCAATGAATGGAAGAATGAAATGTGAATATTTTTATGTCACTTACCTACATAGTGATATGGTTTACCAAAAGTGGGTAAGTAGTTTTGATAAATTTGGTTAGTGTTAAAAAAAATTTGGAAGGTGTAATATTGAATCACTTGGTAAGCCTAGTAGTATTTGGTAAGTCGGATTATGATACATTTGGTAAGCATGAAACCAAAACTTGGTAAGCACAATATTGAAACACTTGGTAAATATGTACCAAAAAATTGGTAAGTCGAATATTGAAACCCTTGGTAACCGTGAGCTGGACCGTCCAGTGGTTTCGATTCTGATACCACGGTGAGATGGACGGTCCGCGCGCCATGCGGTGACCGTGAGCTGGTCAATGCTTCCTTCAAAGAGGACTCGCGAGGTTTGGATGGTTCACACCGCATGTCCCAATGACCGTGTAAAAAAACAACTTTGTCAATGTGGTAAATCGTGTACAAAGAACTTGGTAGATGTAATAATGAACTTGGTAAGCCTAATACAAACAACTTGGTAAGTGTACTATAGAAACCCTGGGTAAGCCGAATACAAAGAACTTGGTAAGCGTAATACTGAAACCCTTGGTAAGCCCAATACAAAAAACTTAGTAAGTGCAATATTAAATCACTTGGTAAGTCAAAAACAAAACACCTGGTAAGAGTAGGTAGAGTAATTATGACAGCCTTGGTAATCCAAATACAGAAAACTTGGTAAGAGTAATATTGAAACCCTTGGTAAGGCAAATAAAAAAACTTGGCAAGTGTAATATTGAAAAACTTGGTAAGCCAAATATCAATACGTTGGTAAGTGTTGTATTGGAAGTTGGAACCCTTGGTAAGGTAAATAGCAAAAACTTGTAAGTGTAATATGAAAAACGTGGTAAGATAAATACGAAAAACTTGGTAAGTGTAATATTGGGGAGGAAGGGTATTTGGGGGTATTTGGGTATTTTCTCAAGCAAGGGCATTTCAGTATTTTCTCATTTTGGCTTAATTAACTATATTGATTTATTTTGTTTAAGTTTCTTAATTGATGGGGCCAAAGTCTAAAGATTTAAAATGTGGGGCTTTGACTTTAAGAAAGTTTGGAGGAAGTGGTGTGGGCTGGGGTTTTCCCAAAAATAAATATCTTAACAAATCTTGTTTCAGTAACTATTAATGGCAATTTCCTGAAAATGGATTTTCAATTGGGCCTATGGATGCCCAACAAAGGCCTATCAAGAAGTCAGTTGGGCCTGAATCCCTGATGCCTTTCCATATGCACAACCAATTGGTGTTTGCCACGTGTTACTGCTATTTTGACAACTTGCTGATCCCTCCAAACTATACTTAGCTAATTCGTACTTCGGATTTTTAATTGTCCTCTGTTTGATGATTTGATCTTCCCGCGGAAGCGGCATCCTTGCAGTTTCTCTCATTCGTCTGATTCGAAGGTAATTTTTGGTAATTTTCATTTTCACGGAAGTGTAATTCCCCTTTGTTCTGAATTTGTGTCTTTTTGATTGAGTAGTTGATTCTGATTTGATATTCCTTTGGCATTTGTTATGGAATATCGAACATATCGGGACCATGAATTGATCGGAGGTAGAAAAGTGACATTCTGCTGTTACTTTTTACTTTTTCATTTTCCGTTTAAGTTGTGTGTTGACGTATGTGGATATTTATCCAGTGTTATATCTTCAAAAATTTTAAGAGTCGAAGCTAGGAATTATACCTTTCAAATTTGGTCTTTAATCTATGTTTCCGGACTTAGGTATATTGTTTGCTTGCTTGGAAATTCTTCCTAATTATATTAAATTAAAGGGCTGGGCCGCTGGGATGGAAGCAGAATAGGTGAATAGGTGCAGCGTGCAGGTGGTTGCAACCGTGAATGTGAATGTGATGTTAGAGTTGTTGTGTGATGGATAAAATGATTATTTTGTGTGATGAAATAATATGTGATAAGAGACATGATTTGTGTGATGCGAGAGGCTTTTTGTCATGTAGATTGTACATCTACTCACTTAAAATGTTAGGTTGGCAACATCAAATACAACTCTAAGGTACACAACTACACACTAAAAAAACGTTAATCAATTGAAATTATAACTAATGTTAAACATGCAGTGTTAATAACCACATTCTTCCTTACTCCTCAAACTCATATTCTTCCATACTTTCCTAAACCCCAAATACTCCCAAACTTTTCAACTGCAAACCATAAATACTAAAGCTTGGTATACTTTAACTCATCAAGAAAGGAGAAGAATGGCGGATGATTATGGAAGAGGAATCTTGGAAACAAATGTTAGTTTGCAGATCTGTATAAAATTTTATAGCTTGCGGATCTGTATAAAATCGCAACGGATTTCCCATGTCCGAAATTGAGGATGAATTTCGGTTAGTGGTGGCCAAAATTCATAGGGATTTTCAGCCAATCATGAACGAAGTCTATGAAAATTCATAGGCAATGAAAATTTTCATTCTAACTCGGACTTGATTCTTTCATCCAGGATATCCGATCATCATCCACTAAAGAATACCATGCAAGATTTCATGTGATATCCGATATGTTGGTGACAAGAGAATTATTTCCAAGTAGGGACAAATAGATGGTAAAGATTTTGAAACAATGGTTACAGATTGGAAAAATGAAAATTTTGTCCACTCATGGCGGCTTCAGAGGGCAAATTTCATCCACTGCAGGCCTCGTTAGCTAATATGCAACCCATTTCATGTTGGGTACAAAAAACCAGATTACTTACGCTATGAGATTGGCTGGCTTCTAGTAATAATACCTACTTATGTTATGTGATCATCTTGGTGTTTTTCTGGAACTTGTCTATCTTCTTTCATCCAACTCATATGTGGGGTATACATACGGATTGGTAATGCTTCCTTATCTTTAATGACTATATATAATCCATGTCCAAGTTATAAATAACTTTGTGCTAAAGTTGATCTTGAAATTGTTTGAGGTCTGATGTGATTTGAGCATTTACTGTATTTCATTAGTACGGGCTTTTGCCTGATCATCATCTATCAATCTTTGGTTGCTGATTCTGGATATGCTAATTTTCCTTGAATAGCATGAAGGATGAACTCAATAGAGGATATAAAACTTATGGTTATATTTGGTTGGTCTCTGATCATTCTTGTTTTGATTATTTATTTTTTACACGGAGTTCATATGTCATCCAAACACAAAACATCCTTTTGTAATCAAAACCGGAACACTTGACAGGTAACCAAACATCCCGTACAGGTTTATTGCATCATATCATTGAGTATTACTGCCCTTGGACTGCTTTTTCAGCGTTTTACCCCCTAGCTATCTGTTACCATTTGAGCTATTAATCGCCCTCAGTGGAATATTCCATGTGTGGTGGTGACTGCTTGCATACTGTGGTCTTTTAGTGGACGGTTGTTTGCTTGAATGACACGTGCAATATTCACAGGATCTCTCTTAAGGGAATTGGTGCTGAGACTTTCGATATGGAAGTAATATCGAATAATAGAACTGTACCTAATGAGCTTTCAGCCTTTTAAAAATGACATTTTATTATGTCTCTACTTGAATATGTTGAATCTACATATGTATAAACTCCACAGTTAACTGCAAACATTTAAATTCTGGGGCAAATGTAAAAATGTCAATATTTTTGGGTTTAATGCCAAGAATCGTTTGCATTTGCTACATATATAAGAATGAAATATAATAGGCCCAGTGCTGGTCCATCAATATATATACACATATTCGCAATATCATTGTTAGTGTGAACCACGAAATTTGGTCAATTGAACATCATCTAATTTGTTTTATTACATTCTCATTCATTTTATTTAATACCTTGCTTTCTTCCCTCTTCTTTTTGTCAAAGTGTAAGTGCATCCATGTATTAGATGAAATCAGTTTCTTAAATGAGATCATTGAACAGTGTAGTATGATTGGACCACAATATAGCTTTGCAAATTGGAATGTGCAGATAGATACAAACACTTGATGGCCGTGACAAACGACAATGCATTTGCATGCACCATAGTCTACAAATATCCGTCTATCTCTCCATGTTCAATTACGTACTTGGCTGCTATTATATTCAACTGATGCATGCTTAAACTGGTGAAGTCAGTATTGCACTCTAGTATTTATTTATACCTAACACAGAGCACACGCGCACACATTTTTGTTCCCCTTTTATTTTAATTTTTGTCAGGACTGAGGTAGATGGAAATACGAATGAAATGTACATAGGTAATAATGCTCAGCATACATGAGAGTACATAGGTAAGTTCAACTTCGTTTTATATTGAAGAAATTACATAATCTGACTGGAAGGATTTCAAACAATTTCCTCCAACAAATTGTGGATTATTACTAAGGATATAGTTTCATAAATCATAATCGAAGGAAAACTACTACATTCATACTTGTAGATAGTTGGACTTCTTCTGTCTTACATTATGAAGAATCATTCTATATTGATTCTCAAATAACTGTGGCTGCATTAAATATATCTGTATATGTGTATATATATATATATATATTATGGTCTTTCTCATGCATTTCTTCATCACTGCATGCTTCACTTTATTCTACTATTGTTTTGGATTCTTCATCCTGCATGGGAAGTTGAATATGCATATTAGAACAAAAACAAGTGTGATCTTCATTAGATTTTTAGTTCATTGCATTTGCATTGATTATTTGATTGTATTTGCAGAAAGCCATCAAATATTGAAGTTAAATCGATTGGCATGAATGCATTGTGGGTTCAGGCCACAAGAAAAGGGAAAGAAATGACCTCAAAATAGGTGGTGACTAGTGATACGCACATATATATTCATGTACAAATATACATGCACACATGCATCCATAGGTTCTATAATGTACCTTAACGTCTTGATGTCTTGGTGTTAGCAGTTCCTCCTGTGTTAATGTAGTTAGGATATGGCACTTTCCCACTCTGAATATATTTGACATCCTCGACTAGGATTTCGTAATGCCTCTTTACCTCTTCTGGGGTCCTCCCCCCGACAGCCCTTGCTACGTTCACCCAACGGTCTGGGGTGTCCTTGTCGAACACCGCCAGTGCCATCTCAAAGGTTTTGTTTTCTGCAGCGGACCATGACCTCATCGAGCTAGATGCCATTTCCAACTCTTGATGTAAGAAATCAATTCAATCAAAAAAAAAAGAGGAAGATGGCTAGCTAGCAAGAATGAGGTCAAGAGGTGAGTGTGGTGTAGAAGTGGGAAATGCATGCTTATTTATAGGCTTCATGGGTGGAGAAGAGGTAGCTAGGTCATGCCGGTTTCCCTTAGGAATTTGCATGATCTTAAAATTCCATTGATTTGTCTCCTTGAGAGCCACAATTGGGGTGGTACATAAAGCCAAGTTGCTTACTACCTTGAAGAATCTATGTCATCCAGCATATGAAATTGCATTTCCCCTCTTAAGTCTTCTTAATTCACTGATCTTGCTGTTCCAGTTTACATCACAATTTTGGAGATTCCTGAATATTATTGGCATAATATATAAGTTTAAACAGGTATGTGAAATTAATGTCATCCCCCTCTGGTCAATCTTTACTCTTTGCTTCTTTATCTTTTAATTTGTTTGTTATTATTTCAGATGCAGTTTTGGAAATGCCCTCGTCTCACTGACAGCTTGTCTTATAATTAATTATATGAAGCAAGTCGCTGCCCATGCCTTGAACTACATGTAAATCCATTTATAATTCTCTGTCATTACATCTCCTTTACTGTGCCAATATTCCTGTTGAATTCTGATCCTACTTGCGCAAAGGTGAAAAGTTTCTCTTCTGGATGTTGAACTAGAGCTCAGTAATTAGCATTATTAAGTGTGGTTAATCTTCAAGAAAGTTCCACGAATTTCTGGCTGTGTGGCTGCAAGCCGTACAACAATTCGTCTAGTTTTCTGGACTAGAAAAGTCCAACACATTCAGGGCAGAATCTTAGTTCATTTCCATATTTTGGCCAGGAATTCTGATCATTGTGCACCATTGCTTGTTACAGAACATAAAGCTTTTCTATCTCGGAACTTTGCAGGTGTTTGCTCAGTACAGTTTCATTCAATGGGTTGTCTTTAATCCTGTTTTCAAAATCACCCAATGACTTTCTCTGTTGTTTTCACCAATAGTATATAGATTTGAATGGGATGTCTATGATGTTTTGTGTTTTGCACAATTTCCTTATAATCATATATATCTGTTATTCTCACTACTGATATCATCATGAATAAAATTGGCAGCAGCAGGATCAACTTAAATCTTGGGGTTGGAATCTTAAAAAGAGACATATGATGGAAGATAAGATGGTTCTGGACCGAGCTACACTTGGTTGGTAAGGACAACCACTCTAAACTTGTTTTGTGGACTATAATAAGAATATCGGAATCCAACTCAACCATCTCAACATGCATGTAGTTTATCTAGTGGCCTTATCAGCCTAACTATCTTATACGCTACTGCCAAGAGGGAGCGTGAATGTTGAAAGGTTATGCACTACTCTTACTAAATATCTGCAAGGAAAGTAGCTTTGGCCAAAATTGAGAGAGAAGATAGTGTGATGATGCAAGTGGAGCAAACTCCCCTCAATAATGGTCCTTTGAGATATCATCAAATCTACCTTATGCTCGGCTCTCATTTAGATAAGTCATTCTTGAATCCCACAAACTTATTAATGGGTGAAAAACAGCTCCTAATTCCTAAGACATGTAGTGGCTTGGCTATGACTTTCTTTTTACAACATATAATGACCAGAGTCCAGAGGTGCCATTGAAGAAGACTTGTTACCAAAAGGTGGGATTCTTATTATTAGTTTGGTTGTTTGTTAATGTGCAGGAAATTTTGTGATTCAAGAGGGATTGGAATCGTGTTATCGAGTATTCAGCCCCAGTGGACAAGTTGCACTATGAGTTAAACTCAAGGGGAGCTCTCCAATCAGATGTGCATAGACTAATTGCACAGCCCAATGATTAGTTGAAAGTTACATATGCTACATGTTGTCAAGGAATCTGCAAAGGAAAAAAGCGAAGATCATTCAAGAATCGAAGATTGAATGCAGGGATCCTTTGTCACATATTGTCCAATCTTCCATGGTCAGAAAACATCTGTGTGTATGCATCTCTGTCACACTTGGAATATATTATAATATTGGTATTTAAATAGAGTGGTCCGTGGGGAAGCTAGACAAGGGACCTTAGTTTGGATACTTCAAAAGGCATATATAATTTTGGTTTAAGTCTTAAAAACAAAAGGCATTAGATTCCATTGTGCAAAAGAGTGAGATTCATTCTAATTTGTTTGATCCAAAAACTGGCTTACCAGGTGGAGTGCTTATTTATGGGTTATTTGCGTGGTATAAACTGGTATTCATGAGATGGGATTGGAATGATGCTTCGTGCCAAACAAAGGTAAAAAGAGGAGCCCAAATCTCTGTTGATGATAAGAATTGTATGAACATTGTTGTAAGTTCTTTGCCCCCTTTTTCTATATTCAATATATATGCTTTGCAGTGACAACTCTTGGGCCCAAAGTTGGATAATATGATCATTATTACTCGACTTTCTGAACAGACCAAGTGCTAATTATAAATATCACGCTAACTTATTGTAAATTTGTTCTTTCTTGAATCTAAAGTCAAAGAAAAACCTTAGATAATGAATGCTAATTGCTTAATGATCATTTGGGAAGATGAAATAAATTAACCAGAGACAGACTATGACCTTGTTTGATGGATACGTATTTTAGAGCCTCTTACGCTTAGGAGCCAGAGGATCATCTTATCATAAACCAATCATCAGGAAACACAGAAAGTGGATCCAAGAATTCACTTGAACCAATGCTTATGTAAATTGGGCTTGTTTAAGTTTTATTTCACACCAAAAATAAGATTGGGCCATAAAAGGGCCATTTTCGAACTTAGGGCCCATTAGAATTTACAGAGCCACACGATCCGACGATCGTGTTTCAGCGCTGTTCGTCGCCTTTTCCCTTTCTATTGCAGAGCGCGAAATCGACTAGTGGGAATTCTCTGTCTGCCGCTGAGTTCTTTGATAATCATGGCTTGTAATCGTATGATTACTTCAATTGCTGATTCCGGAACTCGATTCTCCAGTTTTTCGATGATTAATTCGGCTTTTGTGGAAAATATTCCACTATTGCGTGGTTATTCCGTCAATTCCAATCGTTTGTTGTCCGGCGACCGATCGCTATTCAAAACTAGTCCAACGAAATTTTCTGATGCAACTAGGCGTGCTATGGTAATTTTTTCCAAACTCATAGTCATCGCGTCTCTCGGCAATAATCTTTATGATTGTGTTTAATTGTTCAGAAATTCAGTATTGCGGTGTGCAAACGTGTCGGATGAAACTTTGTGGAGAGTTTCTGTGTTCTTTGACATATACTATTTCATTAGTTTGTTGAAGTTCGTTGTCAACGCTGCCCGTTTGGTTTGACTAAAAAACACCTACTTTTGAAATTTAATACTCTATATCCAATTTTGAGATTAACCGATGATAGTTCATCATAACTTTGTTGTCCTTTTCTTTTTAAATTTTTTTTTGAGTAAATGCTATAGTCGACTAGAATCTCTGCTAAACGAGGATTTTGAGGAATGACACTAATTTTTCATTTATCTTAGTACTTTTCTTGCTTTCTTATTGGCTACAGGTCAGGGAATTTGAAGCGCAAGGCTATCCTTCAGATCGGGCAGAGGCTATAACTTCCATATTGATTAGTACTTTCAATGATGATTTTGAAAATTTGCCATCTACATTTGTGTCGAAGGATGAATTGAAAAAGGTGAGTGGAATTTCTGTGCTTGTTTGTTAATGGTTTTCACAACTACTTATAATAAAGAGGATTTGTGTTGTTGCTTGTAGAATCGAACTTCACATGACGTGAATATGTCAAATTTCATTTTGTCAAAGTTCATGTCTGATCTACGATATACCCAGGTAACACTTCTATTTCAGTTGCAAAGTCATCCCAACATCTGGATTTCAGTAATTGCAATTGAAATTTAAGAATGGCCTCTTTTGGGTAGGCTCCTGGTTCGTCATGCATGATAGACATTATTTTGGACTCCATTCTCATGAAAATGAATTGTTGATTGCTCTGTTTGCTCCATTATATTGTTACTTTTTCACGGTTCATGTGTTATTAAATTGATGTTGTCCGCATTAATAGCTACAGTACTTTACTAGTGTAGTTGGATTTTAGCCTAATTTTGATGACCTGGAGTCTTGAAATTTAATAAGTTTCTGTCCATGGTAATTTTTTTGTTGTTGCAATTTGTCACTAATACATGTATCTGAAATTTCAAACATGCATGATGCGCGGCATCATTCAACTTATGCCTTAATTGAGTTATGAGGAAAGAACGCTATTTCTTATGCTTATAAATTTATCAAGATTGTTCTCATGCTGAAAGTATTGGGCGGATATGAAAGCTTCTGAGGAAAATAATCTTGATTGTTCTCCCTTTCCTAGTTATGCTAAATACTACTAACATTATGTATTTCTTAGAGAAACTTTACACTGTTGAGGTTGATGTAACCTCACTAATTCCTGTTCCAGGTTGCAGTTTTTGTGATTCTGATCGTTCATTTCCTAGAATTTGACTAGCAAAACAAGTCTAAGTTCTTCTTTCAAACTCTAGTATGTTTCATATATATGTGTTACGCTGCCTCTGGTGCAGGAGTTTGAGCTTAAATATCAGTTGCAACAGGAGCACAGAGAGCTGCAAAATAATATCGACATGTTGCGAAGTGGCTCAAGGTATGTTTTCCAATTAAAATAAATAAGAAGCAGAATGAATACGAACCTGTGTTGCCTCCATGAAAGAGAGATGTCCTAAACCACTACACAATGGGGTGGACCTGGCCAACATATCTGATACCATCATCATAGTATTATGATCTAATTATAGAAATTGTAACACATACCGTTTTATTCACTTGGTTTTTGTCCTCATGCATCGTATCTCATTCAAATTTTTTAATGCTTTAATTATGCTGGCTGAATTCAGGAGTACCCATCTCGAAAAAATTGCTGAAATGGCTGATAGAGTTGACGAGCTTAGCAAGGTGAGTGACAACACACGCGATTTCTCTTTAAATAAATGTCAGGGGTGTTGATTCTTGCATCGTTGTTCTTGCCAGGCTGTTTCGGAAATGAAGAGTAACTTTGAGTTAATAAAGAAATGTGGTATATTGGTCCTTGTATGCATATGTCCTCCTTTGCTGTACTTGGGATTCTTGCATCCACTACAAAAGTATGCGTGACCCGTTCTGTAAAGCTTGTGCAGTTACCAATTTAGCTTGGCAGTGTAACTATCAGTTACGGATGACAAATTGGGGTCTTTGGGGCAATGAGAGGGGTTGGGGGCCTCCTTTGGGACAATGAGACGGGTGGCCTCCCTGTCTGAACCAGCCCTGTTACCCCTTAACCATTCCTATAACCAACTCTATTAGGAAAAAAATCCTTGCCAAAATTAACTTGAGATTAATACGGATTACTATACAAACCCCCCAAACTTGACCAATTCCTATGAATTACCATACGATGCGTGAAGCTATTATTCAGCGAATACTTTCTTCTGCACTGGCCACTGAGCTCACTTATAAAACTTACATATAACTCTATATTCATAAATTTCGACTTCCAAAGATTGAGTTGAGGTACTAGGTAGTCCAAGTGCATTTTGTAGAAATTTATACATGGTGGGTGATACGGTGATTATCCCCAATATATAAATCCATGGGAGGACTATATCATATTCATTGTGGGATCTCAAACACATCTCTAGATGAGCATGCATGGGTGCAGCAACACGCCCAACGGATTTTTTGTTGCTTAAGGAATCTGCTTCATTTCACTCCGCCTTACCAGTTTTAAATATACTTCATAGAATATGTGCTATAGATCATGAACTTTGATGGTCAAACACAATAATTTTTGTTTTTAATTTAATAGTAAATTTTTGGAAAATGCACAAATCAATAAGTTGCGTAAATATAGGAGCACAATATAATGGTAACATATTACTACAGGAAATTAAAACCACAGTAAAATATACTTGAAAAAAATATCGACCAAAAACGTACGGCATTAAGTTGCATGCAATATTTTTCCAATGTACAGTAATAATAGTGATTATATTCTAAAGAAAATACTAGTATTTCACAGATTGAATTGTAAAAAGCAGTACTGAAACAGAATCACCACCAACTGAGCCACCAGAAATTGTAATAATAGTGATTATTAGAAAAGACGTAACCTGCAAAGGTGCCTCAACTGAGCCACCAGAAACCCGAAGCACAGCCTGTAGAGGTCCTCCACCGCCGCTCGCCCCCAAATCCCCGCAGCTGCCACATGAAACATTACAAACAGCCCCATCGCCACAATTAATATATACATCATCCCAAACTTCCTTCTCCAATGCCGCTTGTGCTCTTCATTCTCGCTCTTTGCAATCGCAGAATCACCACCACCACCGGCACTCGTTTCCAATTCACCGGAAGTGTCGAATTCCAATTTTCTGGCGGCGTAGAACGACGCACATTCCGTCGCGTCCCTTTGGTTCGCCACGTTCCGGAGGCAGTTTCTGGATAGGCGCCTAGTTCCATCAGCGTGCTTCGGCACCTTACCTTGCAGGTAATTCCCCGACAGGTCGATACGGCTGAATCTGCCGATTATTGAAGTGATGTTTCCGTAGAATGAATTGTGAGAAATGTTGGCCGCCGCCACTGGGGCGGCGGCAATGTTTGGGATAATGCCCGTGAAGTTGTTCCGGGAGACATCCAGAAATTGCAGGGTGGGGAGTGACCAGAGATTGTCAGGCAATTCGCCCGAGAAATTGTTGTCCCTGAGGATAATCCGTTCCAACCTTTCCATTCCAGTGAAATTAATCCCCACCACGTGGCCTGATAGTGAATTGCATCCAAGATCAAGAACAAGAAGGTTCCGAAGATTGCCCAATTGAGCAGGTATCGAAGACGAGAAACCGTTTCTGGAGAAATTCAAGACCTCTAAACCCGACAAGCGGCCAATCCCAGGAGGGATACAACCATATAACGAATTATCTGACAAATCAAGAACCCTAACATTTCTAGGGGCAATGAAAACACCGGGAATCTGACCTGTCAGTGAATTCCCCGAAAGGCCAATCTCAGAGAGCCCTGGAAACTGAAACAAACACCACGGAATCGCGCCTGTGAGATTATTATTCGAAAGATAGAGTTTTTCCAGGTTGATGAGGCTACAGAGAGTGAACGGAATTGTGCCGTTGATGGAGCACGACGTCAGATCAAGAACCCTTAAAGAAGGAAGCTGCAATCCGAACCAGATGGGAATCGGCCCCGGAAGAGGTAAATTGGATGCATTGAAGGAGGTCAGCAAGGTTAATTCCCGAAGGGCTTCCACTGAAAATCTAGGGTTTTTGGTTCCCTTTCGTGTTCGTCGGAACCCGGAGATGTTCATTCCGGTAACCCTGCCGTTGCTGCATTGGATTCCCGCCCAAGACGTGCACGGATTCGCTCTTTTTGGCCATTCTTTCGCCCTCAACCCCAATGTCGATCGTAACTGAAGTAGAGTTGATTTTTCCGCTCTGGTAATGGAGAATTCCAGCTGAGTTGTGCAGCCGCCAACGAGCATGAAAAGTATGGATAAAGAAATGGCCGATATCGTCGTCCAACTCCTTGGATCCATCTGAAACTTTACATGTAAAGAATATGATTTGGTGAATACTGGGATTCAATTCCCGGAACCAAGAAATTTAACCTTTCTTGGAATTGAAGAGAAAATCTTTAAGCTTTAGTTTGTTGTGCATGGGGTGATGTTGAATAATTTTGCCCCCAAAATGGGCAATTGTAGGGGCAATTAGTGGGTCGGCCCAAAATGTATAGTAACGGTTCAAACAACTTATCCATTAATTGACCGGTTTAATCATTATTTCATAGCAAGCGGATCTCCTTTCACTTCAATTCAAGCACTTTTTCCCATTTTGGAATCTTCAATGGCAGCACTGCTGCAGTGGATATTATTCATATTATATTGATGTTTTAGTCGAGGCCGACGTATAATACATGGATCCATCATAATTCATTTTGAATTGTTTTGTTCTACGTGAATTAAAAGTTAAACTATAGTAAGAATTAATAATAAGTGAGTCTTAGTACCTTTTCGATATTAATTATCCCATGCATGTATATGTTGCCTGATGATGAGAAACATTATTTGTTAAAGCATTGAAAAATCCGTTAGATGGAGCTGTATATATGTTGGTGAAAAGGATATATTGATCAATCTCATTCCGCTAACACAATTTCTTCCAAATTAAAGAATCGGGAACGGATGGATAATATAATGTCATTATTTTTCTTATTATTTCTTTATACTTCCTCCGTTTTTTAAAAATTGAAACGGACCTACAATTCACGCAGTGCAAGACACATTTTCAATCATTAGTAACTCAAATTCGGTACAAATAAAAATTTTAAAAATTGAATATTTAAAAACTACTCGACGAGACGAATCTAACAAGATCCCACTTGACTATATTTTAATTTGTATAACTATGATAAAACTTTAAATCAAAGTGCAAGTATGAAAAGTACCAAATTTTCCAGAGTTTCAATTTATCAAGAACGGAGGAGTACTAATTTGATTTGATTATTTCTTTTAGGGTATGTGTGTGGTGTTTTTTTTTTTTTTGGCAATTGGCAGTCAAATCTAGATTTAAATGATTCTCCATTGGCCACACAAATTCAATGAATTCCAAGTTCCAACGTAACTAATTGCTTCACCTTCAGCTGGACAAATTAAATGGGTGGACGCAAATTCCCCATCATTTCTCTTTTACCCTTAGCCTTGTTTCTCTTGCTCTCTGATTCTGCTCCTCATCATACCCAATTCATCCTCTCTCCCAAGGAACAATCCGCTCTGATTCATCTCCAATCTTCGTTAGCCCTCAGGAACGCCGACTGGCCCTCGAATTCCGAACCGTGCACCTCCTGGAAGGGCATCGAATGCACCAATGGCAGCGTCACTGGAATCAATCTTTCAGGCCTCAATCGAACACCAGACGGAATTAAAAACCCTAGTTTTTCAGTGGATGGCCTTCGGAATTTGACCATGCTGTCCTCGTTCAAAGCCACCAATTTCCCACTTCCAGGCCCGATTCCCCACTGGTTCGGACAGATTCTTCGTTCTCTTCAGGTTCTCGACATAGGCTCCTGCTCTATCAATGGCACCATTCCGTCGACTCTCGGCGACCTCATTGAGCTTGCCCTACTCGACCTGTCTAACAATAATCTCGTCGGGCTGATTCCGTCAGCGTTGTTCCTAATGCCCGGGCTTGTTGCCCTGGATCTTTCCCGAAACTGGTTGAAAGGGCCGATGCCAATTGATATCCATCCTCCAGGCTCCAATTCGGGGCTCCTCCATTCCCTGGATGTTTCTCGGAATAACTTATCGGGGGCGATTCCTCGATGGATCGGAAGCCTGTCAAGGTTACAAAGGTTGGATCTTTCCGGGAACGCCTTGTCATCAACTGTACCCGCTGAGCTCGCTAACCTTTCCAATCTAGTGGATCTCAATCTGGGGTCCAATGCCCTGTTCGGGTCAATTCCGGAGAATCTGTGGTCGCTCCCGTCGCTGCAGTTCCTGGATCTGTCCAGGAATAACTTGACCGGTTCCCTGCCAATAACGACAAACAAGGATTCCGGCAATAATAATAATGAGACGGGTACATTATGCGACATCTCGCAGAATGAATTCTACGGAAGCATCACGGCAGTGATAATAAAGAGGTTCAATTTAGCAAACATGTCGTGGAATTACTTGGAAGGCGAGTTCGAGTTTGAGTTGGGGGGAGATGATGAACGATGGAGAGTAGAGGGGAATTGCCTGAGAAACAGGAGAGAGCAGCGGAATGCAACGGAATGCACAAGGTTCTACCAAGAGAGGAAGATCACAAGGGAGGAGGAGGAGGACAGTAGTAGTGGTAGTAATAATAATGATCACAGGGGAGTGGGAGGAGGAGCGGAGGAGGATGATCACAGGGGGCTGTGGGGGAATGCAGGCACTGTTGTGGCTTATGTAGTCTTTGTGGGCTTCCTAGCCTTGATGTTTTGGATTTTTTTGCTTAGGATGGGACGATATCGCTAACTAATCACTACTACTTACTCATCACCTCTTCCAATTTTTTCACTATCATAATTTTGTTATCGTTTCCAATGCCACGATGAAAAAAAAGGGAAAAAAAAACAAGAGAAAAAAGGTCCTACCGAGATTTGAACTCGGGTTACTGGATTCAGAGTCCAATGTCCTCACCACTAGACCATAGGACCACGACTTCAATCTTCCTGTCTTCTTATAGAAGTTTTTGGAATTGGGATCATACAGTCGCAGCATTGCCAATCCCATACATTTCATTGCACGGAAAATATATAGTTCACAGAATCCCCTGAATGATGTTGGCCTGTTGGCTGTTATAATCAAAGAGAATGGATCAACTACTACTTGAACAACATCATCATCAACAACAAAAAATAAAATCAAGGACCTGGTTCGTTTAAAGGTAAAAACCAACTGAAAAGCCATCACAAGAACCCACATATTACATGTATATATATAGAGGACCCCCTTCATCAATACACCAATAGTCTTCATTTCGTTGGTTTATATTTGAAGAATAGGAATATATATATATATATCCCATTAGGTGACTACTTGAGTGCATTTCCCCCTGAATGCATCCCCTTCATTTCACATTTACTTTGCATGAATTGATGGATCGATTAATTATGGTCTGGTTAAATAATGAAATCTCCTTTTAATCAAAATATGCCGCGTCCGCGCGGCCGTCAAGCAGCTATCAGTTTCGCGACGGCCAATTTACCTTATTAATATTGAGTATTACATTTATGTAATTATGTAAAAGAGTGCAAACATAACTTTCGATGTACAGTACTCTGTAATTTTCAAAATAAAAGCCACATCCAGACACAAACAGGAGTAATCTTTTTTTTTTGTAAAGTGAAAGATAAAAATACTTTCTAAAATCTCTTGCAAACATTACATAAGCCATCGAATTTAAACCCGACATGTAAAAATCAACAAAACTGATCACAGAATAACAAAAACATTGTGTAATTGATGATGAATGCTTTCTCAGTTGAATAAATAGCTTCCGGTAGGGGTGGGATATATAGATTTGCCAAAGAGAGTCGTGCATTGACTAGAGGCCGAGGCGACATAATGGGTTTCTTTTAATGAGACCAAGATCCACCTACAATTCCACAGAATGAAATCATGCAACTGTACAGGCAACATAAGAGCAGGCGAATTGAAATGGAAGTTTGTAGGTTGCTTGCTGTATGTACCTTGTGGCCGAAGAGATCTCTGATGTTATCAATCCCATAAAGAATCATTGTGGGTCTGGTAAGGGAAGTAGAAGCAGAGAGAAATTAGAGCAGAAAATAGGTGCAGTGCTCAGCATCCAAATGTGGCAAAACCATCGGAAGAGAGATGAAAGAGAAACAATTATCATTTCTAATCACACGGCTGAAAACAGAGACGGCGGTCAATTGGTTACCTTTCAAGTGAAAGCCCCCACGCTATCACCTGAACATCTTCAGGAAGCCCCATAGGAAGTAGCATTTCAGGTCTAAACATGCCCGAGTTTCCAATTTCCACCCATTTTTGTAGACCTTCATGATAACTGATGATACCATGCATATTATTAGTTCGCATTCCTGAACATCAAGCCTGATAACCAACAGTTTTTATAGTTAAGTTACCTGAAGATTTCCATGCTGGGCTCAGTATAAGGATTGTAAGCAGGCTTAAACTTAAGCTTCGACATTCCTGAAATCAAGATATTCAAAATCCCATTCACAAACAGATGTATATCCAGAAAGTTTCTTTTCAATAGAGGAATGAAGATGCTATTTACCCAAGCGAGAGAAGAAGTCATGAAGAACTCCAATCAAGTGTCCAAGGGTAAGACCACGATCACAAATTAAGCCTATGTAGGGCACGTCAGAGTTTTGGGCATCAGGGATAATTATGGAATACTCTCAGCAAAATATAAAGGACCATGTTTCCAAAAAGGACATGGAAGAAAATGCAGAGCTCCTGAGCAAATACCTTCTATCTGGTGAAATTCTGCCAGATGAGTTCGATCCACTGCTTCATTTCTGAAGACACGGTCAATGGAATAGTATCTTTTTGGAGCAAAAGGTCCCTGGCCATAATTGTGTTTGCAAGTAAAAGCGTATGAATGAGAAGCAACTCGTAGAAAAAAAAAGTATCAGATATGCCCTCATATGCATCTTCAACCTTGACATGTTCTGGAGGTATGGAATACCACAAAATACCAAAAGAACAAAAGATAGAAACAAAATACGAAAGTGGAAGCGTTCACCACATCCAGATAAAGGACCAACTATTAAGCTCTTATTATGAACGCTGAAAACTAAGGATATTGATCCTTGTGGCATGCAATAGTTCTTTCCAAACTACTTACTTTTAGCAGCCGATATCAAAACATTGAAAAGGGAACTAAAAGTTAAACAAATAATCAAGTTCTATAAGGTGCCTTGTAGAACCTAACATGGTATGCAAAAGAATGAAATGAATAGGAGTGGCACATGAAGGAAAACCAAACTGGGCAAAGTGGAAAGGGCAACTAACACATAAAGGTGCAAAGGCTTAAAGGTCCAACCTGCGCAAGTGCATACAGCATCCTGGAGGAAACAGCAGTAGTGTGAGTTCGCAAAAGATTCTTGTTGGCTTCCTCTCTCTTCCAATCATACCCATATCTAGCAAAAATGTAACATTTATTGCATAACTTAAGGGATTGCACTATTTGAATATGTGTTCTGTGTCTTATTGTTATATGCGTTGCATACCCCTTGGACCCATAACCACCAGATTCATGAACTTGTTTAACTCGTTCAACATAATCTTCAGGCAGCATCCTTGTGCTTGCAGGCTCTGCAAAATAGTAAATATCATTTAAAAAAAGTTTCACAAGAAATATTAAAGATACAAGATGGCATTAGAACAAACCTTTCAAAAAGAAAGTATCATGTGAATCTCGGGCTGGGTGTTGCTGTGGCTGGAAAAGTGCATCAAAATTCCAGAAGCTGCAAAGTAACACAAGATCGCCCGTTTATAAGCTTAAATAATATGAAGTAATAACTGATAAGCTCCTAGAGGAAAACATATAAGATGTGTAAAATGCCCAATTCAATATTTTTCATTGTACCACATAATCAAAATAATGCACACCTGCTTTCCACAAAATTGTTTGTTGGCATCTCTTCAAACCTACGTACATCAAAGAAAAATTACCAATCATAGACATTTAAAAAAAGGATTTAAAACTAAAAGAAGAAAGATCAGCAGTCCTAACCCCAATTGAAGAAATATCATCTGTATTTGGTGCTTTACCTGCGCGCCCACACAGAAGGAAATAAAAAATAAATACAGTAAAATGCAATCATCAAAGAGATCAAGCTTGAAAACAGATTTAGAATCTTTAGATGACTGACTCGCCAACCAACAACCAATACAGTTAATCATTTCAACAAATGTGATGGCTAGATCCTTAAGATGTCTGCAGCAGGATAACTAGAGTCTCTGTCAAATTGATCAAAAGGAAGAAAAGCATAGTGCGCATAATCCAAGGGGTGCCTTGTAAGTTGAATAACTTCTCATTATTATCTCTTTTAAGGAAAAGAACGCAATAATTGGCTAGGAAAGTTACAGAAAATAATGGATTTTACTAGAAAATCGCATTTTGAGTATAAGCTTCAGGTTGATCATCTATCAGTTTAGCTTAACAAAGACTTGCAAATGATTCTCTCCCATATTGTATTTGAAGAATTACTTGCAGAAAACAAAGAGATTAGCATAAATTGCTTCAAATTAATTATAAGGTAATAGATAAATAGATGACTAAAATACATGTAATGGATCAATGGTATGGCTCACCTTGAGCAATGGATGGAGACAGCCACCTTCAGTTGGCTGGCCTTTTGCAAGGAAGTTATACTCTTTAAACTCAATCTCCTTCCATTCACCCCTTCAAACATAAAAACGAGGGAGCAACACACAAATAAAATAAATAAATGGTCAACAAGAACAAGAAGAATCAAGTTTCAGATGGAATTTCTGCAATTTAACTAGGATTTTTCAGATAGCTTCATCTTCTTGCCAACATCAGTTACAGATGAAGTGATGAACATAATCGGAAAAGGTCAGACATAAAAGTAATGTTCACAGGGAATCGGGAAATGGGAATAGCAAGTGGTACAAGAACTTGCATGAAGATCTCATATTAGAGTTTCATGGAGAATATTGTGGTGGGGGATTGGGGGGAAGCGCCGCAAGATGAAATTTGGGTTTGTGTAGCAATGATTATCATATTTTTATACAAAGCTAATTCATCATTTTATTTGTCACAATATGCTTTAACTCAATCTAAAGGGAAAGAAATGGACTAATTACCTTTGTAGATTCTCACGAGTTAAATCAGTGGCCACCTTTTTCCTTTTGGGGGTATACTTTGGTCCTTTCCTTATTGAATAGCCTTTCCACGTCCTTGTATTAGAAAAAACATAGGTATAAACCATAAAAGTGTAAACAAGGTCGAAAAACTGTTGTTGAAAGAAAATGATGACTAATTTATATATTAATTAATAAGAAACAAAAAGTCCAGGGTAATTACTGGGAAGCAATGAGTTTTCTTCGTTTCAGAGCATCAATATCTTCAGTACCTACAGCCTGTGTGCATCCATTGTAACAAACATTTAGTCATGATACATGAATGCTTGCATATATACTACTTATATAGATATCACTGCTCATTATTACATGTATAACTTTATAAGGAAAGAATGTATCCAAAAATCATTACACACCTCACCATTCTGAATCTTTACAAGCAATTCCTTCACTTTGTCGTCAACATGGTGGACCTATACCAAATAAAAATAAATAAAAATGCATTCTAATAACACACTATAGATTTCTGATACAATACAATTCTTCGGCATCTAAAAATTAAGTTCAGTCAGCACTACCTTCCTTGATACTTGCGCCTTCCCAATTTCAATCCATTTGTTCTTTATGGCCTGTGAGCTGCCATTTTTGTAAATAGAAGCCTTCAATTTCTCCTATATCCAACAAATTATCGTTAACCAACATGTCTCCCAACTCCCAAGTATGAAAGAATAACAAACAGTTCAGGAGCCCTACATGACTCAGCATGAAGGAAAAAACGCAATGGACTTAACATGCAATTCAAACCGATTTTTAATTTGAGATATTAGACAGAGAGATGTACCCAATAGATGTAAAAATAAAAATACTACCAATGTGGCAAGAGATAAGCTAAAACACAGAAACTAAACTAAGGAATAGGGCAAAAATGATTATGCGTGCGAAAACCAAATAAACCTACTTAGTAATTACCTCAATCTCATTTGGCAATCGTGAGGAAACAATTTTCTGCAAAAATAGCATTAAACCATAAGGCATCCCTGTTGTTTAAGCAGACCAATTCAAAGACGGAAGTTTACTTATTCAGTTACCTGTAACTCTTCTCGTGTGATGCCCTCTGGTGGCACAGCTAAAAAGAGTTGCACTTCAGGAGATCCATATTTTGCATAAATTTCCCCCTCTGGTGTGAGCACCCATTTCTCTCGCTTGATGTCCTGCACAATTTCTCACATAATGCAAACTTCATCATCTGAACCATAACTAGATCCAAATTCGTGGTGTTAAGCAGGAGTTTAGAACTCCCACTAGGTTAATCGCCTCGCTACTACAAAATTGAGACACGTCAATAATTCAGATACATGCGATGTAAGTTAATGTCAATATCCTTTCTGCCCATCCCAAGCTCAGAGGAAACCATCAATAACGCACAAGGAATGCATGTCTTCGGGTGCAATCAGTTCTCATACCAGACTATATTAGCAAGAGCAATAACTGACCTGAGCATCGACGAGACGAAACCCGTTGAGGCTTTTGACGATGTTGACGATTTCATCGTGGCTAATACCTTTCTCCTGGGCAAATTTTCCAGAATCTGGAATCTCCTCGTTGTTTTCCAGGTACCCTAGCACAGCGTCTTCAGCCATTGATTCCTGAAGACGGCGGGAAATCGCAGAAGAGCGGTAGAAGTGACGCCGCCGCACAGGAAGGGATGAACCGTGGAGAGGGGTAAAACCTGATTGGTGATACTGAACCGGGAAAGTAGCTGTAATAAAAGTTGCTTCAGCGACAATAAAAAGTGCTGTTCGCAGGTCGGTCGCGCACGCCACACTACTGTTGCAGTTGCGCATTGAGTCATTTGTCGTAGGTGAATATAAACTCTCCACAATAATTTTTCAATTCATATCTTTTTTCTATCTCGTTCTATATAAAATATATATATATAAATAAATTAAATAAATGATGTATATCATTATTATATTCATAAAAACCATCATTCAAAATAATTTAATCGTTATATATTTGTTGCGAAGGGCTGAGATTATATATTTATATAGTGTGTAGGTTTGAGATAAGGCAAACAAGTGAGACGTAGGATGATAGGAGTAATAATGATGTTAAGAGTAATTATGACTTTTGGATTGATGTGAAAGGCGCAGGAATCGTGAGAGAGAGCAGAGAGTAGTTCTTTCTCATTCAAGTGAATTGTGTATTACAATCGGTGCAATACAAGTCCTATTTATAGGAAAAATTGGCCAACGATTAGTCATCATTTTGATGACTCATTATGCTCAAATTAAGACACATGGACATGCACTGGATTACTCATCACACTTCCCCTTGCATGTCCATTATACAAGAATATGCCTCGTTAAAACCTTACTAGGAAAAAACCCTATGGGAAAAAATCCTAGTGAAGGAAAAAGAGTACAATATTCTTGTATTTATTTCTCCCCCTGATTTGGACATCACTTTATATCTCGAAGCCGCCGCATTCCAATTTTCTTTACGAGCTTCTCGAATGTTGCAGTCGGCAATGCCTTGGTCAATAGATCCGCCAAGTTCTCATCTGATCGAATTTGTTGCACATCGATTTCACCATTCTTTTGAAGATCATGGGTATAGACAAATTTTGGTGAAATGTGTTTAGTTCTATCTCCTTTTATATAACCCCCTTTCAATTGGGCTATACAAGCTGAATTATCTTCAAATAAAATTGTTGGGGGAACTTTTGGTTCAATGACCAAACCACAATTTTTCAATATATGATTAGTCATTGACCTCAACCAAACACATTCTCGACTAGCCTCATGGATTGCTAATATTTCGGCATGATTTGATGAAGTAGCCGTTAATGTTTGCTTCATAGATCTCCATGAGATAGCAGTTCCACCACACACAAAAATATAGCCTGTTTGAGATTTGGCTTTGTGTGGGTCTGATAAATATCCTGCATCGGCATATCCGATCAACTCATGTCGAGAATCTTTTGGGTAAAATAACCCAAGGTCAACTGTTCCCTGGAGATAGCGAAAGATGTGCTTTATGCTTTTCCAATGTCGTTGAGTAGGGCAATAACTAAATCTTGCGAGTAAATTAACAGCAAACGCGATATCAGGTCGTGTGCTATTTGCCAGATACATTAACGCGCCAATTGCGCTTAAATATGACACTTCTGGGCCAAGTTGTTCTTCATCATCTTCCTTTGGCCTAAATGGATCCTTTGCAGGATCAAGTGTCCGAACGACCATTGGACTACTTAACGGATGAGCATAATCCATTCGAAATTGCTTCAATACCTTTTGGGTATAAGCTGATTGATGAACAAAAATACCCTTATCCAAATGCTCAATTTGCAAGCCAAGGCAGAATTTTGTTTTTCCAAAATCCTTTTTTTCGAACTCCTTTTTAAGATATTCAACAGCCTTTTCTAGCTCTTCAGGAGTTCCAATTAAATTTAAATCGTCAACATAGACTGCCACGATTACAAATTCTGACCCATTTTTCTTTATAAAAACACATGGGCATATAGGGTCATTTATATAACCTTCATTAATTAAACTTTCGCTGAGGCGATTGTACCACATTCGGCCCGATTGCTTAAGCCCATAAAGTGATTTTTGTAATTTGATGGAATAAACTTCTCTGGGCTTTGAGTTATAAGATTCAGGCAATTTAAATCCTTCAGGTATTTTCATATAAATATCATTCTCCAATGAGCCATATAAGTAATCAGTAACAACATCCATCAGCCTCATTTCGAGCTTTTCTCGTACTGCTAGGCTCATGAGATACCTGAAAGTTATTCCATCCATAACTGGGGAATATGTTTTCTCAAAATCAATTCCCGGTCTTTGGGAAAATCCTTGGGCTACAAGCCTTGCTTTGTATCTTGCAATTTCATTATTTTCATTTCTCTTTCTAACAAACACCCATCTGTAGCCAACTGGTTTTACATTTTCAGGTGTTTGGACTATGGGGCCGAATACTTTTCTTTTGTTCAGTGAATCCAATTCTGATTTAATTGCATCTTTCCATTTTGGCCAATCATCCCTTTGCCGACATTCATCAACTGATTTTGGTTCAGGATCCTCGTCATCTTTCATCATCTCAAGTGCTACATTATATGCAAATACTTGATCAACTTTGATTTCTTTCCGGTTCCAATACTTTTCAGAAGTGATATAATTGAAAGCAGTTTCAATAGTTTCACTTTCTTCTGGATTAGCCTTTTCAGCATCAACTTCTTCAAAAGTTGAATTTATTACCTCTTCGGGTTTTTCATTATCCACGTGTATAATTCTTTTCTTTCGTGGATTTTTATCTTTGGAACCCATTGGTCTACCACGCTTTTGTCGTGGATTAGATTCATTAGCACTTGGAATTTGCCCTTCAGGTATATTTATTTTGGCCGGTGCATTTGCTGCTTCAATGTAAGATTTTGTCACTCTTGCAGCATCATTGAAGGCATCAGGCAATTGATTTGCAATCCTTTGCAAATGCACAATTCTTTGGACTTCTAATTCACATTGTTTAGTACGAGGATCACTGATATCAAGTGGAATTTTCCACGAAATTTCTTTTTTCAGTTGATTACTTCCTCCCCCTAATGTCGGGAAATGTGATTCGTCAAAATGACAATCTGCAAATCTTGCAGTAAATAAATCACCCGTTGTTGGTTCAAGATATTTAATAATCGAAGGGGATTCAAACCCGACATAGATGCTCATCCTTCTTTGAGGTCCCATTTTTGTCCTTTGAGGTGGTGCTATTGGTACATATACTGCACTCCCAAAAATTCTTAAATGGGAAATATCGGGTTCTTTTCCCGTTATAATTTGAGTAGGGGAGTAGCTATGATAGCTTGTCGGTCTAATTTTTACTAATGCTGCTGCATGCAATATAGCATGTCCCCAAGCAGAAACGGGGAGTTTTGATTTCATCAATAAAGGTCGTGCAATTAATTGCAACCTTTTGATTAATGATTCAGCCAGACCATTTTGGGTATGCACATACGGAACTGGATGTTCTACTGTGATACCAACAGATGTGCAAAAATCATCAAAAGCATTTGATGTGTATTCTCAAGCATTATCAAGGCGTATTTTCTTTATTGGATAATCAGGAAATTGTGCTCGCAGTTTAATAATTTGTGCGAGTAGCCTAGCAAAGGCCAGGTTGCGAGTTGACAATAAACAGACATGGGACCATCTTGTTGATGCATCAATTAGTACCATAAAGTACTTGAACGGTCCACAAGGTGGATCTATTGGTCCACATATATCGCCTTGGATTCTTTCCAAAAATGCAGGGGATTCAATTCCCACTTTTGCTGGAGATGGCCTTGTAATTAATTTTCCTTGATAGCAGGCAGCACATGTAAACTCATTTGGATTCAAAACCATTTTATGGTTTAATTTATGGCCACTGGAATTTTCAATTATTCGCCTCAACATCACGCTGCCCGGATGTCCAAGCCTTTCATGTCAGGTTATAAATTCACTAGTAGCTTTTAGGCCTACTAGGTTATGTACTTCTCCGGCATAAATTTTTGTATAATATAATCCGGATGTCAAACATGGCAGCCTTTCATGAACAAACTTTTCACCATTGATGGTTTGAGTAATTAAAACATACTCACTTCCTGCCTCATTTAAAGTTTCAATGTGATAGCCATTTTTTCGAATATCACCAAAACTTAGCAAGTTCCTCCGAGCCTTGCTTGAAAATAGGGCATTTTCAAATGCCAATTTTGTCCCTTTAGGGAGAAATATAACGGCTCTTCCAGATCCTTCAATACAATTTTCATTACCGCTTATAGTTTTCACTGCGGTCTTTCCCAATTTTAATTGGGAGAAAAAGCTTTTGCTTTTTAAGATACTGTGCGTTGTAGCACTGTCAATGAGGCAGATTTCATTTTCAACTTGGCCATCCATTTCTTTTTCAGAAGGTAATAAAAACAACATCAGCAATATAATATAATCACTGCAAAATACATTATAACTTGGGGGATACAAAATAGGGAATAAAATACTAAAATACAAAATATCATAAGGCAAAATATATCATCCGCAAAATACAAAATGTAAAGCCGATCTTTTCACTTTTCTTTCAGTTTGTGCCACCAATAAAATCATCAGTGTCCAAGTGGGTAATGTCATCATTCAGAACATCATCAAAGGTATCATCGTGGGTGGCATGATGTGTCTCGGGATCAGATCTTTCTTGCCTTTTCGAGGCCTGGTACAGCTCAGCTAAATGACTAGCTGTTCGACAAACTCGGGCCCAGTGACCCTTGATTCCGCAGCGATCACATGGTTGATCATTATTTCTATCTCTTTTAGGCTTTGGCTGCGATTTATAGGGCCTCCTGTTGTCACTTCTACGGTTGAATTCATATCGAGGTTTATTTCGATATTTGTTTCTCACAGATGATTCAGGCCTACCACGACTACGATCCCGATTTCTGTCACGATTAAAATTTTGATTTCTTTGATTCCCACGATCCCGCACTTGGTTTTCTGCTTATGTGGCATTTGCTTATGGAAACGGGGCAGCACCTGTTGGCCTGGATTCATGATTTTTCAGCAATAGTTCTTTATTCTGCTCGGCCAGAAGTAGACAGGTGATAAGCTCAGAGTATTTTTGAAAACCCCGCTCACGGTACTGCTGCTGTAAAACCGGATTTGTGGCATGGAATGTGGAGAATGTTTTTTCCAGCATATCAGATTCAGTTATTTTTTCTCCACAAAGTGTCAGTTGCGATGTAATACGAAACATCGCTGAATTATACTCACGGACTGATTTGAAGTCCTGGAGCCTCAGATTATGCCATTCGCTTCGAGCCTTTGGCAGCACCGTCAATTTGAGATGATCATATCTCTCTTTTAATTTCAGCCACGGTTCAAGTGGTGATTCCAGCGTCACATATTGAAGTTTCAGAGATTCATCAATATGGTGGTACAGAAAGATCATGGCTTTTGCCTTATCCTGGCTGGATGGTTTTTTGTCAGGGGCGATAGTATCTTCCAACCCCATAGATGCCAGGTGCATCTTTACGTCCCGTGCCCAGGACATGTAATTATCTCCAGAAACCCATAACGGGAGAAATTCCTGCTTTGAGAGATTAGCCATAATTATATTGAAAAGTAACGATATAAAATTATACCTAAAACAGAACTCCGATAGAACTCCGGTAGAGATCTCTCGTGCTGATAACGTGTTATATATTTGTTGCGAAGGGCTGAGATTATATATTTATATAGTGTGTAGGTTTGAGATAAGGCAAACAAGTGAGACGTAGGGTGATAGGAGTAATAATGATGTTAAGAGTAATTATGACTTTTGGATTGATGTGAAAGGCGCAGGAATCGTGAGAGAGAGCAGAGAGTAGTTCTTTCTCATTCAAGTGAATTGTGTATTACAATCGGTGCAATACAAGTCCTATTTATAGGAAAAATTGGCCAACGATTAGTCATCATTTTGATGACTCATTATGCTCAAATTAAGACACATGGACATGCACTGGATTACTCATCACATTAATTTATTTATTAATTTCAGGAAATATATTTTTTCCCATTATTATTTATTTTAATAATTAAAGGTAATATTAATACCATTGTCTCATAGTAAAATGTAATAGTTAATGATAATAAGTATTTAACTTTATTATAATTTTATATTGAATTCTAAATTAGTTAATAAATATTAGTTTTAGACTATAAATTATATTACATTTGAATATAAAATTTTATATTAATCAAATATAAATTTAAAAAAAAAATGAATTAAATAGATAGTGTGTGTCATCGTTACACATACTTTAAAATCTTATTGTAATATCATTGACTCACATATGATATTTAGTGTATATATCAAATTCTTGAATTAAGTGCATGCTCAAACTATTCATGATATTTTCAAATCATTTTAATATTTTTCATATGATTTTGTTCAGATGTAAATTTAGAAGTTTTAAGATATTTTATTTTTATTTAATTATTTAATATATGAATAAGTTTTATTGCTATGACTTTTAGTATAATTTTAATTATTAAAATAAAATTTAACAAAGTTTCAAATAGGATGATTTCTCATATTTACTTTTTAAATGTCTGAAAAATAAATGGAATGAGTATTATTTTTCATACAATTCTTATTTTAGTTCTTCGTTTTATAATTTTATCTTGATAACAATATCAAGCAACTTCATTAAAATTTTAGAAATTTCAATGAAATGCAATTCTTTCCACACCATTCTTATGTTAGTTCTTTAATTTCCATATGTTCAGACGTTGCTATTTTTTTTGGAAAAGCCGAAGCCAGAGAACAAATAGCAAAATAAAAATAAAAATAAAAGAAAAAGCAGAAAGAGAAACGACGCTAAAGGGACCTAGTAACGGGGAAACCAAGCGCCAGATAAATCTGCCGCCAAATCCCCTAATACAAAGTCCGGAGGAAAGGCCCACGTGGTGTAGAACTGTTCAATCCCCGCTCCGTGTTTGGCTAATCTGTCTGCAACTTTATTGCCTTCCCGTAGGATATGGAGTATCCGACAGTCTTCAAAAGAGCTTATGATGTCCTTAGCACGCTGGAGGAGAGTGGCCAACGGATGAAAGACATCCCAAGAATCCAGAGAGTTGATAGTCACCATGGAATCCGTGTAAACACAAACGCGCCGGAAGCCCATCTTCGCCACATAGTCCAGCCCAGAGACCAGTGCGAACAATTCAGCAAAATTGATGTTGGAGCTATAGAGGTGACCGCAGCCTCCTCCTTTCCAATGGCCGTCTTCATTACGGACAACGAAACCAAATCCGGCCTGCCCTGAGCTATGAACAACACTACCATCAACATGAAGTATTGTTCCAACCGCGCCTTCCGAGTTCCAGTTTACTAACCTTATGGAGTTCAGCCGGCTGCCAACCCTTCCAGCACTTATCAAATCTGCTGACAGGCGACGAATCTCTCTTTGTAAGCTCCAGCCTGATTTTTTAGTGCCTCTAAAAATTCTCGAATTTCTCTCAAGCCATATAATCCATATTGTGGCAATGAAAGTTGCTCCATGTGTGTGATACATAGCCTGCAAGAATTCCATAATATCATGTTTAGGAATTGTGCTGCAGTCCGGAGGCACCTGGATATGCATTTTATTCCAGATCAAACTTGCCCATGTACAATAAAAAATACAATGAGCCCAATCTTCCACCTCGTGTCCGCACAATACGCATAGGGGGGATGACGCCATGTTCCGTGTAAACCGAGTGAGGTTAACATGCAAGGAGTTATGCGACAACAACCATAATAATAAGCATATTTTTTCTGGTAAAGAGATTTTCCAAAGCCATTTCTATCCTTTCCCATCGACCTCATCCTCCGTGAGAAGTTGGTAAGATGAACTTACCGAATATTTTCCCGAGGTCGTCCTACTCCAAACCCAAAGATCAGGTAACGCCTCGTGTAACTGTGGCGGCAGAGATGCACAAATGGCCTGTAGCAAATCTGGGGGGATGGGAGAGTAGACCCCATCCCAATTCCATTTTTCCTCCACAATGATATCTCGTACTTTCAAGTCTAGATCCTGTGTCGCCACATAAGGAATTAAAGAAGCTAGTTGAGTACCGTTCCACCAAGTCGAATACCAAAGGGACGAATGACCATTCCCCAGTCTAAGATTGTATCCCCTCCTGAGCAGGGGAAGAATATGTTTCACCATTTTAAAGGTCCTGGAACGGGCGTTTAGCAAGGCTTGCAAGGGATGAACCAGAGAGTTCTCCATACCTGTGACCAATTGGACCCACGTCTTTTCTGGTGAATGGATTAAGTCCCACAGTCTTTTGCCCAAAAGAGAGACATTCATTAGCCGGGCACGGCGTAGACCAAGACCTCCATTTGTTCTCGATCTGGTCACAACATCCCAACAAACAAGATAAATCCCCTTCCCATTCCTATCTTTCCAAAAAAATCGACTAATCCGCCTGTCTATAGCTGTGCACACAGCCTCCGGGAGCCAGAATAATTGCATGGAGTAAGTTGGAATTGCAGCCATAACAGATCTACACAAGGTGAGGCGGCCTGCCTTGTTTAGCAGCTTAGACGCCCACCCTTCCATTTTAGCATCCATTTGTTCAAGGATGTATGCAAAATCTTGGCACCGTAGACGACCAGTAAGCATGGGAAATCCCAAGTATTTGCCAAAATTATCTACTGTTGGAATGTGCAAAGTGTCCTGAATCCATTGTTTCTCTAACGGACTGACAGCAGAGGAGATGAACATGGTTGATTTCTGTGGATTGAGATGTAAACCTGACATAATAGCAAAAGTCTGAAGAGATTCCTCAATAGCCAACACACTGCCCCGGTCTGCCATAGTACAAAGAATAAGATCGTCGGCGAAGATCAAATGGGAAACACCAATGCCCGCTCGAGACAAATGGATCGGTTTCCACAAATTCAGATCAACCAATTTCTGGATCAACATAGAGTATTTTTCCATGATAATGAGAAATAGATAAGGTGAGAGCGGATCCCCTTGTCGAATACCTTTCCCCGGATTAAAACTTTCAAGCGCCTCTCCATTCCATAAAACAGAGTAGGTCGGAGATGATACACAGATTATAATGAGGTGTCGGATCGAGTCTGGGAAACCTAACTCATGAAGGCATTGTTCCAGAAAATCCCAATGTACGTTGTCATAGGCTTTAGCCACATCAATCTTCAAAACAAGCCCTTTTATACTGGCACTTCTACCACCAATCTGATTCATTAATTCATACAATGTCACGGCATTGTCGACTGTCCCACGACCCGGGAGAAAAGCGGCCTGATGATGAGAGATCAACTTTTGGAGTATGGGTCGAGTTCGGTTTACAAGAACCTTAGTCAGAATCTTGTATAACACATTGCATAACGTGATGGGCCTGAACTGCGTGAGGTTAGTAGGAGCCGGAACCTTGGGTATGAGGCAGATAAAAGCCTGCATAATACTTTGATGAATAGTACCTGTAGCCATAGCTTGTTTGATGTAGTCATGGACTGATCTATTCACCATGTCCCAATATCGTTTGTAAAAAAACCCCGGAAAGCCATCCGGGCCCGGTGCCGAAAAGCCATCAATTTCCTTAACCACTTTGTAACTTCTGCCAAGGTCACTTCTTCAGCCAAAGTGTCTGCCGCTGCCTGAGAGATTGCCATGAAACCAGGGGGCTGAATTGAGTTCTCCAGATTGGCCATCCTGTGTTCTAGCGTTAAGACCGGCCTTGCATAGAGCTTCTGAAAATAATCTCTTGCATGAGTACGAAGGGATGTGTCGTCCTCACACCATGATCCATCCGACAGTTGCAGCCCATGAATCCTATTATGGTTACCACGGCACCTTGCCCGGGCATGAAAATAAGAGGTATTACGGTCTCCAAAGCGTACCCATTTTTGGCGAGCACGTTGAAACCAATACAGCTCCTCTTGATTTAACAGGGACTCATATTCCTTCTTTAATTCACTCTCAAGCATGGCGAGACGAATGGAGTCAACTCTTTCCAAAGTTCGGCTAACCCCTTCAAGGCGTTTCATGATCTTAAATTTACGCCATTTGAGATTACCACAATGAGATTTACTGAAGACCAGGGAGTTCTTGCGGACCTGATCCAGCTGCTGCGAAATGCCAGTGTTGGGATTATTCCAAGCCTCGTCTACCACCGAATTATATTCCGGCAATTCTGCCCACGACGCTTCCCACCGGAATGGCTTATTATTTGGCCGAGGAAGGCCTTGGCCACAAGACAAGAGAAGTGGGCAATGATCTGATCCCATTTGGGGTAAAACTCGAACGAAACCCAATGGAAACAATGACAACCATGATTGATTAACAACACATCGATCCAATCTTTTATAAATTCGACTATCATCACCTCTCGGTCGTGACCATGTGAAGCAAGATCCCTGAGTATTTATAGTAACCAACCCACAATCATGAAGCATCTCATTCAACTCAGTCGCCCTATCCACATTGAATAAGCCCCCCCGAACCTCAGATGGAGCTATGATTTGGTTCAAATCACCAATCACGGACCACGCACCATCAACCACCTGAGCAACCTGGTTAAGGTCCTGCCAGTTACCACGTCGTTCAGAATAATTTGGCGATGCATATAAAGCAGTTATAGTCCAATTTGAATTGGCATTAGACAGAGCAAGCGTGATCATTCTGTTCCTCTCATCCACCACATGAACTTGAAATTGGTGACCAATTCGAGCTAACGCCCAAACCCCACCTGATCGGCCCTGAACTTCTTGAATGCAAATCGAGATATAGCCAGCCCGCAACATCATGTTCTGCGATCGACTAAACACAGATTGAGTTTCAAAAAGGAAAATCAAATCCGGGCATTGCTGGCGAAGAATATCCAACAACACTCGTCTACTTGAAGCACCAATTACACCCCCAATATTCCAAGACAATATCTTTAAGTTTTTAAAATCCATAAACAATAATTTTAAAGGGAAAGAATTGGGAAACCTAGCTCTGCATAGCCGAGGTCGGGTCTGGGGGACGACCATCTGCAATCGCCAAAGAAACCACATTACTCTCTTTCATTGCACTATCATCATCAGGTCGCGCTCGTTTTCCTTGGGATGGGGCGTCTTCTTTGGATTGAGGGGAGTTCTTTCCTGATTCTTCACCATTCAAGCGATGTGAGGGACCTGGATGTCGGGTCGGAATCTTCCCACGGCGTGTCGTGATTTTCTGGCCTCCAGTTGACATTTTAAGGCCCTTGGGTCGATCTTTTAGGACTGGAGTAATGTTTTGGGCTTTACCCTTGTCCTGGTTATTCTCTTTTTTCGGCCCACTGGATTTCTTTTTCACCACCTTTATCCACTCATCCCCAATGGGCTGGGCCGGCGCGGAACAAGAGGAGGAGTCCGTTTCCAAATTAAAAGAGTTCGTATCTTCATTGACAGCCGTCCCAGCGGAATCAGTGGCCATGGGAGTCGCCCCTGATTGCGGAACCGCGTCACTCAAATTAGGCAAAGAAATCTCTGGCGCGATTTCCGGCACGTTGCCAACAATAGCCAGCGGAGGATGTTGAGTAACCGTCACCGGGATGTGTTCTGTGGCGGCTGTCGCTTGAATAGCAATCTTCTGACAATTGCTAGTCGTGTGGCCGTAACAATGACAAGAAGAGCATAAAAAATGCAGGCCTTCATAGGCCACCTTTTGCCATCGATTTCCGATTAATATGCTTGAGACTAATGGAAGCTCCAAGTCGATTTCCACTCCCCCCGTCGGATGTTTTTGGTCATGTCGTCCACACGAACTGGAACTCCTAATGCCCGGGCCATTTTCATAATATAGAATTCATCATAGTACTCAACACTCAACCCTGGAAATCTAGCCCAGACAACCGTCTTCTTAGGAGTGGCTTCCTCAGCCACGAAATCCGGTTTCCATGGAGCAATAGTTAAGTAACTATCAAAAACCACCCAAGGGCCATTGTTAAGAACCTTAGTGCGACCCATTGCTTGATCAAATTTCACCAAATAGAACCCCGCTTCAAGTTTGATCATTGCAAACGAACCATTGATTTTCCAGAGTCGTGTAAGACGATCTTTGAGAGCCATATAGCCCACCTTCTTTCCAAGAACAGAAATGATCAATGCATCCTCCCAGGGTTTACAGAGACGTGCTTTCGTCTGTGGCTCCACTGAGATACGAGGTTTCAACCGATCACCATCAATGAAATCAAGGGTAATCAAATCCTCCTTATTTTCCATAGACATCAGAGGGCTAGGGATAGCCTCCTTGCCAGCGAGAACCATATCACGGAAGGAGACTGTCGGAGTACCTCCCTTGAAAACGAAGTGAGACGGATCCGATGAGGGAGAAGCATTAGGAGCGGTAGGAGAGCCATTGGCAGCGGTAGGAGAAGCCATTATAGGGTGATCCAGACGTTGCTATTGAACAACGCCATTCTTTTTAATTAAATATTTTAATAACTAAAAATTTTAGAGTATAATTTTCAACAAAAATGTAATTTTTCATCCTTTGCATGCCTGCAGATGTCACCACAAAAAATTCACAGGAGACGATAAAAAGGATTTCATCACTTTGTTCGTCACCTGACCACGAAATGACCAACAAGATAGTAGGCAAGGATATTTAGAATATTTAGAATTGAAAGAGCATATTCGTTAGCGGTACATCTCCAATTTACTCCCTAACTTCTAGCAAAATATTTTAAAAAAAATATAATAAAATTGCAAAGCCGAAGCCAGTGATTTTCAAAAATTGAAAAAATTATGAAACAATTTTTTAATTAAAAAAAGGGGTTGTTTAACATTCCTAAAATGAGATTAGCAGAGCGTTTGGTTCGGGATCTGAGATTCCCACTGGGAATCTTGGGTAGGGAATGAAATATGCCCATGTTTGGTTCGGGGCATGTTTCATGTGGAAATGTTGGGTGTTTTAGGTGGGAATGTGATTCCCACCTGGAGGGCAGGTAATTTTAGATTACCACCTCAATTTTACCTACTTTTATACTAATTTAACTTTTATACCCTCATTTTTTATATTTATTTTATTTTATAAATTTATATATTTGTATTCTAAAAAATGATAAGTATATGAAATTTAATTTTAAAAAATCAATTGAAAAATTTAAATTATCTAAACATATTTTTTAATATATATTCTCATATTTTAATATATATTTTCATATTTTCTTAAAATTTATTTTTCTTATATATATAAAATAAAATTAATAAGGATTTAGAAACATTAAATAAGTAATTGTCATACAATAAATTATGTATAAAGAATATTCAATATTTTAAAAAACAAATCGGCTTAAATATTTTTATTGTGTAGCAAAAATATATATAACATTCGTTCAATTGAAATTCAGGGACATTATGTTAAATTAATTAAAAATGGAAATTTAAGATCTCCAAACCTATTTGTCCCCAGTGGAGTCTGGGTTGGATGCACCTAAGCGGGACCCATTGCCATCCCTCGTCCCAAAAGGTTTCCATCCAAAAAAAAAAAATTGCTTTGGAATACAGAACCAAACACAAATTTAGGGTTTAAAGCCGGAGCTGTGGTAAAGCTGTAGAACCCCTGAATCCAAGCTCGAAATGGCGTCGGCTTGCAGACCTGCTGCCATAATCACCAGAAGGGCTGTGAACTTGGGCTCTCGCCCTATTGCAGCTACCAGAATCCCAGTTCCAAAATCAACACCGGTCACGTCTCCGTCCTCCCCTGCTACTTTGAGGTGCTTTGTCAAATTTGTAATTTTATTGTTAAATTTGTTGGTTCGTCTCTTATACAAACCTTTTCTGCGCTCCTTGTTGATGCTGTCTACTTATGGTTTTAGTTTCTCATTGTATGGTGAATTGTTGCCTGGTTTCGCCATGCCGGATAGGAAATGTAAATTTCATGTTTATTGGATTGAAGGTTTATTTATGCGATGGGAGGATTGGAGACAATGCTGCCACTCCATAGTGCAATTGCGTCTTCACGACTGAAATCCAATATCGCCATGGATACCTCCTGCTGGAGCTGGCTTTCTCAAGGTCAGAATCATGTGATTCTTTCTATGTTTGTTACAATGTGCTCTTCTCCTGTCAAAGTTTTTATGATTGTTGATAAGCCACGCAGGCAACATCTCTTCTGGATCAAGTCAAATGATATATTCTATGATTTATATCCAGATATTCTAACTTTGAAAGCTTTGCTTGAAGGATTAAGTGATTAAGCTGAGTCAATTGATTAAGTGATTGAATAAGACATACTTGAAGGATAAACGTATTAGTTGAGTTTTGTTTTGATTTCAAATTGCTGAAACATATTGATATGACATTGAAATTTCAATGCAATGTTGCATGGTTAAGCTCTCTCCTCGCAGAATTTTGATGACATTGTTTCATGCTCTTCGTCACTTCTCAGCGGGAAGAAATATTGGGTTGATTGTATTCATCCAGTGTTTTTACGATTTAAAGATATATCACTCCGTGTTGGTTGCACAATCATCACTGTTTGTGATCACCTTTTTTGTTTTTTTTCCTTCTTGAATCTAAATATTCACTTTATAGAGGAAACCAAAATGATGAACGGTTAATAAGTTTGGAGATAAATCCAGACTACTATTTTCCGGTGTAGTTTACAAGTATGATCACTCATAATGCCAAGCACCCTACTTAATGCCATCTGATTGGGGATCTTAAATATCGGTGTATGTAAGATCTATTGTTGACTCTATTTCTACCAATTACATCCTCTTTCTTTTATTTTAGATTTTGCGATTCCCCGGTGAGCAAAGATGCCAAGCGACCTAAGATCAGTCATTGGTGTAGCTTGGCCCAAGTCTGGCTTCTTCGTTATTTATATTTCCCAGTTATGAGGGATCCCAGTCGAAACGCAAGAGAAGCAAAGAACAACCCTGTTTCCTCGACCCTCTGGACATGGGCAAGAATCGAGTGTTTTTGTACATTATTTGTGGTCTTGTTTACTCCTCGACCTAACCTACGTTTTTTCAATAATATAGCCATGTAGGATAGCACACCAACATGGCAACATATACTTCATCTCTGCTTAGTTCTCTTTAAATTTGTTTAAACTGCTCATGCATGCTGGCAAGTGTGACAACTTTTGAACGGAGTTTTGATTCCAATAGTTTGATTTAACAGTATATGCTATTTGCTAATTGCTAGTGTTCCTGTGACCGCTAAATAAGTTTGAACTTTGAAGTGTATGGTCTCATTGGTCTGGAATAAAATATCAGGGAGTTCTTTATTAATCTGTCTTGAAAGTAAAACAGAGGATGGTCGAAAAAAGAAAGCCCCCCTGAATACGTGCGCACGTGTTGAGACCCGAGATGCAATGGAAGATGAAAAATGGCTAACATTCCACGCGTTCGGAAACCCAGCTTCCCCTATGGCCCGTTTCTCAAGGTCTATAACGTCATATCCAAATACTCTTTTTCAGTTAAAATATTCATATATTCATATTTTGGTCCCGGTAAGTGGACAATGATTAGTAGCAGAGCATGACGGAGCAGTACTGAGCTGTTTCGGCGGTAGACTGGTGGCACCCCCCAGTTGCGCTCCATGGTGCACCTTCTGTGACCTCTTAAATTAGAATATTTGGGGAAAATTGAACGAAATGTGTCATTTATTGCTGAATTGGGAAGCAGAGGACAATCCCTTTTCTGGGTTAGTGAAAATTTTGGGAACAGGGTATTAGTCTGTTTTGCCTCTGCGTGATTATGAAGCTGAAATGTTTGAATATGCTGGTGGTATTAAATATGGTTAATTTATTGTTGAATAATTCACTTCCTGGAAAGATATTTTGTTGGGAAGCTTGTGAGGCGGGTATTGAATATACAATATTTCAATTCATTACAATTCATTATTGAACGATTCGAAATTTCTTCAATTTCTATACCTATATATTTTGCACTTGCGGTGGCGTGGGAGGGATGGAGAGAATGAGGGGTGAATTTTGTTTCTTTGTGTCCCCACTGATGCATTGCATCAGAGGGTTTCGTCGTCTAGCGACTGGGCAATTTGTTTATTGGAGTTTGCGTATTATTTAGTACTCCAGTAGTACCTAATTATTGATGCTATGTTTTCTTCCCCGCTTCCGATGGCTGATTCTTGTCACGTTTTTGGGCACAGTTTATATGGGTTTTTTCTTTGAGGTTTTTTCTTCGCATTTCTTTTATCTTCATTTTCCGCTGCGCAGCAGAGTATGTTTTCCCTGGAATGAACAGCGCTACTGTTAGTGGAACAGATGGTAATTCCTAATGTTAATTCTTGGCTCTGCATTTATTTTGTGTCCCTTTTTCTCTTTTACGTTTCTTTTATTCATATATCTAATTGTTGTATCTTTACACGTATCAATGATGTAGCACAGTCAGCACATATCTTTGTTTTTTCTATTTCCTTTTTGGGGTTCGGAACAGATTAGCAGAAAAATTACCTGGCTTTTTTTGGTCATCACTTTTGTGGGTATCCCCCCCATTCATCTTTGTTTCCAGAACTTCTTTCCTTTTTTATGGAAATACCACTGTTTTATTATATAGACCTCCACCGTCGTTTTTCTATATCTTTAAAGTGTTTTTCCTGTGCCAAGATGGTTGCCTGGAATTATGGGTTTCTCTCGTATCATCCAATAGTTGTTTGCTTTATTGTTAGCCCAACAAGAAGGCAGTAGTTTTCTTGCTTCAGGGTTTCAATTTGTCAACTGAATGTCACTGCCTTTCTTATCCTCCTTTTAAGTTTCATGTCCTAAACAGCGTATCAGTTCCTTCTGGGAAGGGGTTTCCTTATTGCAGTCATATGTGGCTATGTCTATTTCTGTTGGAAACTGTTCCCATTTAGACTCCTCTGTTTGATTCTTGTCTTTCAATACCTCAATTGGAAATCTTTCTGTAGTTTCTTGGCAGGTGAACAGCTTGTTGGCTGGCATGTTTTACTGCTTTCTTAGTAAGTGCCATTGCATCAATTACACTTAGATGGATGTAGGCGAAGAGGATGTACTGGTTTCTTTGAGGGATATGGGTGATTCCAACGGCAATTTCTTCGAAAATGGGGATGTAGAAAATGGTCACACTTTAATAAGGCACTCCCTGCACCATGCTGGGATTAAGCCATCCTTGCGTTGGCTTGATTTGCGAGTCTTCTATGTCAGAGTTAGCAAATGCGTCATCGATGATGGCTCAATGCCTGAATACCTCACATTAAACCACGTCCCGTTGAGCCAAGACACCCTCCTAGAAGTCAATTGTGTGAGGGCTAGCATATACTCAGATGGCATGTCGACCCTTTTGAAAAGAGATCGATTAGACAAACGATCCGAAGAAGTCACATTTGTGAATACGGATAGCATCAGGGTGACAGGAAGTGTAATGTTTGAGGTGTTCCATGAAAATGTGTTGGTTCTGTCGGGGACACTGGAGTTTTCTGGTGACAATGGATTTGTTGGGGAGTCAAAATATCAGAGGTGGAGTATGAACTGTGAGTCGGATATCCCAGCAGGCACTGGATTTTTCAAGGGAAATCTGAATCAGTCCACTGGTTTGGAATCAGCCTCTTTGCCAGTCATTGAAGTTTATGTGGCTGGTAGTTTCTTGGGCAGTCCTATTGTCCTGACTCGAACATTGCAGATTAGTACACACAGGAGGAAGCAATTGAGGAAAGGAGCAGTGCTGGAATCAATACCGGAATACGATACTACTCAAAACGGGAGTGATCATTCCTCCACAGTTGCAACGACGGCCCAGGTATCTCTTAAACTTGAGTCCCTTTCATTTGGCATTTGCAAAAGCAGTTTCTGATCATATGTTGATAATTACTGCACAAAACTGTGATTGCTTCAGTCATCTTCTTGGTAGGATAGACAATTAGACATATAAAAACAATATCTTCTTGTTCCATTCTGGACAGCTTGAGGCCTGACTGGCACATGTTTCTATGCGCATTGGTTTTGGAATATCATATTCGTTTTATGTCACACAGTTCACATGTTACTGCAATCTCAGAATGGATAGCAAAAATTTTGACAGGCCAGCTCTTAACTTGAAACACTCTCCTCCTTGTTTAGCCCCACCCCTTGAACTGAATAAATAGTTCAATCATTTTGTGAGGTGTTACTATTTCGGTTCAGCATTGGTCGAATTTGTAAAACACTAATATAAAATCAGTTGAAAAACTTGTTTAAAGGATTGACATGGTTTGAATCTCGATTAACAAGTCAGAGTTTAGACTTAGTAAAACTCAAGTTGAGACAAACTCGAGAATCAGATATTCCGATCAGCTTGGCTTGATTAACTACACTTCATTAGTTCATTTCTTCTTTTCAAATTAGTTGATTGGAACATTTTGTGCCAAATCAGAACATTTTTGGCTTGGAAAATCGATGGTCTGTGTGGGATGGGAGCCACACTGTGGTTTTATCTTCTATATAACCTAACAGTGGGTTTTGCTTTAACTTTTGAAACCAAGAATACATAAAATGCGGTAGATAGATGGGGTTACTAGGCATAAATTGTACACAACATCAGAAGTTAAACTATAGGTTTGCATTTGCTAATGCTGTACTTTGGTGTGCACGATGTTGTGTTTTTTACCTTTTCGTGATGCTATTTTTTTTTGTGATTGTGCAGTTGAGGCAGTGCACACAGTATAAACCTCAAGACGAAGGCCATTGGAGTGTATATTCAGGGACAGAATACCTGGAAACCGATGAAGATGGAGAATTAACATGGTTCAATGCTGGGGTAAGAGTAGGTGTTGGAATTGGCCTCAGCATTTGTCTTGGAGTCGGAATAGGAGTTGGTTTACTAGTCCGAACTTATCAGGGAACCACTCGGAACTTCACAAGACGATTACTTTAACTGAATGCAACAACACACTCTTTTCCCCTCAGCTAATCTGACATCTTCCCATCATCATGTAGGATTTTTCCAAGCTGTTGCAGCCTGCAGGTAACATAACTGTCCGCCTGATCTATATGCAATAACTCCCCGTATGCAATAAAACTGGATCTCAGGCATGCACCATAGCAGTTGTAGCATTTACGGATGAAAGTTCCTGTGCTGAAGAAAGCTTGTGCAGTCTGATCCTTGAGTTTTATTATGTAGTACGAAGTAGTATCATTTTGTTTCTAATGTTTTGTAATCTCATCTTTCTTGGTTATTTATGTATTATTACAAATTTAATAATACTATAATTTTTAATATATATATTATTTAACCCTAGAATGTGATTGGGTAGTAGTACTATTTAAGTTGCTACTTGGATCGGAGAAGGTAAGATGCATCTCATACATACAAGTGTGATGTGTCTTCGTTGATCACCAGCTTTTTGGAATTTTCGCATGCAACAAAAACGCGCGATCACTGGGTCCTGAACTAATAATATAATAGTAGTAATTAATTATTCATTGATATAGCAAATTGCAACCACTAAATTAGAACAGGTGTGACACAATAACAAGAACAGCCTTCAAGTTTTCTGCTGCCCAAAATAAAATCAGTACCTCGTCATCAATACTAAAATGATCAAACCACTTCATCCATATACTTCATATATTATACAGTACATACATAACATGAACATTGACTCCTTCACCCATTTGGAGAATAATTCATAATAGATATATTTTCAACATGCTCAGTCTTATCATCGTTCATTTTGAAGACTATATCGACATATAATGATTTCATCACGATTTTTTTGGAAAAAAAGATAAATAGGTCCTTTTTCTTTTCAAAAAATTCAAATCAGTCCTTTTTCTATTTTATTACCAAAACAGTCCTCTACAAATGCTAATTATGTTCAAATCAGTCCTTTTTTCATTAATTATATTCTAATTGCTGACGTTGCAAGGGTTTTAATTTAAACCTGACACGTGTGCATAATATTAGTCATTTTTCTTTTATCTTTTGCCAATTCAGTCCTAAACTTTTATTTTGTTCTATATAGTCCTCTACCTCAATCACTCATTTTTATATTAATTGACCTCAAACCTTTCAAATTATTTCATTTTAGGCCCAGAACCTTAAATTTTTTATTATTACTAATCCATTTATCAAATAAATGCACAACATACTTCCATAAATAAAATTAAACACCAAACCTCATATATTGGGTTCGACTGCTTTGTTATCGGGTCTTTCAAGTACCGGAATTTTACGGACTCTCTTTAATAACCACTCGACCGCAACCGATCGTTCATTGGTTTTGGTTTCCTTCAGTAACAATCAACAGAATCTTACTTTGCGTCCTACCTTAGGATGTAGCAATATTTGAGTAAATGATTTAACTTGAATTTTTGGAAGGTTATGGATACAGGAAGCCTTGGTTTTATTGAAAAATATTAATATTATTAAAAATATTAAAAAAATAGCCTGAATTTTATTGTCCACAAAGTATGATTGTGCTGATTGTTGCTGAATGAAACCAGAACCAACGAACCATCGTTACGGTCGGGTGGTTAGAGAGAGTCCGTAAAATTCGGAACTTCGAAGACCCGGTAACAAGGCGGTCAAACCCAATGTATGAGGTTTGGTATTTAATTTTATTTACGGAAGTATGTTGGGCATTTATTTGATAAATGTATTAGTAATAATAAAAAAAATTAAGGTTCTGGGCCTAAAATGAAATAATTTGAAAGGTTTGAGGCCAATTAATATAAAAATGAGTGATTGGGGTAGAGGACTAAATAGAACAAAATAAAAGTTTAGGACTGAATTGGCAAAAGATAAAAGAAAAATGACTAATATTATGCACACGTGTCAGGTTTAAATTAAAACCCTTGCAACGTCAGCAATTAGAATATAATTAATGAAAAAAGGACTGATTTGAACATAATTAGCATTTGTAGAGGACTGTTTTGGTAATAAAATAGAAAAAGGACTGATTTGAATTTTTTGAAAAGAAAAAGGACCTATTTATTCTTTTTTCCCAATTTTTTTAACAAGAGTAAAAGAAATGGGTTATTCATCAGACCATCACCATACTATTATTTTGATGGAATTTCAGTATTGTAAGAATATTTTTTATACATAATTATTTATTTAAAATGTTAGGTTAATGTTCATATAGTAAATTTTAAATGTGAGCAGATATGAACAGATATTATTTGTAACCTAAACCCTATGATTGATATGGTTTCAATCTTATAAAAATTAAAACGAATAAAAAAAACAAGGAAGAGAGTACTGCTACATCATTTTATTAGTACAAGAAAATATAAAGAAAATACTACAACTTGCGGTGCAATAATATACTCCCTCCGTTTTTCTTTTATTAGCTACTGTTGACTAATGTGTACTGTTCATTTATATACTTTGACTTAAAGTTTTCTCATGGTTATACAAGGTAAAATATGGCCAAGTGTGATCTTATTAGATTCGTCTCGTCTTGTAGATTTTAAATATCGAACTTTTAGAATTTTTATATGTACCGAATTTGAATTATTAATGGTTTAAAATATGTATTGAACTGCGTGCTGAGTGGGTCCGTAGCTATCTTTAAAAAACGGAGGAATTATGTACCAAAACCGAAAATAATTTCCAATTGAACAAAAGGTATGTACGACAGTGTAGTTATGAGAAATTTAAAAAGCTAAAAATACACCTATTATCCTATCCAACATGCCTTCACCGTATCTATATTTAGTAGTGTGACGTACTTTTGGTCCCATTAAATGCAATCAACCTCTTTTCCCATTAATGCTCTACAAGGGTTATAAACGTCATTTCTGCTAAAACGGTCGACTCCACGCTCCTCTTCATTGCTTGCTTGCTTGCTGCTCTTCCTCCCTAAGGCTAATTCATTTGCCTGTCCCATTCCCAATCACTTCACTCCTCAAATTTCCCATGTATCCGTTGCGTTGAAATCCCCATTCCCCGTTCCCCATATCGCACTCATTCGATTGACCTCTAATTCGTCTACTATTGAGCTGTATTTTGCTCCGATTGAGTGGCTGAAGTGTGATCATTATCGTAATTTTGAGAATACGGTTGCGGGATCTCGCCGGACCGGGGGTTATGGCGGATGCTGGGAGTCACAGTGGAGGAAGTATTTTGATCGCCAGGACGCAAATCTTTGGGCAGAAGCTGTACGTGATTATCATTGCTACTGTTTTGGTTGTGCTCGCGGTTTTCGTGGTGCTCTTTGTGTTCCTGCGCAGGCGGTGGAGCTCGAAGCGGCACCATCTTGGCGCGAAATTAGGTTCGGGGCGGTTGCCGTTGGTTTGCGAGGAGATGGGGGAGGTTGAAGAGGCGGATCAAGGCCAAGGTGGTAAACCGATTGTGGAAGATAATCCTAAGAAAGTGTTTCTGATCGCGGACGTCGCGAGTGGGGTTGAGATTGAGTCCGACGGCAAGAAAGGGAGTTCGGAAAGCAACGAGTCAAGCACTACTCGGAGCGAGTCTTCGACCGCGTCGGCGTCCACCGACGGTTTCGGGAACCTATCTTGGGGCCGGTGGTACTCATTGCGTGAACTCGAAGTCGCGACGAATCAGTTCGCCGCCGAGAATGTGATCGGAGAAGGAGGGTATGGCGTTGTTTATCGCGGCGTTTTGACAGATGGTTCAGTAGTTGCTGTCAAGAATCTTTCAAACAAGAAGTAAGGCTACCGACACCCCTGAATCATTTGTGTTCATTTCATTAGAATAGAATACATTCTCAATTACCTGCCCTTGAATTTGTTTACGTGGTTATGAATTATGTTCAAGAATCAATTGCAGATAAATTCTTGTATAAATTTTCGTGTGGTTGGGGTACAGCCTGGTACTCGTTGAGTGTTTCATTACATATGATATTTTCTGGATTTCTTTGACTTTTAGGTGAGGTTTGATTCTTATCCCCTACTATTTCTTGAACAGATATCTACCGTACTTGATATATTGATATGATATTAGTTGAATTTGGAGGGGCCTGGGGAGGGGTAGAACTGTAGAAGCCTATGTATTTTTGTATCTTTGTGATTGTTGGGGATCGATTGTTTGATGGAATTGGAGGGAATCAAGACTTCCCAGATCTGGACTTCATTGAATTGAGTGCATGAGGATATTTTAATTCTCTTTTGACTGGTTGCTAAAGTAAATCATAACTTTTCTTTCTTTATTTATTTTGCAATTCTTTATCTTGACTGGGCCAACTGTGGTCACATGTCCTCTTGTTACCTTTCACTAATCCTATTTTAGCTGTTGCAATATCAATTTGTTACTTTATCTCATCTTGATTAGAGCTTTACCTTTGTGACTTTACTTCTCAGTTGGAGCATTGTTTTACTTTTCCCTTGTGTTGCTCCTTCATCAATGGTTCTTTGCTAAAAGTAAAATATTTGGTGGAGTTATGTGGAATGGACTTCTTTTGTGTTGCATCATGGAAAAGATATATGCAGTGGTGCTACGTACAGTCTAAGGTGAAAAATTGAGTGATGAATAATATAGACCATGATACAATTGCTATCTATAGCATGTTTTATTGGATTGGTATAACTTTATGTTACATTCATTGGTAGTGCATGCCACCATTGCATTTATTTATACACCCACTGGATGCAGGATAGTTGGTAAGACGAGGTTCTAATCTAATACTCCCTCTGTCCCATTTGAAGTGTCTCACTTTCCTTTTTCATCCGTCCCAACACTTTGTCTCATTTCCTCTTTGGGAAATAATTAAATATTTAATCACCAACCTATCCATCACATCATATTAATAAATAAATATATTATAATTTCAAATCCACTACCATTAATAAATTCAAACTCACAACCATCACATCATTCATAAATAAACTAATAAAATATTCAAACCCCTTACAATCATATTATATAAATTCCTAATTTACCCTTACTTTATACACTAATCTACCCCTACATTATATACTAATTATCTCCACATAAAATACCGTGCCCAAAAGTTTTGAGACACTTCAAATGGGACGGAGGGAGTATTTTGTTTTGGAAAATGACCATGAGTTCTCCATCCCTATATGGATTAATCAATGTCGTTTTCAAAATTTAAATCTCCATGTTTGTGATCTACTATGCTGAACACTACAACTATTTCTTTGAAATTTTCTTATTTTAAAAAAGTAAGTGATCTGGGAGATGAACCCAAAATTGGTCATGTAATTACAGTATCAAACATTACATGAAAATCCTGTTTTTGAGGAAGATGCAGATACTATAAAAATGATCACTAATGGCAGTTTATCTGCTTGCGACAGGGGTCAGGCAGAGAAAGATTTCAAGGTAGAAGTTGAAGCCATTGGCAAAGTGAGACATAAGAACCTTGTGGGTTTGTTAGGTTACTGTGCTGATGGTGCTCAAAGGTGACTAGTCACTCTACTTTCTCTTCATTGTAATGAAGATGAGCTTTTTGTAATTATTCAGGAACTTTTACTCTCTTGCAGGTTGCTTGTATATGAATACATTGATAATGGAAATTTGGAGCAGTGGTTGCATGGTGATGTGGGCCCAGTTAGCCCTTTAACTTGGGACATCAGGATGAAAATTGCCATCGGGACTGCAAGAGGGTGAGGCATAAATACAGAAACAAAAAAAATTATCGTGCGGAATTTTCGATATATGTTCATTCTGTGGGGAAGTTATTATATATGGAAATTCGTTCTTCCAGACAATTGGAATCTGGCTGAAATTTTGTGCAAATGTCATTTTGGCTTTCACCTTCTACATTCTTGTAGCAGTCACGTACTTTTCTAGTTTATCAATTTTATCTCTATAAATTTTGTTTCAGATTAGCATACTTGCATGAAGGACTGGAGCCCAAAGTCATTCACCGTGATGTGAAATCCAGCAACATTCTTCTCGATAGAAAATGGAATGCAAAAGTATCAGACTTTGGACTTGCCAAAATATTGGGCTCTGAGAAAAGCTACGTTACCACACGTGTAATGGGAACATTTGGGTCTGTGTTCTAAGCTTGTTTCATCTTTCCATCAAGTGGAACACTAGAAAAGGATGGCTAATTTGTATCTTGCCTACTTTTCCACAGATATGTCTCACCTGACTATGCAAGTACTGGTATGCTTAACGAGGGGAGTGATGTTTACAGTTTTGGAGTTCTACTCATGGAAATAATCACTGGAAGAAGCCCAATTGACTACTCTAGACCACCCGGGGAGGTTAAACAATATCTTCGTCCTTTAACGTTTAACCACCACTGCCATATTATTATCACTGCTTGGAAAGTGTACTAATTACGTCATCTTTGTTTCCAAAATGCAGATGAATTTGGTTGATTGGTTCAAAAGTATGGTAGGAAATCGTCGTGGCGAAGAGTTGGTGGATCCTTTGATTGGTGTGCCTCCTCCTCCAAGATCTTTAAAAAGAATATTACTAATTTGCCTACGCTGTATAGATATGGATGCCAATAAACGTCCAAAGATGGGGCAAATCATACATATGCTCGAGGCTGATGAATTCCCATACCGTCCTGTAAGTATCCCTTTCTTCCCTCATATTTTGCCACCTGTGGCTAGTTGTTTCTTTCTTCTACAGATAGCGAGTTGATGTAGGCATGAGTTTGTCCATGATCTCCGCTGCTTTTGGGTATTCTTGTCCTAAAGAGCCATCTGACTTTTATCTACAGGGGCAACTTGCTGTGCGCGATCCACTTCCCCTACCTCCTAGAGTTGCTGGCAGAAACAAAACTCCATACGCACAAAAGAATACGGACAATGATGAAAATCCACAAAGACTTGAGTGGAGATGATTATTACTGATATGCACAATCAAGGTATACTCTACAATTATCAATCTCAAGTTCCAACAGAATATATAATCATAGAAGAATCATTGACCAATTTTCTTCCGTGCTGGGCTATACACACCGCATGTTACAATAAAACTCCTGGTCTCATATAGTATATATCTTCCATTGCACTAAGTTCTAGCATTAGATCCTGATACTCAGACATTGGATAATACGAGAGGAGATTTGAATTGTCCATGTATCACGACCTTATGTTAGACATCATCAAAGCCGATGTAGGATATGCTGAAGTTCTGTTGACAATACCCGAGTTTGCCCAGCACAAGATCAACAATGGTGAATGGAATCTATCAGTATTTACAATTTTACATACTACTATTATTTCATGTAAAAATATCCTTTGTGCATACGCAAAAGTGATACTACATTAAGTACCTTTGTCATCAGAATAGAGCATTTTTTATACCCTTTTCGCTTTCAGCATTTATGCATGTTGTTTGTGCTTTTTCTATTTAAATAAAATTATGTACATACACATTATGCAGGTACTAAATACTAGTAAAAAACTTGGTGTTGGCTTTCCTACATGCAATGCAATTAGGGGGTTTTATGTGTTGGTGCTTTTTACACATGAGTGGATGCTCTATGCTCATATGAGCTGCCCTTTTCTGCTTTCCCATTTGTTTATTAGCCTTCTGCCATACATATTATACAATTCGGATCCGGTGCAGACACAGCATGGGTCTGCATTTGCAGACTGATGGAATATTAGTAGAAAGTGATGGGGTTGATCAGCATCTCTACAAAAGTGATGGAATACTAATAAAAGTGATGGGTTATACACATCATTTATTTGGACGTAACCATCATTTATTTAGCACACATCTCTTTATTGGCTTGGGGGCATCATGGGCTGCACCCAAGCCATTTATTTGGCTTGGGGCATCATGGGCTGCATCATTTATTTGGCACCCTAAACCATATGCAGCAACTGCACCCAAGCCATTTCCCATATTATATACGACGTACTTGTTTTGTGGCTTGTTTATTGGATGGATCATGAAACAAAGGAAGCACAACCAAACATTTTGTTTCTTTTATAATTCAATGAGAAATGTTGACATGCATTAATTAAATTAATTCAAAATTTGGTATAACATAAAAAAGAAGTGGTTAACGGAATGTATATTTCTTCCTCCATTTTAAAATACTAGCTAGTATATAACGACCCTGTTTGGAATTAGTCGTTACCAGTTAATTGATTATGTGAGTAATAATTAGTTAAAATTAGTTGTTTGACAATTTTAAAACTAATTTTTTTTTGCCTAAAATAAGCTAAAATCCAAAATGGTGCTATACTGTTATTTGCAGTGATTTAAAAAAAAAAGCTGATTTAACACTTTTTAAGTTATTTTGTCTTTTTAAATAAGCTAATTTATCTTAAATTTTCTTAAAAAATAACTGATTGATTTAGTTATTTTGCGAAACAGGACTAATTTCAAAATATGTCTCTAAAAAAGCAATTGCCAACTTAATTACTTTAGGGTTCACATGTTTCGTATATGGAAATAGTTTGATTCTTTCACTACTCACTGTGGCGTTCATATATTGCCCAATAAATTGTTCACATAAATTGTTTAATGAGGCGATGATGATTCTTGGGCAATGAAAGCATGAAGATGCAGGCAGGGTCAGCAAAGCAAAGCATCATCACCAAATAATGCATAAATATAAAATACTACTACTAAAATATTAAGAAACATATTGACAAGTAAAGACATATTCCAATCCTACACTTGGATAGATCTTCCTAGTCCCTCTTCAAGTCTCAAAGATCTTGTCCTTTCCTCACTCTCCCACCTGGCACCCACATGTTTCCATCTTACCTCTCTCCAATCCAACAATCAAATTCTCTTCTGAATTCTCAAACTGATCAACTCATAATTCAAACACTCACTGAACTCCATCTTCCTCCCACATATTCCCCCACCGAACCCCTCATGTTTTCTGTTGCTCCTTTTCATGAAATAAAGAAAGCAAGAGTCCCAACAATGTCCAATTATTGCTCCAAGAATTGCCACATACCTATCCCTCAAAAGGGCCTTCTTAAAACCAACCCCTCCTTTTCCTTCTACCCTAAGGAATTACATTTCCATGTAAACTCCTATTCCTAATTCAAAAATCAAACCTCAAAAGCCCTTTTATTTCTTTCAAATCATCCCTCCCATTTCCTTTTCAGACAGCCACCACACACATTCCCCAATTTCATTCCCCAACGCCACCTCTCTTTTCTTCACAGTCCACCACTAACCCTCTTTCCTTTTACACCCATCAATCCTTCCATTCATCCATCTCCTTTATTATCATCACCATCTTCTTCAATTCCCCATCATCGATCACCCATCTCTAGCTGCTTGCTGATTTGCACTTTTTATATATGGCTTCAATCCCCACTCCATTGCTGCTCTTCTTGCTTCTTTTCTTTCCACTCTTGTGTTCTAAGCCTGCCTGTAATATTTCAAACTTTATTGCTTTCATCCATGGTTTCTCTTTCTTGGGATTTTCTTTTTCTTTTTATTTGTACTAAAAACGTTTGGGAGAACGCGCTTTATTTAATGATTGAAGAAAGCGTTGTTTGGTGTGTGTTGTCGACTAGTCGTGTTTTTGGAACTGATGATGTTTTATAGTAGTAAATTCTTTTTCTTGTTTCAGATTCGGAGCCGTTTATCGGAGTGAATTACGGCATAGTGGCGGACAATCTGCCGCCGCCGGAGGCGACGGTGAAGCTCCTGCAGTCCACTAGCATCGAGAAGGTTCGATTGTATGGCGCCGACCCGGCAATCATCAAGGCGCTGGCCAACACCGGCATCGGAATCGTAATCGGCGCGTCTAATGGGGATATTCCCGCGCTCGCTTCCGACCCTAATTTCGCGGGCAATTGGGTGAATTCAAACGTCCTGGCGCACTATCCGGCCAGCAAGATCATCGTCGTCAGCGTCGGGAATGAGGTCGTAACATCCCCGGATCAGAATCTCGTCTCTCAGCTCCTGCCGGCGATGCAGAATGTTCAGAACGCCCTCAACGCCGGTGAGTACACTCCAAATCGAAGTTTCGAAAACAAAAATTTATTTGCTTAAGCTTAAGCCCTAACTGTTGAATTCCTCTGCAGCATCATTGGGTGGGAAAATCAAGGTATCTACAGTACATTCCATGGCGGTGTTGAGTCAATCGGAGCCGCCGTCGGCAGGAGCCTTTGGATACGGCGGCACCATGAAAGGATTGTTGGAATTCCATAGCACAAATGCTTCGCCTTTTATGATCAATCCATACCCTTACTTTGCATATCAGAGTGATCCCAGGCCTGATACCCTGGCTTTCTGCTTATTCCAACCGAATGCTGGGCGGCCGGATTCAGGAAGCGGCATCAAGTATATGAATATGTTTGATGCACAGGTAGATTCTTGAGAATGTTTTAATCGTCAATTCAGGAAGATTCATCTGAATATATGCTTGATTGATCACTACTACATACTAGTATTTACTATGTCAGAAAGTTTTAGGCAGTGATGTAGTAAATTGATAATTAAGTGTTATGCTAGATTGAATATGTGCACGCACATTCAAGGACACCATTTCTCACCGTCTTTCCTTGCTCTTGCTCTATGTGGTTGCTGACAGGCTGACCATTTGGGCATTTGGATCTCAGAAGTTAACTGAGTTTACTGTAAGATTTTTTGTTATTGGTAAGTTATATTAGCACAGGAGTGCCTGAACAAACATATAGACCTCATGATAAATTTGTAATGGTGTGATTGTTCTAGTTCTTGTTGGCCGTTTGATAGGGGAAGGAAGGTCCTATTGTTTATGTAGGCTTGACATGGTTTTTCTGGTTAATGAGTTGTGAAGGATTATATTATTATACACTCCAGTTATTTCTCTTCTTGTGAAAATTTAAGGTGTGGCGACAAAATGCCTATGGTTGTAGGTTGATGCTGTGCATTCGGCCCTGAAAGGGATGGGATTTGGAGATGTTGAGATAGTGATTGCAGAGACGGGGTGGCCTTATAAAGGAGATCCGAATGAAGTTGGCCCTAGTTTGGAAAACGCCAAGGCTTACAATGGAAACTTGATTACACATCTGAGGTCCAAGGTTGGGACACCACTTATGCCGGGGAAGTCTGTGGACACCTATCTGTTTGCACTCTATGATGAAAATATGAAACCAGGGCCTGGCTCGGAGCGATCATTTGGACTTTTCAAACCCGATCTTTCCATGACATACGACATCGGTCTCTCCAAGGGTGCACAGGTTAATCAATCCTTCCAGCACCCTAATTAAGAGTTATCACTTGAATCAATTTTCTCATATTTCTTCACAAGATTCTTGAGCTATGGTAAACAGAGTTGCAAAGTTTTGATCGATGATTAGTCTTTTTGATTGATTTTCATTATTGTTCTTGTGTTTGTTTTGTTCTGACTCATTTAAATGAATAACATGTTCTTTCACCTTGGCTGACTTGCCTAGACTGCTCCGTCACCAGAAACCACTGCACCTTCCCCAGCACCTCCTGCACCAACTCCTCCCGCGACTCTTCCACCAATCACCCCGTCTGCACCAATGAATCCCACACCAACTGCTCCTGCAACCACTATATTTACTCCAGTGAATCCAGTGCCCAGCCCCGTCACAGGTATCATCCAATACTACTCAATTCTAAGATGGGTCATCTGCTTTTGCAATATGTAATCTCTTATCTCAACTTCGGCTGCAGGTATCCATGGATCTGCCGCTTCTTGCAGATCTCCACCCTCTCTTATATTCCTCATTGTAAGTACTTTTAACATTATTAGAATAAGAAGGAAAACACACAACATCTTCCTCAGCATAGTGTTAGGTTTTGGTTTCGATATCGACATGGATCAAGGACATGTCTTTTGTTTCATTGTTTTTGCAGATGACAATGGTTGCATTTGCATTTAGCCTGGTGGAAATGCAAGAAGAGAAAATGTAGCAAAAGTTTTTGTTGCTTTCGCTATCTATGTACGTACCACATGAAGAACTAGCATTGTCCGGTCTGTGTAGCTTCTATCCATATGTATTCCTATCGTAGTAGTAGTAAAGATTTTTTAATTTTTATTCTATTTTATTTTTCAGTGTGTTGTATGTAACCTGGAAGACGAAGAACCAACATCGTTGGAAACTAGTATCATAAATGTAGTATCATTCAGATTACAACATTTTCACTTCAAATCTAAAATGTTCTTAGTGATTTTTGAAGTCAATGATTTTACTTTCCAGGTTATAATGAATAGAGTAATAAAATGGGATTAAAAAGTACTCCAGTACGTTTTTATTAAATTCTGGAATTCGGAATTTATTTATTTACTAAAAACCGTAACATCCATGATCGAACACCTCATTTCTTTTAATTGTCTAAGGCTGCGTTTGGGAAAAGACGCTAGCGATTAGCATTTAGCTTTTAAAATACATACTAAAAATAGCTTAAAATCCTATTTATAGTAAACACTAATTACAGTAACCGTCAAATTTTAATCTCTAAACTCGGAACGCTCCTCTCCCCCAGCTTTTAACTTTCCGAACTCGAGACTCTAAATTCTAATTTAAAATTACATTACCAAACACCATTATTCAAATTTAAAACTATTTATCACCATTAATTTCAAATTCCAGACTCTAATCTCTAAACTCCAGACGCTAAACTCTAATTATTTCCCAAACATATCCTAAAAGAAATGGCGTTGGCGATGTATAAGTGCGAGCAAGATGGATGACATATTTTTATACTTAAAATAAAATTATCAAAATCACAAATTTTTTAAGGAGAAGATAATTATTTTTTTATTAAAGAATTTAAAAGTTTGTTAGTTCACAAGAAGTAGAATTACCAAAATGCTTATTCGTATTTGGTATATTAAAAACATATTAGCCTAGCTAACACAAATCCATTGTCGTCCAGCGGTTAGGATATCTGGCTTTCACCCAGGAGACCCGGGTTCGATTCCCGGCAATGGAAGCCTCTTTTTCGTTTTTATTACGGCATATTTTAGACGCCTTTGATTATTCATTTTTTGAGGTAATAAGTAAATTAGGCCACCAGAAGGAGGCTTTTCGGATTTTGGGCCACGAAAACATGATTTACGGATTTAGGCCACAAGAAGGAATTCGGGCTTAGAATACAGGCCAAATGACTGGAATAATTCTTGGACAGGGCCGAATGAGTTACACGCGCTTGTAAGGGGCCAGATTAGCCCAAAAAGCGTGATAGCGTTATCTCTTTGCTCTGGTGCGTTTTTTTGACTGAAATTTAGATCAGAAAAAGTTAGAAATGTGAACCCTAAACCACAACCTCGGACAAACAAAATACATTCTTCGCGATATTCGGCCGATTCGAGACAGAACCGTAAAGACTTGGAAGGATCTGTGAATCTTCCAAGCGAGGGTGTCGTGTGCGAGGTTGAAGGTAATGGGGCTACGGAGAGCGGACGCGAAGGTCCATTTAGCACCTCCAGCTTGGTGTAAGTATTTTTCCTTTGGTATTTACTGATGCCGACATTGCTTTTCTTTGGAATTTTTTTATTATGCTTGTGTAGAATGCTGTGGTGTTGTACTTATTATTCTTGTAGCACCCTAGGGCTCCGACAGAAGTTTGGGGAAATGAATATGTGGGGTAAAAGAAATCAGTCTTTTCGGAATTTAGTAAGATTGTGAGTTGTTGTATGCGGTAGTGGTCCTCCATGAGAAAACACAAAAATTTATTGTTCCCCCTTTTATGCATAGGCCGACAGATTTGGGACCACTTTGACAAAGATAATTATGTTAACAATTTGACATAAGGAGACTTAATTATTTTTTCCAGCTGACATATTCACTTTGTTGTAGTTTTATACTTTTGAAATGTGGGATTCATGTTTTCACAGACCCCGGGTGTATATCAGTAAGTTTAGTGTTGCACTTGGGTGGAGAGTGCGTCCATGTCCCTACAGCACGGTATTCGGGAGGCAAGAAAGTCATCTACGATCATGTAAGCACGGATCTCCTCGACTTCTGGACTCTTGAAAACTTGTTAAGGCAAGAGGGTATTAGTGAGGATGAGGTTGAATGTTATCTAAAGGTTGGTGATAATTTCCAATTGGTCGAGGATGAGAAGAAGTTACAAGCTGCTGCAAGTTTTGTAGAAAAGTGTTACTCTGTTGCGACGTATATTAAGGCATATCAACTTCCAATTGGAGGGACCTCCAGTCATCTTTTTTGGATGCCAACATCTTTCATCCCCCCGTGTCCTCCAAATTTTGCAAGGGGTGTTGGCAGGCCTCCAAAATCTAGGAATAAATCTGTTGATGAGCCAAAGAAGAAGCCAAGGCCGAGGAGGAGGCAAACAAAAGATCCAACTAAAATGACACGTCGAGGCACAACTTCCCACTGTAGTAGATGTGGTAGACCTGGCCATCATGTAACCACATGCCCTGATTTATCGAATGCACAGCGTGAGGGGAGGAGAATTGCTAAGGTAAAAATATGGCTGTTTAATTTCATTCGGGCTGTGTAATATTATCATGGTTATAACATACCATTTGTTTTTATAACTCTTATATAACATTTGAGTTGTGTAATATTGACACCAGGCACGGAAGGGAAATTCTTCGACCATTGGCATGGGTGCATCAACATCTGCAGCAGCACAGTTTACACCACAAAATTCACATTCTGAAAATTTAACTGCACCACAGGTTGTTCACAGACCAACAATATGGTTGTTTTCATATTATATGGTTGTGTTATCAAATTATATGGCTTTTTTTCAGATTCTAAACCAACTCAGTTAATGAACTCCCAATGTGGTCTGATTTCTTCCAAGTATTTATTGCAATGTAGGTAAAGAGGAAGAAACTCCAGTCAAGGGCGCCACCGAAACCTCCAGGCGGGCAGGCTACCACATCTACACCTACACAGGTAGTTAATGAGAAATTGTTCTAATAAAAGAGTTTATTGCAATTTTCATATTAATAGCTAATTGAATGACATTATCATAGCCGAGCTTATTACCACCACTATCTCCCGATGCAACGGATGAGACTGAAGAAGCTATCGAGGAGCCTGTGATTACGCAGGACCATACTGTCGCTGCACCTATCCTCATTCCTGGTCCCTCCATTCACCAACAAATGATGGGATTGAAAACGGTTGCTGAAAAGACTGTCCCATCGAATGGGGGATCATGGAGAGTTGGTCAATTCAGGGTTGGTAAAAGTGGACCTCCAACACACTACTTGTGCTCACGGAAACAGGGTGGCAACAAGGAGTGATGTCGTTGCAACTTGCAATTATGAAGTAGTATCAAATTTTTGTTGTCTGTCATATTTAGTCAGAAACCTTGATTACTGAACTAATTGAATCTTTTGGCATGTTCTGGATCGTTGAATGTTCTTGGCATATGTTCCAAAGCCATGTTTTGTTGACATTGCATCATCGTGACTTGTACTCTTGTTTGTATCATGTCAAAAGAATGATGGCCCTGCATTAACCATATGACTGGTACTCTTATTTGATTATTTCTGTATGATGATCAAGTTTTGATTGCTTATTTGGTAGAATTTTTTGTTGAATAATTTTGTGAGTTGCATTATTTGTGTATCATGTTGATTTTAGTGAGCTAAGAAAAATATTAAATAGCTCCTACAGGCCAGCTGTATTTCTTCAATAAAGTGGGTAAAGATAAAGATCAAAATCAAAACCATTTTGAATGAAATGTACTAGATGTTTGATATCCTGATGTTGTTGCCACAGAACCCTGCACAGCAGCTTCATTTTTTAAAAAGCAGATTTCTCAATTTTTTTACCTGGCGCGTGGGCTTCCCAAACGCGTGTTCAACAAACAAGCCCGCCCTTGTGTATCTACATGCCATTTGGCCTGCATTCCAAGCCCAAATTCCATCTTGTGGCCTAAATTCCTAAATCATGTTTTCGTGGCCCAAAATCCGAAAAGCCTCCTTTGGCCTAATTTACTTATTATCTCTCATTTTTTTAATTTGTCCACTTCATATTTCCTTTTCTGTTCTCTTTATTTCTTTGCGGCTTGCTTTCATTCAAGCTATATATGTCTTCACTCCAAAAGTCAACCCAACAAAACTACTAGTGCTACATCCGATTCTTAATATTTGACACGTATACATATTTGACGTAATTCAATACATATTTTTTCTGAATAATTCAAATTGCATATAAGTAAAAATTATAAAAATTTGATATTTGATATTCTACATCTATGCGATTAGACGAATCCAACAAGATCCCACTTGATTATATTTTATCTTATATAATTGTGTTAAAAAGTCAAATCAAAATTACTTAATGAACCATGACAAAATCCCCAATGTGTCAATTATAAAGGAACCGAAGAAGTAGTACTTAATTTTACTTGCACGGTTCACATTTCACACATCTGTAACAAAAATTAATTAAAATTCTTTGTTTAAAACTGGGAAAAATTAAAATTAAATTAAATTCCGGTTTCTATTAGTTTTTTTCTATAAATATTGACAATGTCGATAGCTGAGGCGGATATGTATTACTTAGTTGGCAATTAAATTTCGGTTTGTATTAGTTGGCAATTAATGTTCATATTCAGTATACATTCAATTCCACGTCAGCAGAAGTGGGCCTTATGCTCCCCGTCAATGCCCCCATCAACATTTCAATCAAGACACCCCTGCCTTTTCTAACTCTCAAGTCTTCCTACTCCACCGGCTTCTTTCTCTCACCTTGGCGCGCCGCCACCACCGCCGCCGCATACCCTGAACACTCGCGGTTCGATATTCCACTTGTTTTAATTTTTGATTAACTATGCTTTTGTGCTGCGATTCGCGTACTGATTGTGTTATGGCGCCGAAGATTAGGGTTCGGATGAAGCTGCTGATGAGGAGATAGTTTCCCCAATTTTTCCCTTTTCGACTTGATTTTGTGCTCCTTTGATTTTATTTGTTTGGTTAGAGTAGAATGTCCGTCGCCGAGCTGAAGGAGCGGCACGCGGCGGCCGCGGAAACCGTCAATTCCCTCAGAGATCGATTGAAGCAAAAGCGGCTCTCTCTTCTCGACACCGATGGTTCGAATTTTCACGGTTTTGTTAGTTGTATAGTTAAATTTCGTTGGCTTTGGTTGTTATGCCTTCAGATCTGTGTATTCTGGCACGGATTGTGTGGCCGAATATATGCCTGATTTCTGTTTTGATCCTTTTTTCGTTTACCTCTCAATTTTCAGTTGCCGGATACGCCAGATCGCAGGGGAAGTCTCCGGTGACCTTCGGCCCGACTGATCTGGTTTGTTGCAGGACTTTGCAGGGGCACACCGGAAAGGTACACTATTACTCACTGTTTTCACATATACTGTTACCTTTCCTTGTATGCTACTATTTTGTATAGGATTATTCTTTTAGGGTAATTTGTGCATATGAGAATCATGAGTGAACTGATAATATATCATCTTCTTGTGTGATTTTACCTTCAAGAAATTGACTGTTTTGGTGATATACTTCTGATTGTTGTAGTCAAGTAAACAGAAATCTGGATTTTACTACACTATAGTCATTTGTAGCATTCTGCTATCTTTCAACTGCCACATTTTGAAATTGTGGAGTCTTGATTTTTCTTCACCATGATAATTGCATATAGATGAAGTCATGAAGATTTAATGATCATGGGATCGGTTTTGTCGGTATACTAGTTGGTTAAAACAAGGAAACGATCAGTGGTTATCTTCATTCAAGAAATCATTTATTAGGTTTTCTCGCGAAGGTTCCTTGTCCGTTGCTAGGTTCCGTTAGAGTCAAATATTTCAGCACAAAAACGTAATCTGTTATAGGATTATGTACCTTTTTGACTGGCACTTGAATCCTTTATGACACTTGCGTCTCCACTGGATTGGACGCCTTTTTATTAATTAATCTGAAATAATGTTTTAGGTGTATTCACTGGATTGGACGCCTGAGAAGAATCGAATAGTTAGTGCATCACAAGACGGTAGATTAATCGTTTGGAATGCTCTTACTAGCCAGAAGATTCATGCAATTAAGCTACCTTGCGCGTGGGTGATGACCTGCGCTTTCTCTCCCAGTGGGCAATCTGTTGCCTGTGGTGGCCTGGACAGTATGTGCACCATCTTTAACTTGAACTCAGCAACTGAGAAGGATGGGAGTCTTCCAGTATCCCGAACACTTAGTGGGCATAAGGGTTATGTATCGTCGTGCCAGTATGTCCCAGATGAAGATACGCACTTGATTACAGCATCCGGTGACCAAACATGTGTACTGTGGGATATAACTACCGGTCTGAGGACATCTGTATTTGGAGGTGAATTCCAGTCTGGCCATACCGCTGATGTTTTAAGGTGTGATAATTGGCTATGTTGCTAGTCCATTTAACAAAGTCTCTTACATATGCTCATGTTTTAACAATACATCACTTTGCTACAGTGTCTCTATTAATGGATCCAACACTCGGATGTTTGTGTCTGGTTCATGCGACTCAACAGCACGCCTATGGGATACTCGAGTTGCTAGTCGAGCAGTTCGAACGTTTCATGGTCATGAGGCTGATGTCAATACGGTGAAGTTCTTTCCGGATGGGCATAGATTTGGAACGGGTTCAGATGATGGAACTTGCAGACTATTTGACATCAGAACTGGGCATCAGCTTCAAGTATACAACCAGCCAAATGGCAGTACTGAGGTCTCTCAAGTAACTTCAATTTCATTTTCCATCTCTGGCCGGCTGCTCTTCGCTGGCTATACAAATGGGGATTGCTATGTATGGGACACTCTACTGGCACAGGTATATACTCCCTCCGAATTTGAAAAATATTAACATTGGCATAGTATATATAGTAGAAATGTTATATCCATCTTGAGGTTTCCACTTCTTATTTTGGATGTTCAAACTTAGTTGTCACTTTCTAATTATATTAAAAACTAATTAAGAATGGGACGAACATTCATTTTATCTCATATTCGTGGTTCTTTTTTCTTTTCTTTTTCTTTTTTTTTAGCTATAATGTTAAGAAAGTGAATAACTAGTTTTGGACAGCAAATAAGGTTGTCCATCTATACTTATTTTGTTCATGTAAGCACTCTAATGATCGTTAATACTGTATCTCATGAGCTGCTCCAGTTAATTTGATGGTGGTTTCTCCTTTGAACAGGCGGTTTTAAATTTGGGATCTCTTCAAAATTCTCATGATGGTCGGATAACCTGTCTGGGACTCTCTGCTGATGGGAGTGCCTTATGCACGGGAAGTTGGGACACAAATCTAAAGGTTAGTCATTTTTTGTGGCATCACAACTGCATTTTTATTTTTATAGTTATTTTTATGTTTAGACTGTAAAACAGTTGGAATATAGATTTGAGAATCGGTGCCTTGTTCTGTTTAATGTTGAGCATGACAGATTTGGGCTTTCGGAGGCTACCGAAAAGTTATCTGAGCTGCGGTTTTCAGGCGAGTAAAGGTTGGGGATTTTCACTTCTCTTTCAGCTGCATGAAAATTATAGGTGTCGTGGCTCGTGTCCCGTTGTGATTTTTGTGGTTCATGTAATTGTGTGGTCTATTCTTCCTTGTAATATTTGTGATGGTTTCACAGACTGACAGACGGAGCCTTTTTTCAGTAGATAAAAAATGGAAATTTTATGCGCAAGAACATCCAGGAGCCAATTTTTATGCTTCTTATCGTTTGAAATTTTGCATGTCAAACTAAAGTATAGTGTGCTGTGTGGGATGAGGAGAAAACATAAATTACTGAACGAAGAATGAATCTATTGTGGATGTTCTAACCTGACTCATTGCAGTCCGGAGACTAAAGCCTTCTAATCTAAACAACTCGGGATTGGTTTCCATACTTGACCCATGGATTCTCTACGAAGTAGTATAAATTATTATTCAGTTGTTTAACATTATTATTGCTAAATGTTTTGTTGTATACATTACATCTTGTTATAGAAAATACTTTTCAACAACTAACATCATATGCGATTTAAATACATTCACCGAGTTGTAACCCAAATTTTTCCAGCGTCTTTAATTGTCGGGCGACCAAAATCAGAAAACTTTATAATTATATGGGCAATGTTGAATAATTTAAGGTTAATTTAATTTTATCACTGTATATTTTACAGTTTGAAATGTACAGAATATAATCTTTATTACTCCGGAAACAAAAAAAATGGGACAAAAAGTTCAATACAAGCGTGATAAAATAGTAGTACTATTTCTCTCTTACATTATACTCCTACTATGAGAGTGTTTGGATGTGCATTTTAAAAAGTGCTGCAGCGTTTAGAAAACGGATAATCAAATAATTGTTGTAACAAAACGTGCTGTAGAAAATTAAGTGTTTGAATGAGTATCTGCTGTTTCAAATCGCAATAATCAGATAATCATTAAAAAGTGTTTGGATTTGCGTTTTTCGTTACCTCAAAAGGTAACAATATAGCAAAATCTATTTTTAGCTAAACGCAATTTTCTTGCAGCACCAAATTGTAGCTGCAAGAAAATAGTGTTTTCATACCCTCAAAACGCAAATAATAGATTATTAGAAGTTAGTACACAAACAGAATTAACTGATTATTTGCGTTTTGCAAACGCAATAATCAGATAATCTGTCCCAAAACGCACAAACAAACACCCTCTACATATTAAAAATTTGTTCCGTTTCTTTTAAAAGATGTTACATACAGCATAAAATAAAAATACTGAGAATGAAAGTTAAAAAGTACTTTCCTCCATTTCATAAAAATTAGAACATTCATATATTTCATGCATTCCGATGTACATATTTAATGCATATTATAAAACTACGCAATTAGACGAATCCAACAAAATCTCACTTGATTATGTTTTATCTTATAAAAATGTGTTAAAAATTGAATCAAAATTACTCAAGGAATAGTATTAACTATTTCAATGTTTCAACTATAAGAAAACGGAGGGAGTATTATGCATCGTTAGTCGTAACATTACCGTTGTGCATCGGCGATGATATTGGCGATAACATTACTCGATCACATTAAGAACCATTCGTTGAAATGGCCGCCTGCAATCTTGGCCTAGTTTGATAAGGCCAGAGTTTACAGACACATGAACTCATCAAGGAGTTCAATAAGACTCGACTCTCAAGTTGAGCTGAAATTAAATATTTGGCTGGACACCTAATTAACATCACTACTACCAAGTACTTGTAAAACTACTAGTACTATCAAACGAAGTCAAAATTCCCCACAAATGCTGAACCAACTATTCAACTAAAATTGATGTGCAGCACATTTGGGAATGCAGAATTTTAAACTGAATAAACGTATAGGGTTAACAATAAAGCATTAGCTACAAGTCTACAACTAAAAGATGGCCATTTTAAAGCACTGATATAATTTCATTGGACGACCTTATTTAGCAAAGCGAAAGCATTTTACCTGGCTCATGTCTAGCAGTCTACAACTACTGCCAGCAACCATTTCACTAAGGCAAGAACCTGCAATTATCATTAGCCAAATTAAACTACTTCTCAAGGGCAAGTAATGAACTTTCACCAAAGTCAAAAGAAAAGAAAAGAAAAGGCAATACCGTGGCTAAAAGGGTGATGACTGTGCAGTATAATCTGGGGATACGGGAGAAGACACTTGAGTCACTGTTTCTTCTTTTTCAGTTTCCTCCATTGAGTGATCAAGTGAGTGATTCCTTCCTCGAGTGTTGCCCTTCTATTGTCTTTTTTGTTCCACAGCTCCGCTACAGCGTACCTGCCGCTGCCATTGTACTCGTTCACTTCCATCAGTGCTGTTGTCACAGCTTGGTATGCATCTTCTCCTAACTCGTTTCGTAGACCTTTCAGTTTCTCATCATCTTCATCTAGAATTTCCTGCACCAAGCCAAATAGCTTGTGAAATTCTTGGAAATGGCGTCTAAAGCAGAGATTAATGTTCTTATATATTCACCGTGCTTCTGTTCTAACTACAGCAATGAGATGGAAACTAAGCGGAATGGTAGCCAAGGAAAAACATAGAAAGTTGAGGCATACATACTGCTTGAAACACTGCTGTGAAGTTATTGTGACTGGACACCATGCAATTAGAAAATAGTGTTTTCTCATTGTGAGCAATGCATATACCTTGTGACTATTACCATCTTCAACAGGAACATTCTTGAAAGGGTACCAATTAGAATCTCTTATGTGGTTATTCCAGCGGCTATACAGTTCAGCAGCAGTCAGAGACATTCCCTCTGAACTTTTTTTCCGTTTCGCTGCTTCTAAGAATGGTTTATTATCCAGAGCCCCAATTTTCCTGATTCCAATTAATGCACGTGCGGACTGTGTCGAGAAGACCTACAGGAAATTCCATGTACGCTTTTTTCATGAATGGTCAAATGTATTACAAATGAATTTAGCTTCATATATTTGAAGTTATTTTATCATCAGAAGACAAGCAATTTAAGCTTGCTTGGGAAATTACTTGAGCTTTATTTCTACCAGTTATTAAAGCACCTCAAGAAAGGCCTACAAAAGAGGGAAATCAAACATGGACTCAAAATTTCAAGTCAGTCTTCCGTTGTCAAGCAACTTCATTAGTATCATTTACCAGGGAATAACATGGACTCAAAATTTCAATATTTTTACTGAGATTGTTGACACAAGAGGAAACAAGATTCTACAAATTCAGATGCATTTACTGTTGCATGTTGCTCCTAACTTGAGGAAAATTTTGTGCATTTGTGGTGACTTCAGTTTAGATATTTTGAATTTAATAATTCTAGTCCATATTAAAAAAGTTACCCACAGAACTTGGTCACAAACTAATAGAAAACTCGTCAATGGGCCTCGAAGAACATCTGCCAAATACAGTGTGCTTTAGAAGTGATTACCTTGATCAATTCCTTTCGAGCTGCTTGTACTTCATCATTGGTTCTGCGTTCTTTGATTATAAGTGCCTCATTGAGAGTTTGAAGATATTCAAGGGCTTCTTTCTTCTCTTTCAGTTCTAGTTCAATAGCGTCCATCTTTTTTGTGGTTTCCCCATCCCCATCGTCTCCCATGTGCTTTACTACTTGAAGATTGCTTGTAAGATGTTCAATCTTCAGTTCTAAAGCTTGCTTTTCATCAATTTGCTTTTCAAATTCAATCATCTCTCTTCGCAGTCTCTCAGTATCTCTCTGCCAAACATGTGTGAAGTTATTAAGCATGCCTAAAGTTATAGTATATCATTGAGCTGGCTCAAACCAAGAGGACTACCTTATGATCTTCCAGCAGCCTCAAAACCTTCTCATCTGCCTTCTTTTGCTCCATGATTGCTTGCTCATTCTACATAACATTAACTTTGATGATGAATCACAACTTTCATAACATTTTCACGTTTGAGGACAATCCTAAAAAAACATAGAAATGAGACTGGCCTTGTGTGAGAACTTATGCTTAAAGAGTACATCATGGGGATAATTGACGCTCATCATTATTGTCCAATTTTACATAAATAAACGGATTGAAAAAATCATGCCTCATCACCAATGGATTACAAATTATAGGATACGGAGTGTTTTATAGCAATACTATGATACATGCTTCATGTTGTTATTTTTAGGTCGCAAAAGGAAAATAGCAAACGTTCTACTGGGTTTTGTCCTCAAGTAGGAACCATGAACTGAGCTTCTGAAGCCTACTTAAATCTCTACAGGAGGAATGGAGAGGATGAAAACTGTTAAATACCTGCTGTTTCTCATAGTTAAGCTTTAACCACTCATTTTCATTCCGGGCTTCACGTTTCTCTAGTTCCTGCTGGCGCTGATTGAGTTCATCCCTCTGTGCTGTAAGTTGTGAATTGATTCTTTCCCGCCCCTGGAAAATTCTTTCAATTTGTGTTTGCTCATTTTTCTGCATCAATTTTCTTTCTAATAAACATTGTAGAGAGAGCAAGGAAAATTAGTTGTTGATACGAGATTCAAAAGACAGAATCTAGACGACCTTAATTTTTTCAAAGAAAACCCCAACCGTTCCTGGAAGTTGAGCATACCTTCATCAAAAGTTCGGAGCATCTCATCTTTCTCACTCATCAACGTGCTCAGAGTTATGGCAGTTTGTTTGTATTTGGTCTCAATTTCCCTGAGGCGCATGTTTTTAACACTAACAGAATTTTTCAGTTCCAAGACAAGTTTACTACTTTTGTTCTTCTCTTCCTCTTGGTACTGTGAAATTGTCTTAAGATTTCCACGCCTACGTAGATAATCACCAACAGCACTTTCTGAGTGGAAATCGTCATCTTGTGCCACCCAACCATATAACTTATCTCCCCTGTCTTCAACTCCAAAGAAATCCCTTTTGCCTTGATGTTTCACTTCATAATCTTTGTTAAACCTCAAGGCATCACTTAATCCATGCCATCCATTCTTGAATTCTACTACGGCAAATCCAGAGTGACCTTTAAAGTTCCACAAAGACTGAACCCTCAATGGATTATAGCCTTTCTCCATGAGTTCATACTTAATCCTTGAGCTACTCTCCCCAAAGGATCGTCCACCCTTCCTCTGGACAGGAATATTTGCCACAACTCCCACCCATGGCCACACATAGAGCTCATTCTGGACGTTAAAACTCTCTCCATTAGCTTTGTCAGGAGATGTTTCACCAGACCCTAATGCTTTCCCATTTTGGCTTCTTTCCATCAACTGTTGGTTGCATGAATCTGTATATCCATCTAACTCTGACTCATTGATATCTGTATTAACCTCCATTGAATTTGATGCGAGCTCTACAGTGCACAATATAAAAGTGCTTATTACAAAACCATAGGGATCGCTGTTATATTTATATTCCCAAATTTTCTAAGATTAGGTTGGCGTTGGACAGTTCCAAACAACTCAAAAATTGTAGGCACAGTTATATCAGTTTCCTTACTTTCAAGACGCCCAAGTTCGTTCTCAAAAAAGTTTGGTATGATCGAAGAAGTCTTAATCAAGCACAGAAAAATATTTTTTTTTTTTTTTTTTGAATTTTTCGCTGAACAAAAAACAGTAACCACAGAGCAGTTTTCCCACATCCAGTTACAGCAAAAATAAAGCACCAAACCGCACACGGGCAAACTAGATTCTGAAGGTGTAACAACTAATTAACCACGAAACAAAGTTTTTTACGAGAATGAGGAATTCAATAGCACAGCAAATCAAACATTTACTAAAATTTATTTCCAAAACAAACCGTATAAAGTAACAACCGAGCAAAACCATTCGTATCCAATGAAAGTAAAGTAAAAAAGTTAAGCAGTGAAGAACACATGCGAACACCGGATTTGACGAGCGTAACTACAAACTAACGAGGAAACAATCAAATATACCTGGTAGAGTATTCGAACGAAGAGGATTTGGTGCGCAGAAATTAGGATGCAAAGGATGAGAGCATGGTTGAATGTTGGGATTTTGAGTAGTGTGGTAGGGGAGATCAAAGTTGAGAGCGATGAAATGAACGGAAAGTGGGAAAGTTGAACAGCCCACTGTGCTGCAGGGGCTGGGCTGCCTTCTGCCTGTAAATGGTAATGCAGAGTATGCTGCAGAACAACCTTGCCGCCACGTGGCGTGCTACAATTGGAACGTGGGGTCCATAAATATTGGATTTTGAGTGAGCTTATTTGGATTTTGATTCGGCGGATTACAAATGGAGTAGTAAAGTATTAAGGTGAGGCCGTATTATTCCACCACGAATAATGTCTCTTTTATACTCCATCTTCCCATTCTCTCATTTAGACTTTTTATATTAATTATGATAAAAATTTGATCAAATTTTTTATTGCAATTATATAAATAAGAATAAATTTAGTTTAATTTAGTTAGATTCATATTTTTGCAATAATTTTAGAATATATATATTTTATAATAATTTTATATGAAGACTTAGTTTGAGTGGTTAAGTTTTGGATTTCCAACGGAATGTTGGAGGTTTAATTCCCCACCGGCTCCCTATACCTGCTTTTTATTCCCTTTGTAATTTGGGTCGCATGGGCTCTCATTATTCATTTCCTAGCTTGTATAGGTTGTTTAGGATAATACTATTGTAACAATGCATGATTTCACATAGTACTTTAATCCAAAAATCAATCAGATAATTTCATACCCTTCATTCAATAATCAAATCCTATAGGATCACTTATCAAAAAAAAAAAATCCTATAGGATCAAACTTATGAGACTTAAGAAGAATATAAAAGAAGGGAGGGGGATAAATATTAAATAAAAATGAAATCGAAAAGGATTTTTCTGATTCTCAAAGAACGAGAGTCAAGGCCTCTAGAGGATTCATCATCCAGAAAAATATCTTGATAATGAAAGTCAAAATGAAACATGCTTAGGGGGGAGGGAAGGGAGGGAGTAAAGAGTAATAAAATGTGGACACCTGAGACATCCAAAAAAATTGTTTGAAAGCGAGAAGCAGGAAAGGTAGCATGCAGATGTTTCAATTCCGAAATTGTGCTGTTTTACTAATTAATCAAACACGAGGAGATCAATACCAAGTTACAATCATTTCGTTTTTTGTCCAGACCAGATACAAAATGGAATGATACTCCTCCTTACAGAATATATATTATCCTTTATGCTCATTTTTTTCCTACTACAGAGCGTGGTAATTAAGTGTACAGAGCTGGAGAGGACGACGTGCGAGACGACCTTTGAACAAGGCCCTCCTAATGTTAAAAAGCCATCGAATTTTAAAAGCCCATGAATTTGCTAGTTACTTTGAAAAAAAACAACAAAAAAAAAATAGATATATCAATCTTGTGCTTTTTGCTTTTTAAATATTAACAGTGCAGGTGTCCAGTTTTCACATTAAGATCAGGGCCTTAGCTTCAATTCGAAGAATTTAGGACGCCCTGTGTGTGCATACTCGGAGTTCTGGTCACTAGTACTACTGCTGATCAACTCGGGGTGTTGCCACCAAGCCTGGTAAGATCATACTCGGAGTTGTTTCTCGAGTTCATCCCGGAGCTTTGTTCAATTACTGACATGTCCAGGTCGCCCAGGGACACGTTGCCTTGTAGCGCACTGACAATCTGCGCAACCGATAAGTCTCACTCTCACCATTTATGGACATTGTGGAATGAATTAATTGGTGATGAATTTTACTTACTTGGCTCATTTTGGGGCGTCTCCGGGCTGAGTGCCGGATACAAGCAGCAGCACAATGAACCGCACGGCTCATCTCCATGTGGTCATAGTTGTTTTCCAACCGTGGATCCACCAACGCTTCATAGCTTCCTCCATTTGTGGCAATGTTCAAAATAGGCCTGGCCTGTCACCATGTTCAAAACATGTACACATCTTGTAAACAATAATAGTCTTTTTCCTTTCACACATAAAACACTAGAGCCATTGATGAGAAGAATCTTTTAATTTGGGGTTGTGTGTGTATATATATGTACCCAATCTACTAGACCATCATCATCGGGATTTATGCGATCAAGTGGACGCCGCCCAGTTATCAGCTCCAAAAGTACTATCCCGAATGAGAAGACATCAGATTTCTCAGTGAGCTTACCACTGGACGCGTACTCTGGCGCCAAGTACCTACATTTCATACACTATGAGAAGGAAGAAACCATTATTTGGAGAACAATATAGTTAAATACTTTGATCCTTTTCTCACCCTAATGTTCCCATTATTCGCGTCGAAACATGTGTGTAGTTGTCTTGAGAAAGCTTAGCCAGTCCAAAATCAGCAACCTGCATTATTTTGCAGAATAATCAAAACGAATACATAACCAAGTTAATTAGTATAGTATGGCAACCAAATGTATCATCACACCTTTGCTTCAAAGTTGAAGTCCAGTAAGATATTTGCAGCCTTAATGTCTCTGTGGATAATGCGAGGCTGACCTGATTATGCAAAAAGAAATATGGCATTGAAGGAAACCCAAAGAAGGGGTTTATACTTTAGGCATATAAATACGTACAATCTTCATGAAGGTAAGCAAATCCTTTAGCAGCTCCTACAGCAATTTTAATCCTGGTAGGCCAATCCATAACAGGGCGACCTTTTCCTGCAATTCATCATCCAGTTCTCATTTAAGAAAGGAATCAAAAGTAATTCGGTGTGATGAGGGTGTACTTTTAATCATAGCATCATACCATGAAGGTGAAATTCAAGAGTGCCATTAGGTATAAATTCATAAACCAGCATCCTCTGTGATCCTGCAATGCAATACCCAATCAACGACACCAAATGGCGATGATGGACTCGGCTAATGATTTCCACCTCGGATTGGAACTCCCGCTCGGCCTGTCCATTGTTCATTTTCAGGTATTTGACAGCGACATCCTTCCCGTTGGGCAGCATCCCTTTGTAAACGTATCCGAACCCACCCTGCCCAAGCAGGTTCGATTGCGAAAAGCCATTGGTTGCAGTTAACAACTCATCGTAGGAGAAGCTACTTTGATTGAGCCCTAGGGCAATCGGAGTAGGCGGTGGTGGTGGCTGCAATGAGGAACGGGTAATGTAGTTGAGGGAGCCCAATTCGCTGCTGCTCATCATTGGTGGAGGAGGTGGAGGTGGAGGTCTCCCCATTGGCCAGCTGTATTCGGAGCTCATTTGCGCGCTCATTGCTCCCGTCTGGGAAGGAATTTTCACCAAATGCTCATTGGGGTTGGAGTTGGGGATGGGATTGGAGTTGTTGGTGTTGGGTTTGGGGTTGGGATTGGGATTGGGATCGTTGTTCCATTTCTCATCATGTTTAAAGTAACTACCTGGAGAATTCGAGATGGCGATTCAGGTATTTGGAAATGCAATTTTGAAATTGTGACCGGAATGGATGTGATTTCACAATTCAAGCGCCTAACCTCTGTCGGCCACAGAATCGTCGCTATCGGAGTCGTACTCGCGCGGCTTCCTTCTTCGTCTCCGCCGCGTCGAACAGAACCCTAGGAGGAGAGCCACAACAATGAGTAACAAGGCGCCGCCGACGATTGATCCAGCGATGGCGCCCGAGTTGCTGGATTTATCCCCATCGGATAATTGTGGCGGTGATTTGTGATGAGATTTAGATCGATCGGACGATTGAGGCGGAGTCGGAGAGCTGTCTTTGTTGTCCTTGTCGTCGTCGCCCTTCTTCTTCTTCTTCTTAGGCGGCGGCGGCGAGTAATCGCCCTCGGATGGCATATTAAACAATGAATAACCAAAGGTCGATCTTCCCTGCCGATCTCCCTGAGAACCGTCGGCCCTGCTCAAATTTCAAACAAATTCCACAAAATTCAAACCCATTTCGGACAAATCAAGCAAAAAAATCTTCAAAATCAATAAAACGGATCAAATTCAAATAGAGTGGTAAGCTTCAACCGTCTCCAATTACAGAAATTGAAATGAAATGGATAAAATGAAAGATTGAATACCTTTAGGAGAAGGGCAGGGAGGGAAGGGAAGAGATAGTACAGAAAAAGTAAGAGTTGCATGGCATTAGTTTCAACAGAGAAAACTCCCGCCGTCGTTTCCCCTCGAAATTCTCCTCCAAGTTCGGATATTTATATGGGTACTATACTTCCTCGTACGCGTATTTTTTATTTTTTATATTATTTATTGAAATTTAACTTGCTTTCACATATATATTATTTTTATTTATATAGTATTTTTAATATATATTTATATCATTTTTGTTTGAAATAATATCATATACTCCCTCCTTTTTTTTATAAGTTCACGTTCACCCTTTGTATAGTTAATACTATTCATTGAGTAACTCTGATTCAATTTTTTCACATAGTTATATAAGATAAAACATAGTCAAGTGAGATGTTGATTGTTGAATCCATCTAATCACGTAATTTTAGAATATCAAATTTTTATAATTTCTAATTATATATAATTTGAGTTATTAACGATTTAAAATATATTGGATATCGTGTAAAGAAGAAGTGCAGAGGATAAAAAGAAAATAGAGGAAGTACTATTCTTCTTCAAATGACACATTTCTTAATGCATATTTTTAAGTCCTTCTTCCATTTTTTTTTTAAATTATAAAAATTTGATATTGTAAAACTACGCGATTAGACATATCCAACAAGATCTTACCTGACTATATTTTATTTTATCTTCCTCCTTTTTTTAAAGGTTACACTTCTCATTTGTACGTATGACAATGCACATGTTCATCGATTAATAACTCAAATTCGGTACAAGTAAAAATTCTAAAAATTTGATATTTAAAAACTATAAGATGAGACGAAATCCAACAAAATCTCACTTAGCTATATTTTGTCTTCTATAACTATAACAAAAATAGAAGTCAAAGTGCTACAATTTAACAGTAAAAAAAATCAAAACGTAACCTTTTAAAAAAAAAAAACAAAGGGAGTATAACTATATTAAAAGATTGAATCAAAACAACTTAATATTTGAAAATATAACAAATATGCAAATATTTTGTTGTTAAGAAAACAGAGGGAATACTTATTAACTCAAATGGTACATATTTGAAAATCTAAGAAAATCAAAATTGATTATGTTTTTCTCATATAATAAATTCAATATATAATATATTAAGTTAAAATTAAATTATAAATTAAAAGCGTCACGTTCACAAAAATGAAAGTGTCTAGAGATAAGAACTTGCCCAAACGGTCAAGTTCAGGTATTCCAACCTTAGGGTTCGAAGTTCAATTCCTCACCCGGCTTCATATTTCTTTTCTTTATTCATTTACAATTTGTATGGTATTGGCTCCGATCATCTTTTTCTTGTTTTGGCTCCTACAAAAAATGAAGTATTTAATAAATGTTGAGTAATAAAGGTGCCCGATTGATATGTCTGTTCAACCTTTTTCCTATAAATTTTAATTTAGAAAGTGTCATTCTCTTTAGTCATGTTAAAATAAAAAATAAATCAATCAAAACAACCCGCGTAACCATGGGCGTAAGTGATAATTTAATTTTTTTTAGGTGAATAACAGATATCAATGTATCATTGTATTGCATTCGAGACTAATTCTTTTGGTGAACATTGATGAATAGCCTAGAATAATTTTGCATACCACTCAGCTAACTGAATTTTGGTATAAAAATATTAAATTTTTAAATTTTTATTTATTTATATATAATTTAAATTATCTATATCAAGGTTGTTAAGATCGGGATCCTATATGGGATCGTTTTTCTCGTTGCAAGATCGGGATCGCAGGATCGAATCGGGATCCTAAGATCTTATGAAATTGCAATAATAGATAAACTCAGTTATGCATACTGACAAGTAAAAGCATTATTTTGTGTATTTATGAATCTTGCAAGTTAATTAATACAATACAATACAAAAATATCACAATCAAACATAAAATATTTCCACATACATACATATTATGTTTTTTTACACATCATACATAAGGAATACAAGCTCTTAAGTTTAAAATTAAAAGAAACAAGTTATTTTGATCCCAAATTATAAAATACTACAAAAATTTTATGCGTTTAAGAGGGTAAGATCGTAAGATCGTAGAAGCGTTTGAGGGAGTATGACTATAAGATCGTAACATTCTACTACCAGGATCGGGATCTTACGAACTTTAAGATCCTACAAGGATCGGGATCGTTTTAGAGAGGTGTGATCGTAAAATTGTAAGATCCTAAGATCAGGATCGGGATCTTAACAACTATGACCTATATAGTTAAAATGTATCCTGATTATCTCTCTATCTTAAATTATTACCTCTATCTTAAAAAAGGTTAAAAAATGCTGCTGCATATTTTGAATAGACGAAGGCCTGACAACAACAAACAATCCATTTGCCAACTGTGATTGTTGTCTGGTGACTGACTGCGCTGCGGCCTTCGAGTAAAATCGGGCGAATCGCTAATATACATATAAACACATGACCTTGACATACCCAATTCAATTTTGATTGAATCCCTAATCCCCAATCCTCTCATCTCCATTCTTTGAAATCTCACCCCATCGATTTTTGATCGCCTAACCGATGCCGTCCCGCAGAAGAGCTCTCCTCAAGGTTATCATTCTCGGCGACAGCGGGTTCGTTTTCGTCCCTTTGTCTCCCCGCTCTATTTGAATTTAAGTTAATTGTGCATCTGGACGTTGTCGAATCGGTTCGTTCGTAAATTGGTTTGGTTGGAGCGGATCTTGATATTTCTAGGTTTAGCGAGAGAAGGATTTGTTGTCGTTGTTGTTGGTACTTTTATGTTATGGGGATTTAATTTCAATTGATCTGTGAATTTGCTTGGTTCCCTGTTTGGATCGTGGATTTAGTAGTAGTATGTTGGGGAGGAATGAATAGTTGATGGGGAAACTGGAAATTCTTTACTTAGATAATTAAGTGGGTTTACTTAGATCATAAAGTGTGTGTAGAATAGCCATGGATCATACAATTCTTCTTCTAAAGGGGTTTCGATTATGTTATGGTTAAACCTAGGGGAATTGTTTTCAATCTTTTGGAACTGTTAAATATATGTGACCTGCAAGGAGCACTTGTTGTCATACATGGTTGATTGGCTTTTGTTAATTTTGTTATGTGTGTGATTTGCAGGGTGGGGAAGACCTCGTTGATGAATCAGTATCCTTGGGACTGCTTAATTTTTTGAAATTGTTGACCCATATAGAAATTGTTTTAGTTATTACTGTGATATTTTCATTAACCTGTTATTTAAAGGTATGTAAATAAGAAGTTTAGCAACCAATACAAGGCCACTATTGGGGCGGATTTCCTGACAAAGGAAGTGCAGTTTGAGGACAGGCTTTTCACTCTGCAGGTTAGTCGTCTGGATCATTGCTATCATTATTATTTTCTACACAAGCGAGATTTGCACTTGATTGGGCTATTCAATACTCGTTGGGGATGCCATGCCATTGTTCTTTTGCCAAAAGATAATGAGAATTGAGAGAAAATTATAGGATAGCTCTAGTGGTAATTTAATACTAGTACTATTTTATTTTCTTCTCATCTCCTGGTACCAAAAGTATATGGAGAAACTGTTATTGTTTTTCATTTATGGAGAAAATGTTTCAAATTAATTTTAATGGAGTGTGATTGGCAATGAATAATCTTCCTGCTGTGCTGGAGCATATAGAAGTTACATGACGTCATCTTCTGAGAGATCCTCCTGCTTTTTAGTAGCTGCAATAACTGGAAAACTTATTGTCTTCATGAACACCTGTCCTCTACTTGGGTGCATGTGTGACAAAGTTTTTTAATTTATATCTGCTTCATTGAGATATTAAAGGTGTCATGGTGAATAATGATTGGCGAATCAGGAGGATGTATTTTCTTGACCTGTTTTAGGATGCGGAGGGCCTATGTTATGACAACTCTTATCATTTAAGTTTAAGTTTATCAGTTAAATTTAACTCTTCACCGGGTAATTTCTTAAGCCTATTTGATATATAATGATTTAAGTTTTTTGCAAACCTTTTAAAGTATAATGATTTAATTGATTTGGTGAGTATTTATTATTTCAGTAAAATGCTGCACAAATTGGGATTAGATTTTCAGTTATTGCTAAGTCATAAGTAATTTCAATTTTCAAATGTCATTATACTAATAAATTAAGAGTGATCATTTTTTTTTTGTGGGGGGTTTGTTTTAAATGAACAGATTGACTATTCATATTAAGATCTTATGTTTCATCAAAGAGAGCCCTTACATGGTCTGGCTATGGGTTTGACTGTTCATATCTATATTCTCTTTTTTGTTTCTTATTATCCATTATTTTGATACTTTTTATATGTGTTTTTCATGAAGCTGATAATATTTTAATATCTTCGTTTTTTTATCCTCTGACATCTAAATTTTATTCAATTAGATATGGGATACAGCTGGCCAAGAGAGGTTTCAAAGTCTTGGGGTTGCCTTTTACCGGGGTGCTGATTGTTGTGTGCTTGTTTATGATGTCAATGTGATGAAATCTTTCGACAACCTTAATAACTGGAGGGAAGAATTCTTAATTCAGGTATTTATGTACGTCCATTAGGTTTACCTTATTATAGTGGTAGCCATCAATTCTTTTCGTACTTTATTTTCGTTTTCAGCAGGATATAAAATTTGTCCAGAAGTTGTAGGTAATGTATGTTGCTCTCTATGGATTATTATGTCAAATGCCAATATGGGCTGTCTCCCATGAGGAAAAAGAAGATTTATAGTGACAAAAAAGTAGTTTTGAAGTTTGTTTTTTTTTTTTTTGGGCTTTCACTCAAGATTTGGTGAGACTGTGTAGATATTTATTTTTTATCTTGCCTTAAAATTTGTGGCTCCTGTTCAATTCAGTAAGGGATGCCAAGGATGTGTCATTTCTACCACCAAAAAGAGAGTCCCGTCCCATGGCATCTCTATTCCTGATCACTTGTTTGAAAGAATCTTTACATGTACAAAATACTAAATAGCTTAAAATTCACTTCAGGCCAGCCCTTCAGATCCAGAAAATTTCCCGTTTGTTGTGATTGGCAACAAGATTGATGTGGATGGTGGAAACAGCAGAGTGGTAATGTTTCCTCTCCTTCTCTTATATATGTTGTAAGATGTACCTTACTTGATAATGTTCGGATCTTTTCTTTTAAAAAAACAAATTATAACCAAATACAAATCTACTGAGGAGTGAGGGAGCTTAGGTACAAGATGAGTTATGGAAGGTGGTGTGGCTGAGATGATCTTTATAATGTTTCATTGCCTTGTTAGTTGTTACTCTTCATAAGTTGGTCCGGATTGCCACAGGTATCTGAGAAAAAAGCTCGAGCATGGTGTGCCTCAAAAGGGAATATTCCCTACTTTGAGACTTCTGCCAAAGAAGGCACCAATGTGGAAGATGCTTTCCAGGTCATTGCAAAGAATGCCTTGAAGAGTGGTGAGGACGAAGAGATGTAAGTAAATTCTAATAAATTGTCTCTACTCTTGCTGTTTGTTCACTTATCATCCATAAGTTCATGTTGTGTGCGAAAAGTCTAAAACGATAGTGTTAGAGTCTAGATTAAACAAACACAGTCTGTGAATACAATACAGCGTGTCCTGTGTCACATGTTTCATCATAATCTTATTAATTTCAGGATATGAACATTTTACTCTGTTAGGACTGACTAGTTTACGGTGCAATGGGATTATCTCACACCCTAAAAAAAATAATGTTTTAACTAGATTATGGCCTCTACGTTTTCGTTGCTCACTGACTCTGGATAATTTTCTGTGTCTTGAGAAGATACTTGCCGGACACAATTGATGTTGGAAGCAGCAATCAGCAGAGGTCAACGGGATGCGAATGCTGAACAAAATTTTTACACACCAAAAGTTCCCGAAACCCGAAACCCAAGTGATTATCCTTGTTCATTTCTTTCTTTTCCCTTTGTACACTAGGATTTCTGTTGTGGTTTGCTGCAATGAAATGCTGGCTTATGATATACTTGTTTGAGTACCCGAACTCATTTAGCTATGTGCAGTCAGTCAACTTTTATGCATGGGAGTCGGGAGTTCTTGAATTTAAATTTAATTGAATCGTGATGGGGGTTGCATTGCATTGTACTATTTGATGGTTTATCATCGTAAGTAGTCTTGTGTGTAAAATTGTTACTTATGTCGGATGCTTTTCTGAGTTGCAAGAAATTTATTCATCCATATTTTGTTTACCTATTGATAAAAGTGGGCGTTAAATAATACTAATATAGTACTAGTATAACTAATGATTCGGAGAGAACTTTGGTTGATTGGTGGAAATGCATAAACAAGATGCAGAGTTTGGGGGGAAAAACAGGGAAACCCTTCTCATGAAACATGCGTCTGTTCATATGAAATCCATCCGTGATATTTATGCATATCAAATACTACTATTGATTGATTTTTATCCTCCACTTTTCCAACCTTATTGTTGGAGGTTAGAGTAAAACTTCGTTGCTCAATTTTTATAATTTTATCCATTGTGCATCTCTAAGCAAGTCAGTCACCCTTCCTCGTGCATCACAGTTGGCTTTTGTCTTGTCTGGAGCTGCTGGCCGTTCCCAGCACACCCTCTTACTATTTCCCATCTCTGGTATCCGTCAGTTCTCATATACTTCTCTGTCTGTGCCCCAACGGGCCCGCCTCTTCCAGTTTGTAGTAATTAATACGGTTTTTCCTTTTTCTTGTTTTCATTTTTACACCCAATTTTTTTTTAAAAAAAAAAAAATTAATTTAGTCTTCATTAAACATTTATATTTCTAAAAGTGAAGACTAAACTGTACAAATCGGAAACTTTTTAAGGGTAAAATTGAATAAATTAATTTAAAGTTTAGGGGCTTAAAACTATATATTTTCACTAAAATTATAGGACCATTTGGATTAATAAGATACTTTATGGAACAAATTGGATAATAGTGAAATTTATAAAATTATTTGGTATATATTACCACATAGAGGGGCGAAACTGTGTGTTATTATGGAAGCCTTTGGGCCCTTCATAATTTTTTTTTTTTTTTTTTTTTTTTTAGCGAAATAGCCTTCTTCAAAGGCTAGGGAACTTTGGGCCCCTTCATAATTGATCTGGAAGTAGTATATATAAAATTTAATATTGGTATTTTCGTGCTAAATTTTTAATTTCTAATGGAAGTGAGCTCTCCCTTATTTTTGAAATTATTTTTAGTGGGAACCGGCACTGCCCACATATATAGCACACAAAGCAACAAACAACGAAAAAATCTATCCAATAAGTGCGATAACATAAAAAATCATGCAATTATACGCCACATACAGAAACTGCTTTAGTTTATTAATATTATTATCCATTCAATCATCCATCTTTTGGTAAGAGAACATTATATTGCGCTTCATTACAGCCCCCATTTTTGTCACATCCATTACAGCCAGCTGTAACGTTAGTTATAACTATGGAACCAGATTAAAGAGCTGTTAACATGATGACGTACTATAAAATTAAAACTAAGTTAAAAAATTTGGATAAATTGGATCGTACATAACGGATAAAACATATACAATGCATGCCCCCTGGCATATACTATACATACTCTAAAGGTCGCAAATGGTTAGGGTTGGATGTTGCAACATCCAAATTGTTGCATGTATGTTCAGTCTGGTGTTTTTTAACTAGGGGTTCAATAAATAAATAAATAGTACATTCTAGTGTACTTGTAAATATTATTGGTCATGCGACGATCGATGTTAATAAGGACCCTAAAATCTTAAATATTACAGTGATTTTTATGTACTATATATTAATTTGAGTAGCAACAACTGGGCATGGTTGGTACCTAAGAAATTAAGAGGAAGGTTATGGTGCTGATTCAATTCAGTTTGATGCTAAATTCTGAATGTGATATTAATATGTAGTAGTATTTTGTAATTATCACAAAATAACTATGGACTGTGGTATAAACTAAGTAGAGTAATGACAATTTTATTCCATGATGATATCCATCAAATCAAGATCCATGGTACATTATTACTATCCACACACATATATAGAACACACTGCACGCAGATAAATAGTAGTAGTAATAAAAACAGCAATTTAATTATGATCAAACCTAGAACACAACATTACAACGACGGCATATATATATATATATATATATATATATATATATATTTATAGGATAAGATGGAGCATGCACTGCAGCATTTGTTGATGATCAGTTCTTCCCAACATCATCGATTCATGTCGATCATATATCGTCACTCAGTATCGTAATCGCTAATCACTGTATCCCGTCAAATTTGGCCTCGGCTCCTCAAATTCTTTCACATCCTCCGCATAATTAGCTGTTACATGATCATCAGGCCTTGGCTCGAAATCCTCCTTCTTGTAGTAAGACTTCTCGAAATCCAAACCCTCCTTGCAAGATTTGCTGTTCTTCTTTGGATTTTTCTCGAGCTTACCATCATCGTTGTACGATGAGACGTTGGGTCTCGGATCAAAATCCTTTCGGTAATTAGATTTGTTGCTCTCATCATTAGGGTTTTCCTGTTTCTCATCATCATCATCGTTGTATGATGAGACGACATTGGGCCTTGGCTCGAAATCCTTTTTGTAAGATTTGTTGTTGTTTGGTTTCTCGAGTTTATCATCGTCGTTGTAGGACGAGATATTAGGCCTCGGGTCAAAGTTATAGTGATTATGGTTTGTTGGAGAAGCATGATGCTGGTGGTTTGGTCGTTATTATTGCATCATGAACATTAATATGGTTGTTGTTAACCAGCTGCTGCAGGGTTTGTAATAATTCAGGAATCGGCTCATCTTTCATTACACCTTTCCAATACTCCCCTGCTGGATCTTTTCTTGCATTTGCTTTCCCCACAAACTGCACGATACACACGAAATAAAAATAAAAAATAAAAAAAATTAAAAAAAAAAATCATTAAACATATATATAGACATTTAAAATTGATTAAAACAAGGAACAGAAGAAGATAAATTAAATATGCAAACACTGGATTCATTCATAGTGAGAGAGAATACCAGAGCAAGAGAAAAAACAGCCAAGAAGAAGACGGCGTTCTTCATGATATGATATTTATTTATCACTCAAGAACTTTGGTTTCTTTCACTATATATGCCAATTCGATGGTGGAAATGTTTGATATTTATAGGGGGAGGGGGAAATAATAGTGTGTGTATATTATTATTTGGATTTTCTAGAAGTATAATAAGAGTTGCAAGTAACGTTAATATAATGAATTCATTATAAACAAACATGATGATAGTAATGTCTGTTTATGTATATCCCGGTCAATCAGGTGTACAAGGACGACAGGTTCCACGAGAAAAATGAAGAATACCTTGTACTATATGTGTTTTTATGTATGTTTTTCTTTTATTTTATTCCTATGATTTCCAAACTTATCACTGATGATCCATTATTTCCAAACTTGTAAAAATAGACATCCATATATCATAATAGTATATTTCTATGGACGGTACCAATAGTGTATTGTGTACATAAAACTTTCCTTAGCTTGTTCCTTGACTAGGGATGAAATATCTATTCATAATATTTTAAAACGTTAAAAAAAAAAGTTAATTAAATTTCGAAAATAGCTCGCAGTAGCTTTTGTTTACATAATTTATTTGGGAATTTGGATGCATGCAATTATATTCACGTGCATTGATATTATTCAATTATCATCCATCACATACTAATACACTCCCTCTATTTAACTTGTCCTGTTTAATTTTTACACACAATCCAATGCTTTTTTTCAATCGTTAATAGATCAAAATATGCACAATGAAAAATTATGTATAATATATATTCTAAAACTTCGTGATCATACGATTCAAACCAGACCCAACTCGATGATTTTTTTCCAAATATATACATACAATATAATTGAGTCAAAGTTGAACAATAAACAGTGTCAAAAAGTCAAACGGGGTATATTACAAGGGCAATCCATTCATTACAACAAGCATATCTGGACATGGTTACGTTGTCACATTCACACATGCAGTCGCATACATTAATGCGTACCCCACACAAAGACAGGACAACCAACCACAACTAAGCTATTTGATTGATTGATTAATTCATCAAATTCCTATAAATATACACATAATTAAATACTACTAGTAAGTAGTATTTCCTCCGTTCTTGAATGTTTTTTACGGATTCACTTTTTACGCAGTTCAATGCATATTTTAAATCATTAATAACTCAAGTTCGGTACAAGTAAAAATTCTAAAAGTTTGATAGTTAAAAACTATATGACGAGACGAATCTAACAAGATCTCACTTGACTATATTTTAACTTGTATAACTATAATAAAATTTTAAATGAAAGTCTGTTTGTGAATAGTAACTCATTATTAAACGTCAAAAACATTCGAGAACGGGTAGTATAAAACAAACAAACAAACGAGACACAATAATAATACACACCCCACATGATACAAGGGGCGGAGTATGTGGGGTCAGGGTCGATTGGAATTGATATCTCATTGCTAGTCTCAATTTTTCCCCTTACCATAAAAAATACTCAATGAAATAACAACATTAACCCTCACAATCTACCACCACTTTACCCACAAAACATAATTAGTCAACTAAACAATTAGTTTACACATAAAACAATCTTAATGCAATCGAATACTATAGAAATAAGTACCAATTAAGAAACAAGTATGAATTTAAGGAATAAGCGAGGGGCAAACTCTAGGAAAGAAAATGCAAGAGATTGTTTAAATTGGTGGAGAAAAGAAAAGGCAAGAATAGGAAATAAGGAAGATAATAAAAACAAAAAGTTATCTAATCACTATACACTCCAAAAGAATAGTAAATAATGCTTAATTAAGGGCACACCTAATTGACTATATATAGGTAAGTAATAGTTGTAAATAATATTCATAATACTTAAATTTATATCATAAACTAAGGCAAGTAATATTAATAATTAATACTCCAAAAGAGTAATAAAAATAAATAATAATATAAAAAAAATTGAGGGGTGGCCCCCTCAAACATAGTGTGGCTCCGCCACTGATAGGGGATGTTTGGGAGTCAGCGGATTCGCTAGCAGATAGCAGATTCGGAGAGAGAATTGTGAGAGAATATGCTCTTCTAATCCACTATATGCTACCCAATATGCTAACATCTAAACACACTCTATACTAATAGTAAAACTAATTTCTTTTGGGAATGTAGCCAGCGTTCCCTACAAGATTCTATGATGATGATTTAATTGGAATTATTACATTATCATCAAGAAGCTAAGCAGCTCTGCCTTGGATTGACTGATGAGCCATATATGGTCTCCATGCAGACCATGCATGGTGTAATAATAATTGAATGAATCATGATCGATGAATATACATGTGTAATCATTATGAACTGTATCATTTGAAGTATAATAATCTGCAACAGTATTTGGTGCAAGAAAATACTCCTGTAGTTATAATTATAGAACGAGATTATATATATTCCTAAAGACTCTAGTCGTCTAGCTACTTCTTTTAATTTGTCAAAATCTCACATTTAAATTAATAAATAGTAATTGATTAGTTATATTATTTGTTCCATTGTTATTTTTAATACATAAATGAACTTCCACAAAACAATAATGACTTGGAATCCTGAAAATGATACTCCCTCCGTTTTTTTTTATCTTCTCCCTTTGAATAGTAGAAACTATTCATTGAGTAACTTTGATTCATCATTTTATCATAGTTATATAAGATAAAACATAGTCAAGTGAGATGTTGTTGGATTCGTCTAATCACGTAATTTTAGAATATCAATTTTTATAATTTTTACTTATCTATAATATGAGATATTGATGATTGAAAATGTGCATTGGATTGCATGCAGTGCAGGATGGGTGAAGTTAAAAAAAAAACGGAGGGAGTAATATAGTAGAGTTTATCACATGAGGGTATGAGAGTATGAATGTAATTTGTGTGTATGAGGTAAACTGGTAAAGGGATATCAGCAGGGGCGGATTCATGTATTGTCAAGCGGGGCACGGGACACCACTTAAATTCATAAAATTGTTATTTTAACCTTAATTTTTTAAATATTTAGTTAAGTGCATCCACTTAATTTTTGTTGTGATACCACACAAATTGATAAAATACTATGTTGACTTTAAAAATTTTATATTTGGTTCGTTACACCCACTCAATTTTTGTGGGAACAACACTTTCTCCAATTTCAATTTAGCTTTTCTTTTATTGTTTTGTATTGTCACTACTATCTAAAAGTTCAAATTAACTCAAATCAATTTTCGTGCCACCACTTAATATAATTTCTAGATCCGCCACTGGGATATGATCGGTGGGCAATCAACTGAGGATGAGAAAATTTAAAAATTAATTACCTGCCAATATTAAATTGAGATATTTGAATTAATCAAAAGTTAGAAAGCCCTTGATAATTGGCAAATCGTGCATTAAAGTTGTTGAGAAATACTTACTTATTTGTCAGGCATCGTCTTCTACTGTTCTACATATCACATTTGAAATGTCCCAAAACTTTTGGATGCGTAGTCCAATACATTTGTTTAATACGAAGTAATTAATATCTTAAAATATAGAAAAGTAAAAATTATAAAAAATAATCTATATTTCAAAACTACACGATTAGATAAATCTAATAAGACCAAACTTAACTATTTTTTTCATTTATATAAAAATAACAATATATTAATTCAAAGTTAATTAATAAACATTGCCAATAATCAAAATGAGACATCACATTTGAGACGGAGGGAATATGTTTTTTTATTTGGCATCTTCTACATGGTACTATTTTTTTAATTTGGAATGCGAATTCAGCTGTAAAACGCGCTTCTTTCCGATAAACTAAATCAAATGTCGCATTTTTGGGAAAGCGAATTCAGCTGTAAAAGGCGCTTCTTTCCGACAAAGGATCGAAAACGGGTCGAACACAAACCCTCCACAATTTTCTCCTCCTATCCCCCTACAGAATCATGAAGGCGATGGCGACGCCGCTAAATCTTTCAATCGCTTCTCCTCGCTACACGATTCCCTCGTTCCAATTTTCATCTCATAGGTACTATATTTTTTAAATTCATATGTGCATAATTTGGTGGCGAATTTGTATGTTCTCTGTTTACTGAATCGTACTACTTTTTTGTGTGTTGTGAAATTGATTTCAAATGTTGTTTTTATTGTGGGCAGAAATTTAACTTCAAGGCCTGTAATTTCTGCTCTGTCGAAGTCGAGCTCGTACAGCGATTCTTCATTGCTTGGTATGTGTTTTGGAGTCCTGATGCAATTTGCAACAGTTTTTAGGATTAAAAATGTTGAAGTTGGCTGTATTGTTTGGTAGTTAATGCTTTTGATGAATTAGTTTGGCTTTAAGGTATGACTAGCTCTCGACTCTCGTGTAACTGTTGAATGCGGGTTCTTGTTAATTGCCAGGTTTTTCTAGTAGAAAAAGCTCATTGCCGTCGAAGCTTGACCTTGACCGGAGTGAATTTTCTTTTGGTCCAAGGTTAGTTCTTGCTTGGATGAAATTTAATTTTTGTGACCAAATTGAAAGCAATTGGTATGTTTTTTGCTATGATTAGGATACATCAGAAAATTTGTGCTTGTGTGAATGCAATTTGTATGCTTTTGCTGTTTTAAGGAGAATTATATATTTCAGCAAGCTTTATACATAGGTTTATAACTAGCCTAGTTTTTTTAAGCTGCAGTGTTGGCACTTCAATATTTTCTAGGATGTTTAGGACTTTAAGCGGTCAGGAAGTGAAGGAAAGTTAAGCTTGGTGTAAAGTGTAAACTATAACTCCTGTAGGTATTCAATAGATTAACCCCTTTATGCTTTTATGTTGTGCAAAATTGGTTACCAAAAATGGAACTTTGTGTTTGCTTCTCCGAATCAATCTTTGATTGAGATCGCTATGTTTGAATTGACTTCTTTTAAAGTTGTATGTTAGTTAAACTTGACTTAAAGATTATCCCCTATAGCAATGGTGTGATAGAAGCCAAAAAGGGCAACCCGCCAATAATGCCTGCAGTGATGACCCCTGGAGGACCTTTGGATCTTTCTACAGTATTGTTCCGAAATCGCATAATCTTCATTGGGCAGCCAATTAACTCACAGGTTGCTCAGAGAGTTATATCCCAATTAGTCACTTTAGCAACCATTGATGAGCAATCAGACATTTTGGTGTGTATCCATAATTCTGTTAAATTTTTTAACAAATATTTCATGCTTAAGTTTGTTAATACTTTTTGTTGTTTGTGCTTGTTGCTTTCCTCCATGTTAGATGTACCTGAATTGCCCAGGAGGGAGTACATACTCTGTTTTGGCAATCTACGACTGCATGTCCTGGGTAAGATGGAGTTTTATTCATTCTTCTTTTTCATTGCATAGCTTCATTGTCAAGTGATGCTTGATGAAAAATCTAAGGATCTTCCTGTTCACTGATTCGAATATTTTCTACATCTTCGTATTCATGAAAATAAATAAATAAATCTTCGCCTCAGATAAAACCCAGGGTCGGTACGGTATGTTTTGGGGTAGCAGCAAGCCAAGGTGCTCTTCTTCTTGCTGGTGGAGAAAAGGGGATGCGTTATGCAATGCCAAATGCACGTATTATGATACATCAACCACAAAGTGGGTGTGGGGTATGTGAACTGGCTTCTTGATGGCAATTTATTTTTAGAGAGACGTGAAATGGCTGAAAAGTAATTTTACATGTGTAGTCCAACTTGAATTGTAGTTTTGAAATAGGAACATTGGATGTTGAGTACAAATATGATACGTTGGTTTTGGATCTCTAAAAGGTTTGTATGAGCCTAACATGTTGTACATATGCAGGGTCATGTGGAGGATGTACGAAGACAAGTGAATGAAGCAGTTCAAACTCGTCACGTTAGTTTTCCTTATCCCATTATTGAGTATATGAAGCAGTGGTGGTTAGTTTTGAATCCATTAACCATAATGTTTATTCGATTGCAGAAAATCGACAATATGTATGCTGCCTTTACCAGCCAACCTCTCGAAAAAGTGCAACAGTACACCGAGAGAGACCGATTCTTGTCTGTGTCTGAGGTGATGTATGCTATTCTTAAATGGCATTCCATGATTGCTTTTTACCTTTTCCCCAATACAAAATGTACAAGAATCCATTAACTCAGATCTTCCTTTCAGGCTATGGAGTTCGGTCTCATCGATGGTGTCCTGGAAACAGAATATTGAATTTCCAGGGGATACTGGACCCCTTCAACCCATCTGGCAAATGCGATTAATTGATAAAATATTTCAATTACCTGGGGTACAAGAAGTGCTGCAGAGGACTACAGCTTCACTTTATTATAATTGCAAAACGAGTTACAGCAGCTCTTCAATGTCAACATTATTAGCTATTGATGTAATCACTCAAATCAGTTTCTTGTTTCTATTCATTTTTAAGAAAGATTAATTTAAACCCAAGAACCGGCATAAAAAAGGATACAAGAGGAGAATAATAGGCAAGTAAAGTTGCTATATATACTTAATATTTGTATACATAATCACGAGTCTTGACAGAGTTAATTAATAAAGGCAGTCCCAAATCAATTCGATTTAAAGCACATTGCGCAATCCAGAGGATTCTATGTGTCTAGCCAAACTTCCAACAGCAACAAGAAGCATTGAAAAACCACTTGAATTGGATCAGTTCAGCTACCTGGGGGACATGAATGAAACAGACTATCAGTGCACAAAAAGGGTGACTCATATACAAGATCAAGAGATCGATGTAGCATACTTATGTTTTAAGTTACATGTACCAACGAAAAATAATACTCCCTCCGTCCCACATAACGTGTTCTGTTTGACTTTTTGACACTGTTCATTATTCAGCTTTGACTCAATTTTATTACAAGTATATAGTTTTGAAAAAAATAGTCGGATTGGATCTTGTTAGAATTGTATGATCGTGTAGTTTTAGAATATATACTTTATATAATTTTTCATTGCACATATTTGAGATATAACGATTGAAAAAATGTATTGGATTGTGTGAAGAAGTCAACAAGACAAGGTTAAATGGACGGAGGGAGTAAATAAAGTAATCAACCTGAATCTTCAAAGCATTTACAAACAATAAAATGCATCATGAAACAAACCAAAGGAAGCCAGCCTAAAGTCTACAATATCTTTCACCTGCGAAGAATTTTCTACGCAAGACTGCACTATTTTTAGCACTACAGAAACAAAATGTGCATGGTTTAAAAATAGTTGTCCATGGAAATACATTCTTCTTGTTTCCATTTCTTTTTCAAGCAATGGTTATCTGTTGGTGTAGAGCTGAATAATTACGTTCAATTTTATACGGGTAACAACTAGCTAGAAAAAAAAATTAAATGTGGAAGTAGTTATACATACCATAGTTCTGACGCACCATAGAGTACCTCTTAACGGCCTTTATGAGGGAACCGTATTTCATAGACTTCTATGGTCCCATGTGCCTGCAACAAATTCATAAATGAGAGCTTGGTGTTTCAGAAATATTGTAAGCTCGCAAAAAGGAGAAGAATTGGTGCTTCTTAGTTTCAAGTTTGAACACAAATACAATGATTCCAAAAAAATTCGACTATAAGTTATGAACTTATGATACACTGAGTACTGAGGAATTGGTTTTGAAGTGCATAAAATGATTGAACTATGATAACTTTTTAATGTTTTTACCCGTCCTCAGATGCAACATTAATCTTTGTTCACTTGCTTGCCACTTACTTGGTGTATGATGATTTATGTTGAAACTTTTGAATTCAAGGTTATGCAACTTACACAACATATGATGATTTCTGGAGGGTTTCAAACAAATTCTCTTGTTATTGTATGAGGTCCTTCTTAAGCTCTGGAAAACAGTTGTAATAATGAATAACACAAATACTCACACAATCTCGGTATAGCGAATTCTCCAAGCTGGAAATCCCAGGTGGCATCTTACAGGTGCATAAACCAACATGAGATCTGGTTCAGGACCATACCTGATTTCCAAAGAAAAGGAATATGAATGTTAACTTGGTGCCTATTGTATTATCATAAATGAAAAAAAACTAAATAACAATTGTCATGGTAATATAACCTATTTCGCCAAGAGTATCTGTCATGTCGGACTCTGTTAACTTTGGCTTGTCAGAGTTGGAGTTCAAATAGTGCTTCTTTAAAAGCACATTTGCTGCTTTTGCAACAGCATGTTTCCCATCAGAATAAGAAATGACTTCCAAACTCATATACTTCTGGTCATGCCGTTGCTAGCAGTTTCCTGTGCAACATTTGTAACATTAAAAGCCATCCACTATAGGGTCTTTTGCAGAAGAAAATTGTATGCAAACCAAATGGCACCCACAACACAACACCAAGTTTCAAAATAGATCTTTGACAGTAGAAACACCGCTACTTCAAGGAACTAAGAGTTCTAATTGTAAATGAACCTTGTAGTGCTGTGAACTTCAATTTTGGAGGAAGGCTAGAAGTTTTTGAATTATGAACAAGCATGTGCATTTCTACATGAGATTATATTTTAAGATGTTATGGTTGATGATGAACAGATAACTCCCCTTGAAATGTTTAATCTATTATCGATACCAGGGACCTAAATGAAGATAACAGAGAATTGAGGCAGTACATTTGATGATCTTTCACTTTTCAGCCACAACGTGAGGGCATCTTTGGAATTCTTCAGCACTCCTGGAGTGTGGAAGTATTATCAAATGACAGAAACTTAGAAATTCAAAATGGAACTTATCAATGTTATCTTACTAAGCAGCAGGCACTACCTTCTGAATCGTAGAGACAGACATTTCTGATTCCAATAGCATCAAGCCATCGCAACAAGTCGAGAACTCTCAGCGTCTGACGAGCTTCTGCGCTGTCTATAGCAACTGCTAGGTACTTGACTTTACTGACATCAAGGCCCTGATACCCCTTAATCAGCCCAGTGGAGATAAAAAAGCTCTCAAGTGTATTTACCAATCCCAAGGTAAAATACCAAAAGCTCAACATCAGATGCATAATGTTCCACATCAAGCGAAGTCCAAAGTCACCATTCTGCCAGGAATTAGTGTTACATTCTCAAAATTTGAGAAATGCATAACCAGTTACTCCAGTATTTTCACATACACGGGTAACAAGGAACTGGATCAGCAATTTTATATTAATCCAAGCATATACCAACTTATTGGCCATAGTTAATCATTCACAGTAGTGCTTTCAGCACTAAATTTATTAGAATTGATACGTTGAAGTATTAATTTCACTGGACATCAGTTTCCAGAATAAGAACAGCTGAAAAAGCTTCTCAACAACCGATCATCAATAATGAAACCAACAAAAATGTAAATATATCCTTTACGCACCTTCATTTCTCATGGCGAGAAGTGAACTATCTCAGGGGCCAGAAAACATAAGAACACCAAAACTAGGCATATACTACTCGAAAAGAACAAACACATAAAAAAAAAAAGGCACAATCACTCACCAAAAAGATCCATGCGTAGATGCTATGCAATCACATCCCCCACATCCATAATCCTGTACACACCAACCAAAGTCACTCGTCAACAACCACAAAACAACAAAATTCCTACGACCACCAACAACATTCAAAAAAATAAGAATTAAGAAAAATCCAAAACAAACTGACATCGATTCGAGCCTGCGGAGGAGCGCGGTAACACGAAGGACGTCAATCTCCGGCATTTCGGATTTGCTGAAAGTCTGACATAAAAGAAATACATAATCCCAAGTTAATCCTAGCAACCAGCCCCATTCCTCCAAGCCGGGCATCAATCGATGCGAAAAATACAGGTGGTACATAATTCATATATGAAGGAACAGATACAAGGAAGAAATCGGTGGGAGAAGAGTGCTTACCTGGAACCGGAGCTTGTGTAGAGGAACACCTGTACTGCATGACTTCAAGACTTTGCATCGGGTGATAAAGAGAGTGGGAGGAACGAGAGACCTTTTTCGGACGACGTCGGTTCGGATGACGTCACTCGCTGCGGTCTGATTGGCCTGTTAGTTTGGGCCGTGGATTGATGAATGGGACCATATTTCTTCTAAATCCTGATTGTAAAGTTGGGCTCATAGATTCAGGGTCTAATTGTCCACCAGAATAATTATGTACTCCCCATATGTGTGATGATGAGATGATGATATTTTAAATTCCGATTGTTTTTGAAACATTTGCAACCTGTAATTTAGGTTTTACTACATACATGAATCGGCAACCACAAGTGGGAGAATTTGGGGGCAACTTTCGTGCACCACATGATGAATTGCGGGATGCTTCTAGAGTGTTTGGAAAATCCAAACAAACAGGAAGTGAATAGATTTTTTTATATACTTTCTCCGTATTTGAATAATGTTAACGTTTGCATAGTAAACACTATTTATTGAGTAATTTTAATTCGAACTTTCACACAGTTATATAAGATAAAACATAGTCAAGTGAGATCTTGTTAGATTCGTCTAATCACATAATTTTATATATATTAAAGTTTTATATTTTTATTTTATTAAGTTTTAAATATTACTCTTTAAAAATGTGTATTGGATTGCGTAAAAATATATAGACTGTTGAATTTTTTTGAATACGGAGAGAGTACATTTGAATAAATATAATTGTAATAAATCAACCAATAAAATGAGCGTAGAGAATTTAATCATTAATTGATCATGAAATGATTGTGATGGAATTTTGAATGTTCTTTAAGCCATTAACATCATTTTGTATCTCTGTACAACCATGGAAAGTTGTACTATTCATAAAAGTCTATGCAGATGTAATTTTTTCAATGAAATTTTATTCCTCAAAAAATAACTTAAAAATATATTTGTTAATTAATAAATTAAAAATAATAGCATCCATTATTTTCCTGCTCATACTTATTTTGTCAAGATCACTGATTCAAGAAAACGCTATAAAATT